>SJYQ01002548.1:1032898-1096430 GCA_006410935.1 Redunca redunca | reverse complement strand
AAAAAAAAAAAAAACTCTAAGTTTTTTATAAACATCATAGAGAAAACAAAGAAAAACAAACTTTGTGGTATGATTCAAATGAAACTGTTATTATAATCACTCCTCCCACCTCATTAGTGCATGGCCCTACCCCTTGAAAATATTTGTCACCTCCATGCTTGCCCAGAAGTACATCCTTTTGTATATAAATGGCTTATTTTTTAGTATTCTTTAGTAATTCTGTTGTTCAGTATCACAGCCATGAGTGATTGTAGCTTCTTTTTAAGGCAATTATTTTAAAACTATGTCAAAACAAAAAGTATACTGTTATTTTACACATTTAGGAAAAGTCTCTGAGAGTTGGCTTCAGAAAAGTAGGCAGTGCTCTCTCCCCAGTGCCTTAGAGGGAAAAACCAAGCACCTCATCTGCAAAGATCAGTGCTCACTTGGCACCAATATGGAAAGGCATCCGTCTCACGTAGCTTATTGCAGTAGCCCATTTATTAGTCTCCTTGCTTCCGCCTTGCTACTTCGTGTCTCTTCTCTCTACTGTAGCAAATAGAGCAGTCCTGGTAAACATCGAGATCGTGTAAATCCTTTACTCAGAGCCCTTTAGTGGCTCCCTGTATTGCTTAGAGTAAAAGCTAAAGACTGTAAAAATGGTCTGCAAGGCCCTACCTCTGGTTTCATCTCCTCTTTTTCTCTCCATTGTGCACCTCACCACAGCTTTGTTGGCCTCCTCGGTGGCCTGAGGACTCAGCAGCTGTCTCTCAGAAATGTTGTACCTGCGGTTGCTTTGCCTGAGATGCTCTCCAAGGATATATACATGCAGCACGCCCTCATCTCCTTCAAGTCTGCTTCCGTGACACCTCTTCCCTGCTGCTGCTGCTAAGTTGCTTCAGTTGTGTCCGACTCTGTGCGACCCCATAGAGGGCAGCCCACCAGGCTCCCCCATCCCTGGGATTCTCCAGGCAAACACACTGGAGTAGGTTGCCATTTCCTTCTCCAATGCAGGAAAGTGAAAAGTGAAAGTGAAGTCGCTCAGTCGTGTCTGACTCTTAGCGACCCCAGGGACTGCAGCCTAGCAGGCTCCTCCGTCCATGGGATTTTTCAGGCAAGAGTACTGGAGCGGGGTGCCATTGCCTTCTCCTCTTCCATGAGGCCTCCTCTAACTGTTTAAGTTTGCCGTCTCACCCACATCGCCCTGCCACTGCCCTTCTCCTGCTTCTTCTTTCTATGTACTATCGTGACATCTATCTTTCTAATATACTAATTCCATTTTGTTTTGGTCTGTATTCTCCACTCCTTGAAAGAACAAAAATTCAGTGAAGACAAGGAATTTTTACTGTTTAATCCCCTGTTGTATCGCAAGATTCTAATAAGGGCTGGTGATATAACTGTCTATTGAATGGATCTATAATCATGAAAGTAAGTAAAAGATATTATAAGCAACATTTATTTTCAGAGTATAAATTGAAAGGTCATTTCAAGATTACCTTGATACCTGTTTTTTTTGAAGAATGAAGTTTCAGATGTTATTGAATATAGTTTTTAACTTTTTTAAAAAAATGAAGTATAGTTGATTTACAAATTAGTTTCAGCTGTGCAACATAGTGATGCAAAATTTTTATAGATTATACTTCATTTAATGTTATTGCAAAATAATGGCTATATTTCCCTGTGCTGTATACAAGTCTTTTTGCTTATTTATTTTATACATAGCAGTTTGTGTTTCTTAATTCCACACTCCTATCTTATGCCCCTGCTTGCCTCTACACACTAGTAACTATTAGTTTGTTCTCCGTATCTGTGATTCTGTTTTGTTATATACATCCCTTTATTTTTTAGATTCCACGTACACTTGATTTACATAGAGTATTAGTTTTTCGCTGTCAGATTTATTTCACTAAGCATACTATCCTCTGGGTCTATTTGCATTATTGAAAATGGCAGGATTTTGTTCTTTTTATGTCTGAGTAATATTCCATTGGGAAGATCCCCTGGAGAAGGAAATGACAACCCACTTCAGTATTCTTGCCTGGGAAGTCCCATGGACAGGGGAACCTGGAGGGCTACAGTCTATGTGGTCACAAAATAATGGGGCACGGCACAGTGACTGAACAAGAAATATTCCATTGTATATGTGTGTGTGTGTGTTTATATATATATATAGGATGTGGTCTCTTTAAAGTCGCTATTCCCTGCAAATACAAAGCAGTTACCTATGGAGAAGTTTAATTTATACGTCAAAGAGTTTCTCATTATGAAATATGATATGTTAACTTTTAAACATCTTGATTTTGAAGTACATATAAATTTTGTGCGGAAATGTCAATGACTAGATTATTGTAATTTGCCTTGAGTCAAGTTAAGGATAAAGGGATGGATCTATAATTTAACGGTTTTATGTTTTGAAAAATGCATTATGAGGATGATCAAAAATTGATTCTGTCCAGGGCTTCCCTGGTGACTTAGCTGGTAAAGAATCTGCCTGCAATGAGGGAGACCTGGGTTTAACTCCTGGGTTGGGAAGACCCCCTGGAGAAGGGAAAGGCTACCCACTCCAGTATTCTGGCCTAGAGAATTCCATGGACAGTATAGTCCTTGGGGTTGCAAAGAGTTGGACATGACTGAGTGACTCACTTTCACTATTTTTCAGGAAATATATATGTATTTTAATCAAATGACTTTTTAAAAATCAAGTTAGATAGTAACAAGGGATTTTCTGTCAGTGTTTCCAAGTTTCAATTTTCGTTGTGTGTATTAAGGTTCTCCAGAGAAATAGAACCAGCAGGAGGTATACATATGTAAATGTCCCCCCATAGTGACATTTATATTTACATTTATAAAAAGATTTACTTTAGGGAGTTGGCTCATGAAATTATAGAGGCTGAGAAATCTCAAGAGCTACAGTCAGCAACTGGAAACCCAGGAGAGACGATGGTATAACTTCTAGTTAGAAAGCCAGCAGGCTGGAGGCTCAAGAAAAATCAGTTTGACACAATGGAGTATTGTGCTCAGTCCTCAGTGGTGTCCGACTCTTTGCAACCCCATGGATTGTAGCCTGCTGGGCTCCTCTCTCCAGAGAGCTTTCCAGACGAGAATACTAGAGTGGGTTGCCATTCCCTACTCCAGGGGATCGTCCCAATCTAGGGATCGAACCTGCATCTCTAGTGGCTCTTGCATTGACAGGCAGATTCTTTACCACTAGCTCTCCCTGGGAAGCCCTACTTGACCATGAAAAAACCCAACATAATGCCATTTTCAACATCGTAGATGGACCCGGAGATTGTCATACTGAGAGAAGTCAGTCAAATATCAGACAGAAAGACAAGTTATGATGTATGTGGAATCTAAAAAAAAGGATACACATGAACTTATTTACAAAACAGAAGTAGAGTTATGGATATAGAAAACAAACTTATGGTTACCATAGCATAACGAGGGAGGGATAAATTGGGAAATTGGAATTGATAAAATTATATATGTGTGTGTGTGTGTGTATATATATATATACACACACACACACATGCTAAGAAGGCAATGGCACCCCACTCCAGTACTCTTGCCTGGAAAATCCCATGGACGGAGGAGCCTGGTAGGCTGCAGTCCATGGGGTCGCTAAGAGTCGGACATGACTGAGAGACTTCACTTTCACTTTTCACTTTCATGCACTGGAGAAGGAAATGGCAACCCACTCCAGTGTTCTTGCCTGGAGAATCCCAGGGACGGGGGAGCCTAGTGGGCTGCCATCCATGGGGTCGCACAGAGTCAGACACGACTCAGCAGCTAGTATATACAGAATAGATAACTAATAAGAACCTGTCGTATAGTGCAGGGAACTCTACTTAATAATATGTAATGGCCTATGTGGGAAAAGAATCTAAAAGTAGAAAAGAGTGGATAAACGTATGTGTGTAATTGATTCACTTTGCTGTACACCTGAAAGTGACATAACATTGTAAATCAACTCCAATAAAAAAATTTTTTAAAAGAAAAGAAAAATCAGAGGACTAAAAATGAAGGCAAAAAAAGAAATCATTTTCAGTTCAAATCCAAAAGCAAGAACAGATAAAGATCAATGTATTAGCTACAGTCAGGAAATGGTAACCCACTCCAGTATTCTTGCCTGGAAAATCCCACGGACAGAGAAGCCTGGTAGGCTACAGTCCATGGGGTCGCAAAGAGTCGGACACGACTGAGCGACTTCACTTCACTTCACTTGAGAGATAGCCAGACTTTTTGTTTCATTAAGCTTTCAGCTGATTGGATGAGGCCCACCCACATTACAGAGGGCAATCTGCTTTGCTCAGTCTACAGATTTTGTTATTCTCATCCAAAAACACCTCACAGACTCACCCACAGTGTTTAACTAAATTTCGGATCACCCTGTGATCCATTTAGTTTGGCACATAAAATATAACATCGCCTTGTGTTCCAAATGTCCTAAGTACTAAATATTTTTCCTAAAAATGATTCTTGGATAAAATTATATATCTTCATTGTCTTCAAAAAATAAAAGCAATACAGTTTGAGGGGGATTTATTAAATTATATTTGATTTACAATGTTGTATTAGTTTCTGCTATACAGCAAAGTGATTCAGTTAGAGATATATACTTTTTCATATTCTTTTCCATTATGATTTATTACAAGATATTGAATATAGTTCTCTGTGCTATACAGTGATACCTTGTCATTTATTTTATATATAGTAGTTTAATATGTGAGAGAATTAGTTATGTGAAAGGAAAATTTCAAAAACTATCCAACATAATGTCAAAAACTTGTATTTTTTTAAAATCTCTTAAGAATTTTCTGTTGAAACCCTCCCTTTAAAGAAGAATGCAGATTCCGAGGTGAAGGATTATAACTTTAAGAGTGCATTTCTATTTCCTTGTGAAAGCAGTATAAGTAATACTTCTTTTTGGGGGGTGTGTCTCTGTTATTTTATTTCCTGTTTTATACAGTGATAGAAACAAAATGAAACAAATTTTAGAACTACTTTTTTAAAGTAGTGACAGTGAAATATGTGAATGATTACAGTGGCCCCAAGACAAATACATTCTCACAACTTCAGAATTATACAAAGTTCAACTTCACCTATGAGCATATTATCTTCAGTGTTCATTCTCTTTGTTTAGTTGATACAATATTTTTTTTCATAAAATGCCTTGATCTTAGAGTCACTATAAGCTCAGTTAACCCTACAGAGACAACTGGGTGCTCATTTTCTTGTCTGTATTGCCCAGTAATCTGCTCAAGCAAACATTATAGTGGGGAAAAGAGAGCCTGTGACTCGAAGAAGCAAAAGTTGGTCGATATGGGGCTGTGTTCCAAATACTTAACAAATGGTAAGGCATGAGTACCAGCCAATCAGAACACATGCTATAAATGTCACTAAATGGAACTTGCCTAAAGTTGTCAGTGGAATTTTGGAAACTATTGTCACATTAAAAAATGTTTACTAATTTAATCATGCCTATACATCTGTTGGGCTTCCCTTGTGGCTCAGCTGGTAAAGAATCTGCCTGCAAGGCGGGAGACCTGGGTTCGATCCCTGGGTTGGGAAGATCCTCTGGAGAAAGGAAAGGCTACCCACTCCAGTATTCTGGCATATAGTCCATGGCGTCGCAAAGAGTCGGACATGACTGAGCAACTTTCATTTTCACTTTCACACATGTGTTACACTTTCTTTGGTATGCTGTCTCATTTTTTAATTTCAAACTCTAAAGGCCCTAAAGCTTGATGAGGATGTAATAGTTTGAGTATGATGCTGGCCCTGTCATCGTGGAAATTGAGATTTTAAGAAAATATTCGATACTAAATAATGCATCTGAAAATTAAATTTTTTAGAGAATGTCTTTAAAACATCAGTAGATTTTATTGAGAATGGGCCAGGAAAGAAAGAGGAAGTATGTGTGTGTGCACGCTTGGAGGGGATGTCTAATAAGGGTACACACAGAAAAAGTGTAGCCCTCTAGAAACAAAACAGAAATTGGGAAATATGGACACATGAAGCATTAGAAAACTAGATCAAAAATTAGGGGTTCCTAAGAAGGGGACATAGGAAAATGTTACAGCAGATCAAGAGAGAAAAGGTCCCTTTGTACCAAGAGACCTCAGAGAAGGCTTCATGGAGAAGGTGATGGCATAGAATATGAAAGGAGGGAAAATGAATGAAAAGGCAGCATTTGGATCATCTTATTGTGAGCCATAAATGGTAAACTAAGGCACTGTACTTATTAACATGAGGTATAGAGAAAGTTGAAAGAAAAAATGCTCTCCCAGGTAGAAATTAGTTACACCTTGATATAAGAGAAACTGACACTTGTAAAAGATTCCGGTGATATTTGTTAGAATCTGTGATCCTCTGAAAAGAGTAAGTGCTATTAATCAGATTAGATTCTGTAGTTCTTCCCAAGGACTCCCAGTAAATCCAGCACTGAAAGATACACTTGTACAAGATTAGCACCTTGCACAATGTCTTGCTCAGAATGAATGTTTTTCAAATACATATTTATAAGTTAAGACTAAAATCCTTATATTGAGAGCTCAAAAAAGGTCTCACAAATGCATTTTTTCAAAATACCAAATTGCCCAATTAAAATTCTTAAAAGTTCCAAGAATTATCTACTTCAGAATTATTTCATTAGATATTTATATTGTAATTAGAATATAGTTAGATATTATAGTTAGTTTTCTACAAAAGCCTTTTGGGATAAACCAGTTNTCATTAGATTACATTACTGAAGAGAGATTAAAAAATAATGACTGATTATTATAACATTTACTTTGTATGAGTAATCCTAATAGATAAATTGGAAGTAGGATATTAACTAGTCCTAAATTAAGCTTTGCTATTTTATTTATCCATGGAAATTATTGTTTTAATTAAAGACACAACCACAGTAAACAGCAGTAAGTGGTCTCAGGACCTACATAATCTACCAATAACAGGATTGCATATAAATTAGACACAACTAATATTGGTATTAAAAGAGGACAGAAATTTACATTTGTATTCAGGGCATCTAGGACTGTGAATCAAATATTTTTTACTTATTATTAAGATGGTGCCTGCCAACCAGCTGTTCAGAAATACCCATTAGAGCTATAAAACAAGAATTTATTTTAGTTTATTAACGGAAACTTAATGAGTAGAAAGCATGGCCTCTGTCTCTCCTTCTCCTGCTTTCTATCCTGTGATCCACATCTTCATTTTCCTTGGAAAAAAAATTAGTGTTCCAGTTTATTTTATGTAAGCAAAAGATGAACACTTAGAAATATATTTGTAATATAAAAATTCCCAGTTAGTAATTGTGGGGCCGTGTCTGGACTAACAAGCATTTTGATGCAGCTGTCTGAGAGCCTTGTGTCAAAGAATAACAAGCATATGACATACCAAATAGTCCCTCCTGATCTCAGTTTATTCAGCTGTTTATTGACCCATGTTGACGCAAAGAAGTCCACAACATCCTGCTTTGGACATATTTAAATAATATGCTGGCAGATACATTATTGGTGAACTGGCACAACTTGATGAAATATTAGTTCAAAGAGATCAAGGACTGAAGAAGAAAATCAAGATTTGTCTGGTTTTTAAGATATGGTAGTTTTCTAAAAGAATTTATATTTTATCTCTTTTTAAATGCTGGGCAATTTGGCCTGTAATGAATAGTTGCACCTTTGTGATTAAATGTCTACAATATATATGAAAAAATTATTAAAAGTTATTTGCCTCCAAAACAAAAAAGAAACATTTAATACATCACTTCCTGAAATTATTTTTGACTGCTGTCAAGACAAGCAGCTGGCGTGGGACTTGATACTAGAAGTATGTTTTCCCAAACTGTAGACATGCAATGACCTGAAGCATCTTGCCCAAATGAACCCCTCTGCGCCTTTCCCGTCCGGCCCTTGTGTTACTGCACACAGTGATCTTCTTGCCTTTGAAGTGTGTTATCACCCGCCATTATTTTCTACACCATGAGCATGTGAATAAAAATGGCCTCTGCTTGGAAAGCTTAAAGTCAAATCAAGAAATGAACTTGCTTCCCAATCTACCATAGTATGAGAGAGACTGAGTGGCTTGAAAAATGCTTTTGTGAATGCTTTTGTTTCTTTGACCCGTTGACTCTCAACTGTCGTACTCCAAGCCCCACTTTTATAGCAAATATTTTATGAGACATCTTGATTTGCTTCAAAGAAATTCCCAAGATAAACTATCTGCACAGACTAAAACAGCAAACATAATGCCCTGAATGTAGTGTTGTGAAAGTCACTCAGTCATGTCTGACTCTTTGCGACCCCGTGGACTATATAGTCTGTGGAATTCTCCAGGCCAGAATACTGGAGTGAGTGGCTGTTCCCTTCTCCAGGGGATCTTCCCAACCCAGGAATAGAACCCTGGTGTCCCGCATTGTAGGCAGATTCTTTAGCGTCTGAGCCACCAGGGAAACCTGCATGTAGTGTAAGGGGAATATATATAAATACCTTGGAGCACAACTGCGTGGGTGACATAATGAAGTAATCAGACACTTGCATCTATCCAGCGTTAGACTCAGTGGAAGCTCAGAGTGAGTCTGGAGCTCCAAAGGCTGGCTGTTAAGGGTGAGTGTCTTGGGAACTCAAATGCCTTGTGAAGTTATTTCTCAAATAATAAACAACTCCTGGCAAATTCTTAAAAACTAAGCAAAATACAATATTTACTCCATTCACACAGCAACTCCAGTCTTGATAAATTTCAGTATATACTAAAACCATGCCAGAAATACTTTGTGTTTTACTTTGTATAAAATAAAGTTAGGTTATAGGCTTCTGTTAATTATACCCAGATATTTTACCTTCATGCATATGTGAAAGCCAGGTCGGATCGGGGCTACTCTATACATTGCAGAGTGTCTATCATCCATGTGCTCCACCTACTAGTTGCCAGTATGCCAGTAGCACCCTCTCCAAAACAACCAAAACCATCTGCAGAGATTAACAGGGCAACCCCAAAGGGTGGTACCTATGCTGTTGAGAGCTTTGCCTGGTTCTCAGCATAGCATATAATCACTCATCACTTCTACCAACCCCAGTACTATTAAAATCTAGAGTATAGTCCTACTGACTGCCTTCAGTTCAGTTCAGTTCAGTCGCTCAGTCGTGTCCGACTCTTTGCAACCCCGTGAGTCACAGCACGCCAGGCCTCCCTGTCCATCACCAACTCCCGGAGTTCACTCAGACTCACGTCCATCGAGTCAGTGATGGCATCCAGCCATCTCATCCTCTGTCATCCCCTTCTCCTCCTGCCCCCAATCCCTCCCAGCATCAGAGTCTTTTCCATAGTCCTACTGACTTCCTTACCAAGCGATTTTATAGTCTCTCCTAAAGAAATAAGGAATCTCAAAGTTATTCCAAAATTCAAGCCTGATCATATTTCTTCCTTGCTCAAGGCTTCAGTGGATATTGATTTATTTGTTTTATATTTGACTTAGAATGTTGTGTTAATTTCTGCTGTAGAGCAAAGTGACTCAGTTATGTATCAGTCAGTCAGTTCAGTTCAGTTCAGTCACTCAGTCGTGTCCAACTCTTTGCGACCCCATGAATCACAGCACACCAGGCTTCCCTGCCATCACCAACTCCCGGAGTTTACTCAGACTCATGTCCACTGAGTCGGTGATGCCATCCAGTCGTCTCATCTTCTGTCATCCCCTTCTCCTCCTGCCTTCAGTCTTTCCCAGCATCAGGTTCTTTTCAAATTGAGTCAGTTCTTTGCATCAGGTGGCCAAAGTATTGGAGTTTCAGCTTCAACATCAGTCCTTCCAATGAATATTCAGGACTGATTCTCCAACACCACAGTTCAAAAGCATTAATTCTTCTGTGCTCAGTTTTCTTTATAGTCCCAACTCTCATATCCATCCATACATGACTACTGGAAAAACCTTAGCTTTGACTAGATCCCTTTGTTGGCAAAGTAATGTCTCTCTGCTTTTTAATATGCTGTCTAGTTTGGTCATAACTTTTCTTCCAAGGAGCAAACGTCTTTTAATTTCATGGCTGCAGTCACCATCTGCAGAGATTTTGGAGCTCCAAAAAATAAAGTCAGCCGCTGTTTCCATTGTTTCCCCATCTGTTTGCCATGAAGTGATGGGACCAGATACCATGATCTTAGTTTTCTGAATGTTGAGTTTTAAGCCAACTTTTTCACTCTCCTCTTTCACTTTCATCAAGAGGCTCTTTAGTTCCTCTTTGCTTTCTGCCATAAGGGTGGTGTCATCTGCATATCTGAGGTTATTGATGTTTCTCCCGGTAATCTTGATTCCAGCTTGTGCTTCTTCCAGCCCAGTGTTTCTCATGATGTACTCTGCATATAAGTTAAATAAGCAGGGTGACAATATACAACCTTGATGTACTCCTTTTCCTATTTGGAACCAGTCTGTTCTTCCATGTCCAGTTCTAACTGTTGCTTCCTGACCTGCATACAGATTTCTCAAGAGGCAGGTCAGGTGCTGGTATTCCCATCTCTTTAAGATGTAGAATTATACATAGTTACATTATTTTTCATATTCTTTTTCATTATAGTTTATCCACAGAATATTGAATATAGTTCCCATGCTGTACAGTAGAACCTTATTTATCCATCCGTGATCATTTTTTAAATTCAAATACTTTTTAAGGAGCAGATCTTTTTATTCAAACAAAAGTTGCACATGAAAGCATGGCATATAAAAGAGATAAAAGCAGTTTTGCTCTGCTTGGGAGGGAACCCAACACCATACCCACCCAAGCCTCTCCTTACAAATGTCTGGGGCAGTCTCACAAAACCTTTCATCGTAAGGCTGTAAGGAGCACTGTTTGGAAGGCACTGACTTACAGGATTCAGACTATTAGTGTGGCCCTAGAAGATGGCCAGGCTCTGGCCTCAGAACCCCTCTGTCACTGTAGACATTCTCATCCTGTAGCATCCAGCCATACCTGCCAGGGGCTGTTTGCTAAATGCCTCCAAATGGTCTCCCGCTCTTCACCTTTGCTTCCACTGCTCCTTCTCCCCTGCACTCATCTTAACACCAAGCCTGTCCGTATTCTCTCAGCTGTCATCTCTCTGGGATGTTTTCCTTCACACAGCTAGAAATTCAGGCTATTCATTCTTTGTGTTTCTGTCCTGCTCTGTTCTCTATCCATCGTGGGTCTAATAACAGCAGCTGGAAATGGCTGATAGCTGTCCCCATTTTATGGATGAGAAAACTGAAGCCCAGAAATGCTAAATAAGTTTCGCAAGGTTGTTCATGACTAGAAAGTAGAAGAACCACAATCTGAATTGAGGTTATCCGTATGATCTGATTACCATGCCCCCCTTCATTTTGCACCCCTTATATTCTTCTACTGGTGGCCAGACAGTAATGAATCTGCCTTCAGTGTGGGAGACCTGGGTTCGATCTCTGGATCAGGAAGATCCCCTAGAGAAGGGAGTGGCAACCCACTCCAGTATTCTTGCCTGGAAAATTCCATGGACAGAGGAGCCTGGCAGACTACAGTCCACGGGATTGTAAAGAGTCAGACATGACTGAGTGACTAACACTTCCACTTTCATCTTCTTCTACACTGGGAATTCCTTAAAACATCAACCACATCTTACTCATCTTCCTGTACCCAGCACTCAATAAGCCTCCAAAAAAAAAAGATTTTCAAAGAATTAAAATGAGTGCTTTCTTCATAGACTCAGCACAGTGAGATAGTTTAACTCAAAAATTCATAAAATGTTTACTGGGCTTCTCATAATGATTTTTCCTTTTCTTGCTTTCATTACCTTCTTATAAGCTGATAAAGCGAACAGCGTTAGATCACAGTGCACCAAGCAGCGTGCAGCTCAAATGGTAATAGAAACTGGAAATGTTTAAAAGAAAATTTATAGATTTATAATTGTTTTCTGAATAAACTTTCCACTAATATATTAAATATGCTTATTGAATCAGGGATCTGTTTCAAGCAATACCTAGTTTTTGTGTTGCTATATTAAATAGATTTGTTTCCTGTCCTAAAATAAGCAATAAATATATTTCTTTTGACAGAGGTGAGCTTTCTATCTTTTTTTAGTTTTTAAATTGAGATATAAGTGACATGTAACATTATATTAGTCTCAGGTGTACAGCATAATCGTTCCATATGTGTATATTACAAAATGATCACCACAGTAAGTCTAGTTAACATCCATCATCACATATAGTTACAATTTTTTTCTTATGATGAGAACTTTGAAGATTTACTCTCTTAGCAGCTCCCAGATGTGCAATACATGTTATGAAGTATGGTCACCATGCTGTGCCTCACACCCCTGTGACTTATTTTAAAACTGGAAGCTTGTGCCTTTTGATCACCTTAGCCCATAATAATTCATAGGAATATATTCATAGGAATGCATGTATTTCTATTTCTGTTTTTCCAAAGATTCATCTTTATTTTTATTAATTTATATTAATTATAAGTAATTTCAAGTATTTCCAAACTTTTTATACCTATTCTTTTAGTCATTCACTTATGCAATTATATTTCTTTTTCCCCAGCATATTGTCTTAATTCAGGCCTTCATAGAACTAAGAACTTTGCTGATCTTGAGATTTCAGAGCTTCTAGTAGTTAAAGACTGTGGGTCTCAGAATCTATCATTCTTGGCTCTCCCTACCAGCTGGATGACACTCAGCAAAATTACTCATCATCTCTGAACACCAGCTTTCTCATCTGTAAAACTGGATCATGCTTGTTCCTGCCTCAGTGTCTATGTCTCTAAAACGCTTACCTCAATGAATGACTCATACTATATGCTCAATAAATGTTAGTTGTTTTTAGCTCTCATGTTTATCTTGGGGGGAGAGGCTGCTCTTTTAAAAATAAGTGTTTCAACTTTCTCTAGACCAAGTACCGCTGTTAATTTCCCTGTGACAACTATCACAGACTTCTTTCTTAGTTCCCCTTTATGGATAGAATATGTTATCTCCTGTTGGTCTTGCTAATTCATAAGCATATGAGCTCTTTCTACTTCATAAACCATGTTAGTGCCTAAATTAGGTTTGTTTTTTTTTTTTAATTGTTCTTTGGTGAAACCTTGGAGCCTGGCATTTTCTAAATGCTAATTGCTTTCTTTCCTCACTCTGGTAATTCATCCCAGCATACACTTTTGATGTAGGATTAGTTCTGTATAAATACTTTGTGAATGAAAAAATATCACATCAAAAGTTAAACCTTTGTTCTGGATGTAGGGAAGATTTAGAAATACACATCAGATTTAGAGTCACCATATTGTTCAGAACCCAAGAAGAGGGAGTTTCTGTTTCTACAGTCCAGTCGTGTCCAATTCTTTGCAACCCCATGGACTATACAGTCCATGGAATTTTCCAGGCCAGAATACTGGAGTGGGTAGCATTTCCCTTCTCCAGGGGATCTTCCCAACCTAGGGATTGAACCCAGGTCTTTTGCATTGCAGGCGGATCCTTTCCCAGCTGAGCCACAAGGGAAGCCCTGGTATGTAAAAAGGCTGATATGTAAAAAGACATTCACAACAAGTCAATTTGTTTAGGTGTTTTTTTGTTGTTGTTAAAATCCAGAAAAAGAATGAAGATTTAATCCCTCTTCATGTCTCTATATCTCTCTTGCCCCCCATTCCTCCGCCCCCCACCCACACAGTACTTTGCCTGCCCTCATAAGCACACATCAAAATCTGTGAGTGGTTTGCATGGTACACAGGGGCAGATGGGCAGGCAACCTTTTTAATGACTGAATAAGTAAATGACCAGGTTTCCAAAGCATTCAAGTCACTAGATGAGGACTTTTTTAAAGGGATATGGGAATTAAACCTTTTTCCTCTTTTGTTGTCCTGTGTTATTATGCAGTTTAAATGTTTTTCTAGTATCCTCTAAGTTCACTGATTCTGAAAGAGCTAGATATTTAGGATACATGTAGGTTTTAGTGAGTGAAACAGATATCTTAAGCAGTTCAGATTTGTCTCAGCCAAGACTGAGCCAAGACAGAAAATGTCAGGGGCAGAGTTAGAATCTGGACTCGGAGAACTTTATAATATCTTCTCTGTTTACTGGTAAAGAATTTACTTTTTCAAATAACTGAGAGCATTAATAAAATCTTACTATATTTCTGATGAAATAAAATATAAAAATAAAAATGAATATAATACAAAGTAAGTTGCACATAATTGCAGAAGTCTGATATAATACATAGAAATTAACTAATTTTATGATTTTTCTATGAATGTGTTCAGCCATTTAAAAATCCTAAAGCCAAGTAATTATTTTAAAAATTTATAATTGCAAGGTTTTTGCTGTTGTTGTCTAACCTGAAGGCATAAAGCATGACAACAAAGGCTATGACAAGGAGCGCGGCATTATCAGACATTACCAGAAAGTTAGGGGACAGAATGAAAGCAAGGAGAGGAGATCCAGTGGACTCCACTGTGGTTAGCACACAATTCAGGAGAAGGCCACATGATGTAACCTGATCACAGTGCTTTGCTTTCAAGGAGTGAAGTTGCCACCTCTGGATACAATATTTTTCCTTCCATCCCCCAAATCTGCTTTAAATAGTAGGTATTTTCTCCTGGATCAAGTAGAATTTGAGTCAAATTATTCTTTCCTCTTTGTTTTAATGACCCCAAGAGTCTGAAACCATTTCCATTGTGAAATATTTCCGAACCCTCTCACTCTTCATGAAACCATTGAGAAAACTCCTGGGCTTCTTAGGAGTTTCCATAATGCTTATGGGAGGGGGAGTGGTCTACAGAGTCACAAAGATTTGAGTCCCAGATCATCATCCAAGCTCTCTGACTTTTTAATGATACGACCTTGGCAAGTTAAATTTCTGATCTTCAATTTATTAATTTGTACAGTGAGGATAATCTTACCTCGTATGCTCACCATCAGGATTAAATATGAAGATAACATGTAAAAGGCTTAGTACAGTCCTGACATTTAAACAAGTGGTAGCTACAAATGCTCTCCAGTAACTCAAGATCAGTCCCACTGAGTAGTCATTTTCATTGAACCATGGAAGTTTCTCAGTTTCTCTTTACACACTATGGACCATAGAAATGTCTTTCTCAGTTTCACTACACATTATGGACATAATTGATTTCCACAGAAATGGACTTGGTATTCTCCAAATAACCAATAATGATTTTGGCTGGTTTATGTTAGAGTCACTCCATTTACTGAGGTTTATTAACCATAAATTACTGAGAAAATAGAGATGAGCAGCAAAGAAATAGAAGGAATTTGAGAAGAAATGTACAATAGGCATAAATGAGAAAGGAAAATATGCACTTCATCAAAATAAGTCTAAAGGAGAATCCTTGCACATTAGATGAATTACTCCAAGAGCTAGATTCTCAAACTCTGCAGTCCAGTCCTGAGCCACAGACCTTACACAGCTCACTCAGCTTGTGTGGGACCAAGTTTCCTCATTTATAAGTTAAGGGCTGAACTAAACTGAACTGAAAGTTGTCTTCCAGGTCCCATTCAGGGCTGATATTCTAGAACTGTCTTAAACTGGAGAATGTTAGCAACTTGCATCTTAAAAGCAAATACAAAGCTTTCAAAATTTCTGTGTCTTTAAATTCTGTGAAGCAAATGTAACTGTAATCTTTCCAACCTGCAGTCCTTTCACTCTTTTATGCAAAAGCTTTGTAGAATGCAATCTGAAGGACCACGGGCAAACCCAGGTCATGTCTCCAAAGTCAAACTGATGGTGGCTGTTGACCAAGAAAAACATCTGGAAAGCCATCTGGTACAGTTCACACAGGGGCTCTCACATCCAATCTATTCCCTGACAGGACATTTAGTATCCTGAGTAACTGTGTGACTGCCTCAAGTACCTTTCATGTGGATTTCAGGGACAAGGATAGTGCCAGAGGACAGTGTATTTAGGGATGCCCTCATAGAAAGCAAGGGCATGCAGTAGGGCTTCTCTGGAAGTTATTTTAGGCTGGAAAGTGCTACTTCCAGTCAGCACCACATTTAATCGGTTTGTGTATTCTAAAACCAAAACTGGAGGGCCTACTCTCTGCGCATTACTGTAGCAACAGAGAAAGAATGTGGGTCTTACTGTCATAGGCGCACAGCATACAACTGCCACACAGCGTGGAGGGGTCCAAAGAAGAGGAGCCAGCCCTGAATCCAAGGCCACTGCAGAAATTATGTTATCAGTGCAGCTAGTTTTCAGAACAGTGACGAATGACACAGAACTGCATTTTCTTTTTTTCTGTTTTCCATTGAACCATTCTGTAAAGTGATCTCATTAAGGTAAATAATATTGAATCGGTCCCATATTCAAATAATTCCAGAATAATGAATTTTTATGTAAAAAAGTCGCAGCTGTTTTGCTACCTATCTTTTCCATCGGATTGGAATCCAAGTCCTTTAGCATTTCCCTTGTTGTTAATACTCCCGTCTTACCATGCAGTTCCTGTGGCCCAAGATTTCATTCTCCTTATCTCTTGCTTTCACTATTATGCCCTCCCTGTCTGTGCTTACCTGGCTCCGATTCATTATCGCCTTTGTTACCTGATGTTTTAACTATATTGACCCAATGAACAAAGCCTTCACAAAAAGATAAAATGTTGAACTTTCAACTAGCTAAAATTATCAAATAAGGTATGAAGCTAATTCTTCATCTGAGTTCTAAATGTAATTTCATCTCTGTGAATCAACCCATCCTTCAGCCCTTAATTGATCAAAATGATCCACTTTGTGTTGGAAAGTTAAAATGTCCTATCTCCCTCCAAGTGGCTATCAGGGCACTTGTCCTAAAACACTTAACCCCCTCATCCTGCTTGTTTGCTTGAAACTCAGTGACATCTGATACTGCCAAATAAAAGGTTTTCAAACTTGAACATGTATGGGGTTAACCTAATGAGTTGTTTTATTTTGATTTTTTTAATACCGAGTCTCAAGGCTAAACCCTCCTGAGGAGCTAATTTAGTAGTTCTGGGATGCAGAGCCTAAAGGACCCCACCCACTATGGCACAGGTGCCCTCCTCCCTGACATCTCCTCCACCTCTACTCTCCCCTTCCTGTAAATTCCTTGTGGATAGGAATCTAGTGTGTCCCTGTACCTAGCAGAAGATGGATGACTCAGGAAATTGATGGCTTTCCATAATTACTTTTAAATGAAAGAAAGAAGCAACATATAGACTCAGAATTATTCTGCCTGATTTGATAAAGCTGGAAATGTGAGATTTTGACAAATATCTGAAATGAATGCATTAATTGATCAAAGACTGAAAGAAAACTTACAGAGCATTCAACATTGGTTTTAATTAACATCTATTCCTGATTGTCCTTAGGGGGAAAATGCTAATTTATGACGATTGTGATTATTGTGAAGATGATTAATAAACATGCAGATTTGGGGAAAAACAATTTACTTGCTTTTGATTTTCAGGGTGGTTAATTTACAAAGATGCCCTGAATGCTTTAAGGCAGTTAGAGCAAGAATAAAATTGTATTTCCCATTTGTGACAGTGTATTCATGTTGTCAGGCACAGTGTCTTCTTAACGTGCTTATTTTTAATTACATAGTGATGAAAGTGAAAGTCGCTCACTCGTGTCCAGCTCTTTGCGACCCCATCGACTATACGGTCCATGGAATTCTCCAGGCCAGAGTACTGGAGTGAGTAGCCTTTCCCTTCTCCAGGGGATCTTCCCAACCCAGGCATAGAACCCAGGTCTCCCTCATTGCAGGCAGACTCTTTACCAGCTGAGCCACCAGGGAAGCCCATACATAGATGTGGTAGGCACCAAAGATTTTCTGAGGACGGTGTGGGGTGATCCAGATGAATGTGAACCTGGCCTTCTTCAAAGGCATTTATAAAGCCCTGCTCCTGTATAGTTCTAGCGGGGGGAATCTCACTGTAACCCACTTTTCCAAGGTGTTGAATCTGTTGTAAAGTGATGGTGCTGATAGAAATACATCTTAGGTGATCCACATCCTGAAGTGCCCTGTGTGATTCCACACAGGGAACTGTGATTCGAAAAATCACAGAAGAATAAAAATAATTGCTATTTTATTTTGTGTTTTGGCCATGGTGAATGGGAAGATACATTCACGCATCCGTGTTGTTATGCACGTTCTTCTCTCTGCCTGGAACATTTTCCATCTTCGTACAACTATTTCTCGCTCATCTTTTAGATCTCAGCTCAGATGCAGTATTTCCCAGGAACCCTTCCTCGCCACCAGCACATGGGTTGATAACCCTTCCTGAATGCTATCTTTCTGCATTCCCTGGTTCTGGTCTTTATCATAGCATTTAGTAACATACGTTGAAATTAAATACTGCTCGGCCTCACCATTTGACCATGAGAAAGAAAGGTTGTTACACTCTCTGTTGTAACCCCAGTATCTAAGAATAGAGCCTACAATAAAACAGGCATGGAATAAACAATTGTCAAGTGAGTCAGTGATTTATATATATTTGTTAGATTTATTAGTATCATCATGGCTTAAAAAACTTATTTCAGTTTTTATCTTGCTCTTGTTTTCATACTTCCAGGCCCTGAAAAATTAGCCAGTGTCAGATTTAATTTCAAAAGAGGCATAAATTGTATAGACTGGGTCTAAGAGGGCAACAGTCTGCCTTCAGTCCTGTCTCCCACCAACTCGTGAAGTGATCTCTTTGTGTCTGTGATCCTGTGTCTTTCTATTCTTTTATTTTAGAAAGAGCTTAGAAGAGCTGATTTCTCACTTAAAAGAGCTGATTTCTAGCCCAAAGATTCCATCAGTCCAGTAAAGTAAATCATTTTTCAGGCAAAATACCTACTCCCAATTTTCAGCCTAAGCCTTGAAGGTTCTCCAATCACGTGATTGAGAGGTTTTCTCAATAGTAGTTTGTAATACTAATAAAGATCCAGTGGCTTTAAGCCCATAGCCCATTTTCTTCCTTTATTCTAAGCAGAATTAATGTGAAAAGGAAAAGGTGACTCTGTGCCTGGTGGTGGCGGCAGCAGCTTGGTGGTCAGCTCAGGTAGCACTGGTGCCAGATGCGGGTGGCTCTGTTAGCAGAGTCCGAAAAGCCTTCTGTGGCACGTGTGTTGCTGCCCCATGAGCTTAATCATAGCCATCTGGGGCTCATGAAAAGTGAACAGTGGACAAATGACAATGAAAAGCATGAACTCACCATCAACCACACCACTGGAGAGGAGTCACAAAATAGCCACTTCCTTCTCTAAACTGTAGAAATTAGGATAACAATACCTGATCTTCATTTCCTCTCAATTTATGTACATGTCTAAGAATATCACAAGATAGGTACATGGAAATCTTGATAAGTTGTAAAATGACTATGCAAATATTCTTACCCCAGATCAGACTGTCACAGAGCCTTCCTTGTAACACCCTGAGAGTCAGACAATCTATAAATATTTATTGAGCACATAATGTGTATCAGATGCAATTCTAGGCATGGTGCTAAAAGAAACTTATCCATTATTCTATGCGGTATAAACAGAAAATAAACACAGGAAAATAAATAAGCAAACAAATGAGAAAATTATTAAAATAATTTTTAGAGCATCTGGAGAGGGCAGCAAGACTCTCAAGGAAAGACCTAAAAGATAGCATTGGAGGTGAGAGCTGTTCAGATTTGAGGAAGTTCCCCCTCAGCAGGTACAAAGCCCCAGAGGCAGGAATGAGCTTGTCATGTTTAAAGAGTGGAATAGGCTGCTGAGGCTAGAAAATTAGAGAAGATGCACGAGAGAGGAAGGGCCAAGGAAAAGAGTTAGGGTTTCATTTTATGCAGTCTCTCCAGCAAAATTAAACCAAGAATGCACATCGTTTTGTTTGCTTTCTAAAATCTATTAAATATTTTATTTTGCCTCCTTCACTTAAATGAAAAAGTCACTTTTAATTATTTTATTATTGGTTTGCTTTACTGAAAATCAAAATAAGATCAAGAGTCCTTTGCAATAAGTAGTGACCATCAGTTTGTGATCCTGGAAGGTAAAGTGAAGGATTATTAGAATTCTTTCCCTACTTAGACTTGTTAATTATTTTTAATATTCTGTTTTGAGAGAAATCTGAGGCAGGAAGATTAAACAGTGCATTAGGATTTATGAAAAGCCCATTTTAATAAAAAATATAAAGACTTTATTCAAAATTAGGTTTACTAATAATAACATATTCTTCATCCCCATACATTTATCCACAATTATTTAATGTACCTTCTATTCTATACTTTATTTATAATCTGATCTTATAGTTTTAATTTGAGAAAAAACCTCATCTATTTAAATTTAAAATTTTAATTAAAAATATTTTATTGAAGTGTAGTTGATCTATAATCTTGTGTTAATTTCTGCTATCTATACAGCAAAGTGACTCTGTTATATACATATGTACATTTTTATATTCTTTTCCATTATGATTTATCCCAAGATATTGAATATAGTTCCCTGTGCTATGCACTTTGTTGTTCAGTCACTCAGTCATGTCCATTCTCTGTGACCCCATGGACTGCAGCACGCCAGGCTTCTCTGTCCTTCACCATCTTCCACAGCTTGCTCAAACTCATGTCCATTGAGTCGGTGATGCCATCCAACCATCTCGTCCTCTGTCGTCCCCTTCTCCTGCTGCCTTCAATCTTTCCCAGCATCAAGGTCTTTTCAAATAAGTCAGCTCTTCACATCAGGTGGCCAAAGTATTGGAGTCTCAGCTTCAGCATCAGTCCTTCCAAATTAATATTCAGGGCTGATTTCCTTTAGGGTGGACTGGTTGGATCATCTTCCAGTCCAAGGGGCTCTCAAGAGCCTTCTCCAACAACACACTTCAAAAGCATTAGTTCTTCGGCGCTCAG
This sequence comes from Redunca redunca, assembly GCA_006410935.1. Lineage (NCBI taxonomy): Eukaryota > Metazoa > Chordata > Mammalia > Artiodactyla > Bovidae > Redunca > Redunca redunca. The sequence continues at coordinate 1,075,617 of SJYQ01002548.1, read as the reverse complement.
CCTTCTTTATAGTTCAACTTACACATCCATATGCATGACTCCTGGAGAACCATAGCTTTGACTAAATGGACCTTTGTCAGCAATGCAATGTCTCTGCTTTTCAATACACTGTGTAGGGTTGTCATAGCTTTTCTTCCAAAGAGTAAGCGTCTTTTAATTTCATGCTGCATCACCATCTGCAGTGGTTTTGGAGCCCAAGAAAATAAAGTCTGTCACTGTTTCCATTGTTTCCCCATCTATTTGCCATGGCACTAGGCAAACTTACATTTAAAATTTTAATAATAATAAATTAAACATGATATTAGAAAATTCAGTAAGGCTTTATTAATTCATGTGTATTTCTATTTGATTAGCCATTAGAAGAATCTATTTTTTGTATGCTTTAATTCCATAAAATTTTTAAAGATTATGACTTTAAAGGTCAAACCAGAGTTATCAGGGTCAAATCAATTCTTTCTCCTTGGTATATTGTTAGTCATTTAAAGATTTTGTTTTTATTTTTAATTGGAAAGAACAATATTTGAATAAAATCAAGCTCCTCCTCAAAGCTTAATGTCTTTAAAAAATAGTATTTATGCAATCCAAAGTGTACAAATTCTTATGTTGGTCCCATGATGGCTCATTCCAACATGGCTGCACACATTCAAGCATGTGCGCATGCGCACACACACACACACACACACACACACACACACAAGTAAATTATCTTCATTCCCTAATACATGGGGCTCCTAGAAAAGTGGTGACCAAGTATAAATTTTGGGGTGCTGACTATTCTTCATTTAGGGCCACTACATCTTCTCTCTGCAAAGCTTACCTCTAAGCAGTGTGAGCTCTAAGCTCTCTCTCTAAGCTCACCTCCAAGCAGGCTCACCTCGGCCTGGGCTTCCTGCAGTGTGCGGCAATCACATCTTCACACAGGGAAAGGATGAAGGGGTGCCACATCTAGACAGACATTTTTAAATCAGCCAGGAAGAGACATTTGTTACCATTTGAGCATTTTTCAGTATTCTGATGTGGGTGTGCTTAAGAGGTCTTGATGTCAACTCAGACATCTTGGAATTTGAAAAAAGCCTTCTGATTTATTTAATGATATTCATAAATTTTGCTCTGTATCTGAGTGTCAAACTCCTATACAGAACTTGAAAAGCTCTCTTAGATAAGTGTTGGCCTTTTTTCTTTTTTCCAAACTGCCTCTGGAGGAATTAGGAAACAGAATAGATGTTCTATAGTCAGCAACTCTCTTGCATTATTCTTTTGAAAGAGTGAACTTGAGACTTATTATATAACCAGTGTTTTAAACANAGTTGCTTAAGCTCCATCTCTAATTTAACAGTGAACATATTTAAATGAAGATGAGCTAAAGGGTTTGGTAGTCATGGCAACATGATATGAAAATATACCATGTCATTCAAGTCGATTAGAAAAAAACATTATCATTCCAAAGGTTTCTGTTGCTACTTTAAATACTGACTATAGAAGAAAAAAGAAAAGAAGATGAGAGAATAGATGAGCCATGAAATATTTTAATTTTTTTGTTACAAAAATGCTGGCTTGAAAATAATGTGATCTAAATTCTAAATAAATTTAGCTGCAAAGTTGATATTAAAAATAAAGACTATGAGAAAATAAACAGATATCAAATCTGCTGCTTGACAAAAATATATTAAATCTACTTCCTGTAAGTAAGCTTTTAGAAAGGAAAAGTAATTTCATATTTTTAAGATTTAAGTGAGTTGCTTTTAGAGCACCTAATTTGTGACTATTCATATGAGAAATAAAACCTCAAAAATACAACTTTAAATAAGTTTAAACAAACATGAGATATTCAGAGCTTTATTTAAAATCAGGTGATTAAATTGTGACTTTGTAGATAATTGAAAGCACAGAAGACAAAAATGTGAATCATCCAAATACTATATTCATAAAAAATACAGGCTAACATTTTGAGGTCTACTCTTAAATTTTTTCTATGCTGGAAATATCTAGCTGTACATTTTCTCTTGTGAAACTAGAGCTGCATTGTACTTATTTGTCTGTAATTTGAAAGCCTAAGAGCCTGGCTTTTATGTCAGACACATTTGGATTCTAGTTTCACCTCTCAGTCCCATTTCCAAAGGTGTATTTTGAAGCCTGTCTGAGACTCCAGTCCCTTAAGTGAAAAAAGAACAGAATAAAAGCATCTCTAGCAAAGGACCGTTTTCAGACCAGGAGATATCTAAAAAAAGACAATCAATAGATGTTAAAATAGATCGACCGAATATTAGAATTTTCTGCCAAAAATTTTAATGCAACCATGATGAAAATACTTCAGCAAACAATTATGAACCACACTTAAATTAAAAAAAGGCAGAATCTCAGTAAAGAAATAGAAAATGTAAAGAAAAAACAGATGGAAATTTTAGAACTGAAAAAATACACTAACTGAAAAATTTAAAACTTAGGCCCAAGACTAGAACGAAGGGGGCAGTGGAGAAAAAAAAATCAGTGAAATGAAAGATGGAACAACAGAAATTACTCAATCTGAACAATAGAAAAGAAATTGACTAAAAAAAAGGAGGGGGGCTCAGGGACCTGTAATTAATGTAAAAGATCTGATATCCACATGATTAGATTCCTAAAAGGAGAGGAGAAAGTAGGTAGTACTGAAAAAATATTCAAAAGAGTAATGGCTGAAATGTTCCCAAATTTGACCTTGAAAAAGTAAACCCATAAATTCAAGAAGCAGATCAAACCCCAAACAGAATAAGTCTAAAGAAATCCACACCAAGGAACATTCAAACTTCTCAGATATAAAAACACCCTCTCCACATGCCCCCCCCACCCCACCAAAATCTTGAAAGCACCAAGAAAAGGACCTTATTTAACCATGGAGGCCAGAAATAAATGGTGCAACATTTTTAAATGTGGCGGGGGAGGGAGGTGGGGGGAGAAGGAAAGAACTATCAGCCCTAAATCCTGTATTAAGCAAAGCATATCCCTAAGAAGTGAAGGGAAAATCAAGACAATGTCAGATGAAGGAAACTTGTGCCACAGACCTACCTTAAAAGAACGGCTACAGGAACTTCTCTAATCAGAAAGGAGACAATAAAAGGAGAAATTGTGGAGCAGTAGAGAGGGAGAAAGAACATGGTAAGCAAAAATATGGGTAAATATAGTAAACTTTACTTTTCTTACTAAGTGTTCAGAAAGGGATGAAGGCTAATTTCCTTATAAGGACTTCCAGACCCCAAAAGACATGGAAATTCATTGGAGATTTGGTACAGAGGAGTGATGAGATCTGATCTGACATTAAAGAGGAGCTTCCTGGCTACTGCGGGAATGCCAGAGTGAAAGCGGGGAGACCAGGACATGGTAACCCAGAGTGAATGATGGAGACCTAGGCCAGGGTATCTGCAGTAAAGGGGTTAAGAAGTGATCTATTTCTGGATATATTTTGAAGTTAGTGTGAACAGGATTTGCTGTCAATTATTGTAAAACAAGAGAAAAGGAGCAAGTTCATGAAGGACAATGCCAGGAGTTTTGTTTACAACCACTGGAAGCATTACTAGCAGCTAATGGAACAGACTGCTGGTGGAGCAGACAATGGGGTAAGATCATGAGTTTAGCAATAAGCCAATGAGAGTTGAAATCTGGGAATATTTGAATTCCTTGTGTATCTTCTCACACAAACATCCAAAGAACCACATTGCTCTTCTTGCATATTAATTCCACTCTCAAATTTGAAGATTTGGAATATTCAAAGCCATTAACTATGACTTGAGTGATATATATCCAATGATGCAATACAAGAGGAAAATGACAAAAATTATAACTGAATGTGAAAAATCCATGATATAAAAAGAAGTGAAAGTAAATATTTAACATGAAAATATGTAAACATTATTAAATGCCAAATAAAAAGTAACTATAAAATATGAATAAGCATACCTTAATNGTCCTCAATGAACATAATTACTAGGTAAAATTAATTATGTTCAAATTTAACAAACTCTTTATAGTATAAAAATGAATAAAATTTAACCAATAGGATGTTTTTTAATTAATTCATTTTTTATTGAAGGATAATTGCTTTACAGAATTTTGTTGTTTTCTGTCAAACCTCAACATGAATCAGTCATAGCTATACATATATCCCCTCCCTTTTGAAATTCCTTCCCATCTCCCTCCCCATTCCACCCCTCTAGGTTAATACAGAGCCTGAGCCATACAGCAAATTCCCTTTGGCTATCTATTTTACATATGGTAATGTAAGTTTCCATGTTACTCTTTCCATACATCTCATCCTGTCCTCCCCTCTCTCCATGTCCATAAGTCTGTTCTCTATGTCTGTTTCTCCATCGCTGCCCTGTAAATAAATTCTTCAGTGCCATTTTTCTAGATTTCATATATATGTGTTAGAATATGGTGTTTCTCTTTCTCTTTCTGACTCACTTCACTCTTTATAATAAGTTATAGGCTCATCCACCTCATTAGAACTTACTCAAATGCATTCCTTTTTATGGCTGAGTAATATTCCAGCCATAAAAAAAGTAGGGCTTCCCTAGTAGCTCAGACGGTAAAGCATCTGCCTGCAATGCAGGAGACCTGGGTTCGATCCCTGGATAGGGAAGATCCCCTGGAGAAAGAAATGGCAACCCACTCCAGTACTCTTGCCTGGAAAATTCCACGGATGAAAGAGCCTGGTAGGCTACAGTCCATGGGATCACAGAGAGTCGGACATGACTAACCACCTTCAATATTCCATTATGTATATATACCGCAACTTCTCTATCCATTCATCGGTCAATGGACATCTAGGTTGCTTCCATCTTCTAGCTATTGTGAATAGTGCTGCAATGAACAATGGGATACATGTGTCTCTTTCAATTTTGGTTTCCTTAGGGTGCATGCCTAGGAGTGGGATTGCTGAGTCATATGGTGGTTTTATTCCTAGTTTTTTAAGGAATCTCCATACCATCTTCCATAGTGGCTGTATCAATTTACATCCCCACCAACAGTATAAGAGTGTTCCTGGTTTTCCACGCCCTCTCCAGCATTTATTGTTTGCAGACTTTATGATGAGGGCCATTCTGACCAGTATGAGGTGATATTTCATTGTAGTTTTGATTCTCATTTCTCTCATAATGAGCAATGTTGAGCATCTTTTCATGTGTTTGTTAGCCATCTGTACGTCTTCTTTAGAGAAATGTTTGTTTAGGTCTGTCTTTTTCCCACTTTTTGATTGGATTGTTTGTTTTTCTGGTGTTGAGTTGTATGAGCTGCTTGTATATTTTGGAAATTAACCCTTTGTCAGTTGTTTCATTTGCTATTATTTTCTCCCATTCTGAGGGTTTTCTTTCACCTTGCTTATAGTTTTCTTTCCTGTGCAAAAGCTTTTAAGTTTAATCAGGTCCCACTTTGTGTTTTTATTTCCATTACTCTAGGAGATGAGTCATAGAGGATCTTGCTTTGATTTATGTCATTGAAGATGTTTAAAGAAAATGAAATAATATTTTTCAAAGTGAAATCGTTAAAAAGCAAGGAGTATTAATGATAGAGTTTCAAGTATATTTTTGATGCACAATTTCTAGTTCTTGCATAAAACCCTTTGAATCTAAAAGGGTCTGGGCAAGGGTGAGAACATAGTTATAAACCAACCCCAAGTACTTTCCTTCCACTCTCATTTTGAAACAATTATGTGCCTTATTTGATACCTTTAGAGATTGTTTTAACAAGTTTTTGTTATTTGCAAGAGCTGAAATGTTTTTATTGAATGAAAGCTGCAATTTGTATTTCAAAGAATATGTTACCAACTTATGTTTGTTTAGGTTCATCAGCTACAGATGGAGATTTTACTTTTCAGAACGGCTTTGAACTAAAGTAAGAAGTATTTGGGCGCTAGAAGCTGTGCTCTGTTGATTTCCATTGTTTTCTTCCTTTTGGAAATGAATGATTTATATATGGAAGAAAGCTTTCTCAGGAGATGTACCTTTGTTTATATAAAAGTTTAGCACTTTCTAACTAAATTGTAACATGAAAACTGTTCAAATTTCAGATTTTTTCAAAGAACTGAAATAACAATAAGAATACCAAAATATCACCATTTCAATTATTTTAAATGGCACAAAATGCCAGAAGAGCCGAATACAGAAAGAAATCTATATATAAATTCACTAGTAAATAACACTTTATTCTAGTATCTTTTTAAGTAATTACAGCTACATTCTAAAAAGCCTAGAATTCTCACAAGTAGTTTAAGGTCTTGTTCTGATTGTTGTTGGTTTGTGTTTTGTTTGTTTGTTTGTTTGCTCTTCAGAACTAGTTAGAACTTACCTTTATATTTGCATCAGTATAACTTTGTTTCAAAGTGCACTGAATCCAAAATTGACTTTGGCCCACTTAATCCTTCCCACACGGAACCGGGGGCTCTTTCCTAAACATCCCATCTGCAAGTGTTATGTTTCTCTATATTGCCTACTGGTCCAATTGAAAAATTATATTTTCTTTTAACTGTGTATTCACTTTGTTTTTGCCATGAAAACATACTCAAAATGGGTTAACTTTTATTTGTTCACGTTCAGTAAGGTTAACACGAATAAAATAAAGGTCATTTTATGAAAAAACAATTTTTTTAATAGATTGTATGTGCTGTGTGCTAAGGTGCTTCAGTCATGTCTGACTCTTTGCAACCTCAAGGACTGTAGCCCACCAGGCTCCCTCTGTCCATGGGGATTCTCCAGGCAAGAATGCTAGAATGGGTTGCCATGCCCTCCTCCTAGCATTGCCATAAATAAAAGAGGTTTGACCACTCAGAATACATTAGAAGATTTTCTTTGTTCTCTGTTGAACAAGCAGAATTTTTTGTTTAGGGAAATGTAAATTTTAAAAATAATTTTCATTGGGGTACAGTTAATTTGGGGTTTCTTTGGTGGCTCCACTGTAAGAAATCTGCCTGCCAATAGTTTCAAGTGTACAGCAAAGAGAATCAGTTATATATATATCCACTTTTTTTAAGAGTCTTTTCCCATATAGATCATTACTCAGTATTAAGTACATTTCCCTATGCTATACAGAATTCCTAATTAGTTATCCTCTTTATATTAATATATGAGTATATATTAATATATGCATATGTATGTCAATCCCAGTTTTCCAATTTATCCCTCTCGCCTTTTTCCCCCTGGTAACTATGAGTTTGCTTTCTACATCTCTGTTTCTGTTTTGTAAATAAGTTAATTTGTACCTGTTTTTAGATTACACATGTAAGTGATATCATATGATTATTGTCTTTCTATATCTGGCCTACTTCACTCAATGAAAATCTCTAGGTCTATCCATATTGCTGAGAATGGCATTATTTCATTCTTTTTTTAATGGCCGAGTAATCTTCTATTGTACATATATAACACAGAGGATGAGATGGCTGGATGGCATCACCGACTCAATGGACATGAGTTTGAGTGAACTCCGGGAGTTGGTGATGGACAGGGAGGCCTGGCGTGCTGAGATTCATGGGGTCGCAAAGAGTCGGACATGACTGAGCGACTGAACTGAACTGAACACATTCTTCTGTTGATAGATGTTTAGGTTGCTTCCGTGTCTTGGCTACTATAAATAGTGCTGCAGTGAACATTGGGATGCATGTATCTTTTTGAATTATGGTTTTCTCCAGGTATATGCCCAGGAGTGAAATTGCTGGATCCTGTCCTTAAGGAAACTGCATATTGTTCTCCATAATGCTGGCTCTAGTGTACATCCCCACCGACAATGTAGGCGTGTTCACTGCTGTCCACACCCTCTGCAGCAGTGGTTCTTTGTAGATTTTTGATGATGGCCATTCTGGCTGGTGTGAGGTGATACCACGTTGTAGTTTGATTTCCATTTCTCTCACAAGTAATGATATTGAGCATCTTTTCATGCGCTTTTTGGCTATCTGTATGTCTTCTTTGGAAAAACTCTTGCATTCTCTGCTGTATCATCAGCACTTGAATTTTGCCTAGTACATAGTTGATGTTCAATACATATTTACTAAAAAATGTGTAATATGAGTTCTATGTATTTGAGAATATTTAATTCTGTTATGGAATACAATAAAATGAGATGGATATGAGTAACTTAATGTATTTATAAGGTGTAGGCAAATTTATAAATTGTGTTAGCTAAAGATAATAAGATAGTAGTATGTGAAACATGGGTTTCCCTGGTGACTCAGATGGTAAAGAATCCACCTGCAATGCAGGAGACCTGGCTTTGATCACTGGGTTGGGAAGATCCCCTGGAGGGGACAACCCTCCAGGCTTGGCAACCCACTCCAGTATTCTTGCCTGGAGAATCCCTATAGACAGAGGAGGCTGGAGGGCTACAGTCCATGGGGTTGCAAAGAGCTGGACACAACTGAGCGACTAGGCACAGCACACAGCATGTAAAACACAGGCAGAACTGTAAGGCCCGTAGATATGGATATAGATGGAGATGTTAGTTACCAGTCGACAAATTGGTCATGAATAAAGTAAGTAAAGTATGTACCAAGCACCTCTTCTGTATCATATGCTAAGTACATGTGAGGTATATGGGATACTCCATATGCAGGTTATTAAGCTGACCATTGTTTAATGACATACACCCTGGCAGATAAAACATATTGCTACTCATCAGGCTAACCCTTTAACTGTAGCCCGAAATTCCTGCTCAGCTTGCACTTTTCTTGTCATATCTTTTGCCTCTTTCTTCTTGCTATGTATTTAAATTGATTTAATGAACCAAGTAATTCAGGTATCTTAATCTGGTCTGTGAGCCTTTCTGTTCCCTAGCCTTCAGGGTAATTTGCTTAATCGTGCACTTAGAGTCTACCTTGCATCATGTCCATATGTCATAACTTTCGTAATATCAGTATATGTGAATATATTGCTTTACAAGAGAAAGAGCATGCATACTCATTTTTTAAAATCTAGAACTCAGCACAATCCCCACTTTTTCCCCCCTTTGAGTTGGTTTGAGAACCAGAGTTTGCTTATTATTACTATAAGTGGTATAAGCTTTGTAAGTGCCCCATAGTATAAAGTGTATGTCTTTCTTTGTACTTTAACAGATATTTTCACTTTAATGGATTTGGATGTATTTCTAATTAATAATAATTTTAAAATAATAGAAATTGTCAAGAGTTTTAAAATTATCCCAGATCATAAAATCGAATACCAAGTGTCATCCGGTTGATAACTATAAATAAATGATTCTAAAATAAGATATCTTTATTTTTTAAAAATCATTTTAACTCAGTGAAGACATTATAGCCTGTGGGTAAGCCAGGAGAAAACTAATGAGATGGGCTCTTCTTTCAAGTCCCCTAGATATGCAATTCAGGCCAATTTTCAAGAAGTTTGATGAACCAAGAAAAAAAAAGAAAGTCTTCAAGAGTGCAGACTAACAGCCTGATAAGTGGAATTATAGCTCTTAAGGAAGCAAGAGCCCCATAAGGGGTTGCTGAACTTGCAGTTGAATTATCTGAGGCTCTCCTTGGGAGCATTGAGATGTTGGTAAACCAAATGAGAATTCACAGCCCAAGAATGTCCAAGGTCCTGGTGCAAACCCCTGCAGAGAGTTTGACTAAATGGTTATTTAATTTCAGTCATTTCCAAAGGCTTTCTTTTTAGAGAGTCAGACTCCCAATTGAATACCGACTGGAAAATAAATGGGAGACAGAAACCAAAAAAAAAGAGATTCATAGATGTTGTACCAGATGCTGATGAACATGGTAGTCTCTCTAAACATAGCAAACAGTAACCTAATATTTAAAAGACCCAAACCCTTGGGTTCATCTGTTCTTTAATCCCCTTAGTGAAAAATTATGAATGAACTTGAGTGACCTTGAAAAGATAAATCAGTAGAACATTAGGCTTCATCCAGTTTCCGGACATGACTGAAGTGACTTAGCAGCAGCAGTAGCAGCTTTATGAAGAGTGGCAAATAATGTTAGAAAGAGAAAGACAAGTACCATGTGATATTACTTATAAATGAATGTAAAATATGACACATATGAACTTATCTATGAAACAGAAGCAGACTCACAGACATAGAGAACAGACCTGTGGTTACTGAGGGAGAAAGAGGGAGGGATGATTGGGAGTCTGGGATTAGCAGATGCTAACTATTATATATACTGATAGAATGAATAAACAACAAAATCCAGATCTATAGCACAGGGAACTATATTCAGTAACCTGTGACAAACCATAATGGAAAAGAATATGAAAATGAATATATATGTTAACTGGATTACTTTGCTCTGCATAAGAAATTAACACACCATTGTATGTCAACTATACTTCAATACTAAAATATTTCTTTTAAAAAAAGAGTGGCAAATAATGAAAAGGACTGTTCTTCCGGGTGCTCTATATTCTCCTCTGAAAGCAGTGGCATAATTTGGAGAGAAGGAATTCTCACAGTGATGCTTCATTCAGTAGGTAACAAAAAGAAATGCCCGTTTTATAGATGGAATCCCTGTTGGCTCAGTGGTAAGAGTCTGCCTGCAATGCAGGAGACTGCTTGCAATGCAGGAGACGCAGGTTCAATCCCTGGGTAAGGAAGATGTTCTGGAGAAGGAAATGGCAACCCACTCCAGGATTCTTACCTTAGAAATCCCATGGACAGAGGAGCCTGGAGGGCTGCAGTTCACAGGGTTGCAAAAGTCAGACCCAACTGAGAGACTAAATCACCACCATAGACTGAATACATTAATGACAAGTTCAGATATTTCACCTTGCTAATTGGCAGTGGTTGGGTAACATCACAAACTCAATGTACATGAATTTGAGCAAACTCTGGGAGATGGTGAGAGACCCGGAGGCTTGGTGTGCTGCAGTCCATAGGGTCACAAAGAGTTGGACACAATTTAGCAACTAAACAACAATTGGCAGTACAGATAACGCCTATACTTTCTAAATGTAAGATGCTCTCTGGTTTCTCTACAGTGTTTGGTGATGTAGATTGTCCCCTACTTGAAATGGTCTCTTTCCTCTGCTTTCATAGTACCACATGACTCCAATCTATTTCCAGCCTTCCTAGATTTCTGTTTCTTTTACTGTTATTAGTTAGCTATTGCTGTGTAGCACACTACCCCAAAACACAGAGGCTTAAAATGACAATTTATTCACAATACTTTTGGTCAGCTGGTCTAAGCTGGGTGATTCTTCTTTTCCATGTGATATTGGCTGGGGTTGCTTATGTAGCTGTATTTACTAGGAGCTCAGCTGGGACTGCTTTAACATGGTGGCTTAGATGGTAAAGAATCTGCCTGCAATGCAGGAGACCTGGGTTCAGTCCCTGGGTTGAGAAGATCCCCTGGAGAATTGCAGGGCAATCCACTCCCTTATTCTTGCATAGAGAACCCCATGGACAGAGGAGCCTGGCAGGCTATATAGTCCATGGGGTCGCAAAGAGTTGGACACAACTGCTCCACTACACTTTGAACTGGGACTAAAATATTCAAGTTGACCTCACTTACATCTTTGGAGTCTCATCTGTGGTGCCTGGAACTGGTTAAGATTTTTCTGGGCCTTTCTTTCTATCAAAGTATCAGGAATGTGGGGTAGCCTCTAAGATGACAAAAATAGAAACTGCAAGACTTTCCAAGGTCTAGGTCTGAAAATGCTCCAGCGTCATTTCTACTACATTTTGTTGGTAAAAGCAAGTTATCAGTTCAAGGGGTAGCCAAGATGCCAGGTAAGGGACCATAGACTCTATCATTTAATAAGAAGAATGACAAAGAATTTGTAGCCCTCGTTAATATAGCACATCCATCTATTCTTTTTTTTTTTCAGCCAATTAGTGTTTCTGTTGCTGAAGATTTGGACCTTAACGCTCTGCTTCTGTCTTTTAAATTTTCTTTTTTTAGAGAACTTCATCTGGAAGTCCTTCAACTATCCCCTGACACTTTCTATGTTTTGACCCTACTGATTGCTTTTGTTCATTTGACAGAATGAGCTGTGCTGTCTGACCTGACCTCTGCTCAAAAGATTTCCTACCATGTCACTTTTCTTTCCTCATCTGATTTACCCCTAATCTCTCTGTAGGTCTTAAATTAAGCCTCACTTCTAGAATGTGCTCTCTAATCATCCAAGTCAGAGTTGAGCTGTGTCCTATGCACTCCAGTAACCTTCCATCTTCTCTCTTATTCCTGAATTCGATTCTCAGTGGTAAAAGTTTCTAATTTGTAGATCAGCATTCCCTAGCAGATATCCTTTGTATTCAGGTTCTCCTAACCTTCTTTTCTATTTTCTGGTGATTTCTTACCAGTCATTATCCAAATGATTAATTCTTGGTTATCTTTAATCAGTGGTTACTCTTGAAAATCGGTTCTTCCTGTATCATACAGGAGAGAAAATCAACATATATTTGCTGAATGGAGGAGGTAATGAATCAATCAGTCTACAAATCCTTGCTCAAAATCTTCAGTTGTTCTTGTTTACTGAAAGGTACATCCATAGCCTGATCAAAGAAACTGTTCACAACCTGACCTTTCTATATATCTAAGAATATTTCCTGCTATTTATCAAATATACCCTTGGCCTTAATTTTTTTTACCAAATACATTTATGTTTATTATTGCTTCTACCTCTTATCCTGTGTTGCTGTATATAGTGAATTCTCTCAGATACAAAGCCCTGCAGTATACCAGTATGTAATGACAGTGACTTAAGTCAAAAACGATTTCTTTCTTATGCAATAACAAAATATAGTGATTACAGGGCTGATATCACAACCCCATGGTGTTAGAAACCTCTCTCTCTCTGCCCCCCGCCCCATTCTCCACATGCAGCTTTCATCTCATGACCTTAGATGGGTTCCTGGCTCCCACCACTAAGTCCACATTCCACCCAGAGGGAGAGGAGCCATGGGAAGTGAAGGCTGTATACATTCTCTTTTAGGAAGTTGCCCCCATCTTTTAGCTGATGTTCCACTGATTGAAGTACCAGCACATCTTGCCTACTAAGAGAGAGGAAGGGAAGTAGGTGTTAACTGGCATCCATGTCCCCAGTGACAATTTGAGGATTCTGTTTCTAAAGAAGGAGAGAATGGACATTGTGAATAAAAAGTTGTCTCTCCATTGTTGCCCTGTAAATAAATTCTTTAGTATCATTTTTCTTTTTTTATATAAATTTATTTATTTTAATTGGAGTTTACTTTACAATATTGTATTGGTTTTGCCATACATCAAAATGAATCTAGATTCCATAGATATGTGTTAGAATACAGTATTTATCTTTCTCTTTCTGACTCACTTCACTCTGTATGATAGGTTTTAGGTTCATCCATCTCATTAGAACTGACTCAAATGCATTCCTTTTTTATGGCTGAGTAATATTCCATTGTGTACATATAGCACAACTTCTCTATCCATTCATCTGTCAGTGGACATCTAGGTTGCTTCCATGTTCTAGCTGTTGTAAATAGTGCTGCATGAACAATGAGATACCTATGGCTGAGTCATGTTGAGGTTTGACAGAAAACAGCAAAATTCTGTAAAGCAATTATCCTTCAATAAAAAATTAATTAACAAAAAGCTGTCTCTGCCCCATTCTTGCCATCTTTCAAAACCTGCCCTATGCTCTGGAATTGGACAGAGCAATGTTCACATCCCAGCTTTACCTCTCGTTGATCATGTGGTCTTAGGCAAATTATTTAACCTTTCTAGTCTCACTGGCAAATGCAGAAAATAGTATATCTCTTTGAAGGTTAGTGAGAGGAATGTGAATATAGAACACCTACCACTGTGTTTTACATGTAGCAGATGCTCAATAAATGATAGTCCCCGTGGTGATTATGTTGTTCTACTTCCTTCATTAAAGCGATCTGACTGCCTCAGACCCTTGTCTTTACATCCTGTTTCACACATGTAACAGTTAGCTTCATGCCATCACATTTGTCCTTCTTTCCTATGTTGTATTTGTCTCTGAATATAGAAATCGTGTTATATTTTTATTCTATAGGTTTTCCCTACATTGTCCACCCCTCATTGAAATAATTGATCCAGTGAGTTCATAATCAAGGTCAATGGAGAGCAACTTTAAACTAGGATCAAAAGATAAAAATATCATCCACATTTATAGGTTTTCCATAGTATACTGAGACACATGTTGACTCTTGATATAAATGGGAATATAAGTACAAACAGTATTGTACAGCAGGGTTATATAAATATTAACACTTTGAAGGAGAAAGTGTTAATATCTTTTACTAGGAGATTAAAAAATGTTACAACAGTGATCTTTGATTTGCTTAATCTGAGTTTAGTTAGTATATATAACAATGGGGATTCAATTAATATCTCTGGGCCTCTGTTTTGAAATCTACAAAATCAGGCATAGGGCTTCATAATGTATTGGGTTATTGGGAGGATTAAATGAGATAATGCACATAAATCACTTTGTATAGTGCCTTGAACACAGTTAAGGCCTTAATAATATTGAGCAATCATTGCTGCTGGTAGCAGTCTTCATGCATCGCTCTCACAAGAGATACTGATTTAATAGAATGGTTCAGGTGTGAGATTCCAGAATACTGGCAAGTTGCTCTGGATTAAATCAAATTGAACATAGGAAGACATCATTTTACCAACTGAATTGATATTTCACCTGTAAATATCATTAGCTTTGCTTCAGAAACATTTAAGTTATATGATTTCAGTCTTGCTTTATCTTCTAGGTAAAAGCTTTAAAATTATTAAATTATATAGCTTTGAAATATGTTTGTTTCCTGGGTATCATGATCACAGTCCTTAACTGAAATTTTTAAAGACTATGTTTGTTTCTGCTTTGTTTTTCCTGGGCGGGTCTTAGAAAGCTTTACAGTTTCACAGGGCTTTAGTAATGTTATTTAGTCATGTGGTTTGCAAATTAGTAGTTTTTATGGAAATAAAGAAAGTGATTTGAAGCATCTTGGTCATTGTGGATTTGTTTACAAGCAACACAAAGTTTTGTGGTTTGAATTTTATTTATGGCTCATTAAGCCATACTTTCAGGTTCAAGAAAGTTCTGAAAAATAAACTTAGGGAAAAATAGAAAATGATTTTTGAAGCACTTATTTCAGGTCATCTGCTTTCTATTCTGCAACCCATTAGTGTGTAAGTGGATTTAGATTTCATAAAGATATGAAAAAATAGGGCATTAGAGATTATGTTCCTCTAAGTCCCTTATTTTACAAATTCAGAGTTAATGCAGGGAGAGACAGGATGAGCCCCCAAGATCATTTCCTTCCTGTATTAGGGAGGTAAGAAAAGTAAAATGGACTCATTGGCTTTTATTTTAGAGCTTCTGAAAGTTACATGAAGGGTAGGACTTCAATAAGTTCATTCAGGGTAAACCACTCTAAGAAAATCTTATTGAAATAAATTTTAGAGGATGATCATTCACACACATAAAACAAACCAACAAATCTTTTGTCAGCAAGTCTTTGGCCTTTAGCATTTGTATTTTTGACCCTGTGGGCCCACAACATGGTCAAAGACAAGAATTGGGGTCTATTCAACAGAGCTGTATTTTTCTCTGCTTATCTTTGAATACACAATAAATCTTCTAAGGGTATTATTTGTGGGATTTCAAACCCCAAAGAGAATCCATCTTTAATATTAAGAATGAAAATGAAGAGAGACTAAAGAGATCTTTAAAAAAGTTTCTTCTTAGCTTTAAAATAACTTTGAAATTATTTTATTCTATATTTAGGTATTCATCAGAAGCCAAATGGTATTTCTAACATTTGTAGTTTTGGGGGAAATAATATACCATAGAGTTACTATGATGAAGCCAAGATCTGGATTTTTTTTTTCTCATTTAGATATGTCTTTACTGTGCTTATAATGGTAATAATTTTTGTTTTTCACAAAAGTAAAAAATAATGACTGTTTACTAGAAGTAGATCTTTATAAGGATAGATCTGTAAAGCATCATTCACAGAATATCAGCTTACTAAATTTGCTGCTGGGCTTTCCTGGAGGCTGAGACAGTAAAGAATCCACCTGCAATGCTGGAGACCTGGGTTCTGTCCCTGAGTTGGGAAGATCCCCTGGAGGAGGGCATGGCAACCCACTCCAGTATTCTTTCCTGGAGAATCCCCATGGACAGAGGAGCCTGGCGGGATACAGTCCATGGGGTCACAAAGAGTCAGACATGACTGAGTGGCTATGCACAGCACACAGCAAAGTTGCTGATGGACTTAAAACCTGTGTTTTGTTGTTGACTTTTTTGCCACTATACCTGATTTTTAAAAACATCTTTTACCTAAAGCTAAAACTGTAATTAACCAGCATGTGACCTACAATGTTTTTGAGTGAAAGGGTAAATGACCTAAAAAGGTGAATAGGCAACATTTACAAAACTTGAAGTAAATCTCTGAAATATAAATATACCATCACAAGGATGTATGTAACCTGCTGTAATTTCTTTGCCCAAATCTTTAAAAGTAAGATTAAATTCACAAAAAAATTATTTGTAACCACTATAGCATCTAGACTATCAAAAAATATTAGGGAACATTGAGTACACTTAATTTAGAAAGGCAAGTTATAAAACAGTGTATTTTAGACAAAATTTTAATTAGAGTTTAATACAACTTTTGTCACATACAGTTTTATCAAATATAACATTCGCTAGTGTAAAAACCAGTGGGGGAAATGTCAGCTTTTCTGGAACATCTTGATTTTTTTGTGCAGAGTTTGTCATCACTAAAGAAATAATCTGAAAAAATAATTTCTCTTCATTCAAAAGTAGTATCTTTATTGTTATTCATGTAAAAAATATAATCCCCTCTTGAAATAACAATTTTGAGAACTGATATGCCTAGAAAAAATGTGTATTTTTCTGAGACTTAACATTTAACTCTCAATGGATGATTTCTAAACTTTATTTTAGTCAAAAATGTATTCAAAGCAAAACAGAAGAAATAATAAAGTAATGGAATATTTGTTTACCATGATATCTCACGTAGATTCAAAAAGCATTTTGGATTCTCAGTAGAGCGTGGAAAAGGACCCATGGGCTAAATCAGGAACCAGCCCGGTTCCCAGTTGTCACTGCTATCCCAAAGGTTTATCAAGGGGTAGGGGTGAAAAGAAAGAGGGGTTCAAAAGAAAGTATCTCCAAGAAAGCATGGCATTTGTAGCCACAGAGGCAATGCTTTGTTTGTTTCTTCAATGTAAAAAAGAAATTATTTATTGGTAAATAGACGCTTAAAGTTTTTGATTACATAAATTGTGCAAAATAATTGATTCATATGCAGTTATCTAACTACTCATTACCACAGTCTTTTTGGAGATGATCGTAAATGTTAAAAGTTACAGTGACTGTTCACCTGAAAATATCACAATATCGTTAATTGGCTACAACTCAATACAAAATGTTTTTGATGTTAAAAAAATAAAATTAAAAAAATAGTGACTGTAGTAGTAAAAAGTATTCTAAAAAATGACCCTAGAAAAACCAAAACATGAGCACCATGATTCAATAGGTTATCCTTTCTCAGAATCAAGATTCTATATCTGCTTTTATCATCATCATAATTCCTTGAAATTTTAGCCTTATCATGGATTATGCCTAGCATTTATATGAATTTAATATTCACAGCTTTATGAGATAAACACTATGTTTGTCTTCATCTAGTAGATGACAGAAAACAAAGCAAAAGGAAAAAGAAGCATCATTAGGAAAAGAGCAAGCAAAGGTCACACAGTTCGGCAAGGCCCCCGTAGTACAGTGAGTCCTACCAGGACTCGGGCTGGATGGAGATTCTTAAGTGTCTGGAGCAGGAGCAGCATGGAGGTAGCAGATGCTAAAGCACTGATTCCTCACCCTTGCTCTCGAGGATGAGGAGTGGGGCCACCAGAGATTGGGAATGGGAAGGAATTCATCAGGAATAGCTTTGCACTCCCTGTGGCAGAGTGACTAACCGAGGGTCTCTGCTGTAGCATCCGGTAGGGAATGAGACCACAGATAATCATGTTTGTAGTAGCCAAAGCCATCAGCATTATAAGAACAGGAAGAGTTCCCATGAAGATACCTATGACAGTCATAACGTTTCCTTTCTAAGTGCATTGACATAGTAATGAATGCCGGTTTTCGGTTTCCTAGTTATAAAAATAAGTTAGTTTGTGAATCTGTTTTTTCCCCTCCCTAGTGCCTGGTGGGCTGCCATCTCTGGGGCCACACAGAGTCCGACATGACTGAAGCGACTTAGCAGCAGCAGCAGCAGCAGGGGCTGTTAAATTGAAAAAAGCTTTCAGAGCTTCTGACTTCTTTATGTTCCTTTGTTTTTACTGAAGCAGTTATCCTCGATCAAAGATTAATTAGTTACAATAAAAATCTGTGGGCTTTGATAATTACAAATAACTTGCAGTATACAAGGCTGTCTTTTTCTTGGACTCACATTCAGATATGCTTTTTATTTCACATAAAAGTTTTCTGGCCAGGCATTTTGAGCAGAGATGCTATTTGGCAGACATCAACGCATTGTATCAAACCTCTTTCAAGTCCTTTGTTAGAGCTTTGGCGCTCTACTGTTGCACCGCATTTGAACCTACTAACACCTGTGATAATTTCTCATCCATTTCAAATTATGCCCACTAAAATGTGGCCTGTCAACTACCAACCTTAGTTATTATTTTTAAAGGAGTTGAGGCTTTTCAGAATTTGTGCAGAATAAAAATTATGCATTCATAATTAGGAAGGACCTGCGATTCTTTGAACTAAAGTCCATAGCAGTGACTTGTAGGAATCACTGTGATAATAGTCATCTCTCTATAGAAAGTTCCCTTTTAGTGGCTCCCTGAGAATTCTTAGGCTACTTACTAACCCAACATCCCATAAGCTAAAAGTCTCCCTTTTATCCCTCACCAAAGACTCTGTGAAAAAGCAACCAGAGCAAAAGAGAAAAGATTTCCGTTTTTAATGCCTAATTCATATCCATTCCTGTATCCATCAAATATTGTATATTATATCTCTGCAGTATATTATCTTTTCTGAGAAATGTTTTACTCAGTGAAGCAATATTCTATTTTCAATTTCCAGGAAAGAGTGATTAAAATAATGTGCATATATGTTGAAGGGCAAAGGAAGGTATTGTGCAATATAGATGAAATAGTCATCGGTTTGTTTTACATTCTATGCATTTTTAATGAGCAAATTCCCATTTACAGGAATTAAATGTTCCAGATACTGATTTCAGAAGGATAATATATAATATGAAAATAAAATTTGGTAACATTATGTGATGATGTATAATTCAATATAGCGAGAACCCTGGAAGGTGAAAAATGATGCTATTCCCGTCAAAATATTTCAGAAAATCAGATTAATTCCCTGAAGTACATTATAATAAAATTGAAACGATGTTACATGATTTACAGTCTTTTAAATCTGATCTTTAAAAGTGATTTTCATGTCAGAAACAGGGATCCTAGCCCCTTTTTACTCAATCACGTATATATTCTATGACATCTGAAAAATCTACCAAAGAAGCATTATAACACAGATGTGCCACCAAGTTTGCTCTTGCTTCTGTCCTGTGGTTGCGAGATACTCATGTAACTTACCGAAGTGGGTCTGGCTTAGATCCCAGTCACTCATAGGTTTTGTCACAAAGTAAAATGCTATACTTGTTCCTATTCATTTTTAGAGAGCAAAGATTCACATGGTAGATTTGTGCTAATTCTTTCAGAGAAGCATTAGAAGATAAAGCTTTGTTGTGGGCCCCCTACCATCCAAGTACTGTCCTAAGTGCTTTCACGTGCCCCTTTATTGCAAACTCACAGGACCCAGTGAGGAAATGTTACTTTTATCTGTACTTTGCAACAGGGGAAAATGAA
Organism: Redunca redunca; assembly: GCA_006410935.1. Classification (NCBI taxonomy): domain Eukaryota; kingdom Metazoa; phylum Chordata; class Mammalia; order Artiodactyla; family Bovidae; genus Redunca; species Redunca redunca. The sequence continues at coordinate 1,055,783 of SJYQ01002548.1, read as the reverse complement.
GCTCAGTAAGGCTTCAGTTGCTTGTGAGAGATTACATACAGTATTGTACTGGAGAGAGCCAAGTTTCAAACTCAGAAATCAAAGGGCCTGCTCTAACTTCTGGACCACTCTCTGTAAAATAAGATGCCCAGAAAGGATACAAATGGCCAGAGTGAGGGGACTGACTTCTGTGAATCATTCTGAACTTGATTTCTGAAACCCTGACATGTCCCAAAGTGACCCAGGAGGAGCCTGGTCCTGGGTTATTTGTGTCTTATAATATCTTCTCTTTGAGAGTTTGTTTTGAAGGTTGAGATTATGTTAAGGTAAAAAGAACTATTTGAATGATGCAAAGAGAAGCTTTTGCAGTTAGAATAGGTGACATCTGTTTCCTGGCTGCAGTTCATTTTACAGTGACACAAAATGATGCTACAGAGACCCCGATGCATTTTCATAAGAAAACAGAAACTCCCCCTGGTCGGTTTTTCTCTAAGTGACTTCTGTATGGGAAGCTGAACTCAATGGAGCAGTCAGAAATGGCTGCCAGAGCACATCCTTTTAGAGGAAGAGATATTTAGAAATCAAGGACTAAAGATAAATACAATTGAAATTAGAGCAGAGCAAATGAAAGCCCCAACTGAACCCAGAAGACGCCTCCTGACCCCTCAAAAGCACCCACATTTTTTCTCACCTCTGTTAAGAAAATCATAAATCATGGAAATATGAAGTTTATTTCTACACTGCCAGCTATGACAGCCTGTCAAAATATTCAAGATATAATGATATGGGTTTTATTTTTAACAATTTTTTGTCCTAAAAATAATTCTTGCTTAATAATGATCTAATGATATGATGGTATATGAAGGATACAGTGAAAATGAGAAATTAGTACCTATCCCTACAGGTAACCTTGCCTTCCTTAGCCCTTCTAAGCACATATAAACACAAATATTTACTTATATAAATAGTATGTTCTATCTTACTCTTTAATATACTTTTAAAAATAACAATATATTTTCATATTAAAGAGTTGGCCCCTAAAATTTTTTACTTGTTTATAATAAACCAGAATTGTTTTAGACAGGTGCCATAGAGCTCTAAGTGGAATAATTTCCGAGAGACTGGGGACTAAATTAGTTGGTTTGTTTTTAACTAAACATCAGTGGCTTTAAGAAAAAGTGAGAAGGTAACAACACTGATGCATTAAGACTTCTACCACATCACATTTAGACCATCAAAAAGTTATTAAAGATCACAATAAGCTATTAATAGTTTTCCAGGTAACTAAATTTGTTGATGTACTTACCATTAAAAAAAATGATTGAAAAAAAAAAACTTCCCCAAAGATGGAAGTGAAAAAGAGGAGTCAAAGCATTCCAGGTATAGAAAGGGTTTTTTGTTTTTTTTTTTTAACTGTTTATGTTGTTATCTCTACCAAAAATGTGTGTGTGTGCGTATGTTTGAGAGACAAGGAGACACAGACAGACAGGAACATAGAGAAGGGAGACAGAAAGATTGAGTCTGATGTAGATGTGATAAATTAAATTTCTGGCCCTAATTCTTCACTCTCTCATATTCTACATCAAAATCTTCTCCAGGTCCTCATCGTGGGAAGAGTGTTCCTCCCACCCTTTGACGCTTGGCTTGGCTATTGACTTGCTTTGGCCAGTGGGATGTCAGTCTATGTGATTTGAGGAAAACCTTGAAATGTGCTTGTCAGACTGTTTTCTCTCTTGAGCTTCTCCCGTATCTATGAGTACAGGTCTGAAATACATAGACCTGAACCTATCCTGTAGCCTGGAGGCACACTCAGCTATACTCAGCCTGGATCAGCTGAACCTAGCCAACCTGTACTTGTTTATGTTATAAGCCACTGAGTTTGGGAGGTTGATTGTTACACAGCATTGTTGTTGCAATTGCTGACTTACTGGTAATTACAACTGACCCAAAAACAGAACTTGTCTCAGCTTTAAGCCCTGAAGAACTCTTCTTTTGGACTCTGCTGAGCTATTTATCATGTTTGAAAATTTGAGAGAAAGGTGATATAGGCATGAGGCAGACTTTGCCAATATCAAAGCAAGATTTGGGGAGCCTTAGGAGAGGAGTTTGGATGCTCTTTCTAATAAAAGCATCCATGAGTTCCATGTATACAAGATAATTGACATAGCTATGTCTTTGTTTTCTTACAAAATAAAACTGTTCAGGAACAAAGCCAGAGTCCTGTTGAACTCCTCATGCCTTTAAATCCAGCAGCACAACTAGAATTATAGCCACATATAAAAGCCTTATAGTCCCCCATATCTCATGGGGCTCTGATTGCTTCAGAACACCTTCCTTGGCTATGAAGGAGCTTTCAGAAACTGAAGACCTGAAAGCCATGCTAAGATTCCATCGTTTAGAGTTATACTTTTCCAATATGGTAGCTACTAACTACATGTGGCTGTTTACCTTTAAATTAAATGAAATCAAATTAAAAATTCAGTTCCTTGGTTATAGTAACCACATTTCAAATACCATATGTGGTATTAATAGCCACATGTGGCTAATGGCCACCATACTGGACAGATCAGATATACAGCACATTCTCATTGAAGACAATTTCTATTGGACAGCATTGACTTCAGGAAAGAGGACCCATTCATTAGCCATCTTCTATAGTCTGAAGGCTGAAGCCGTTTGGTATTGGGCCCAAAATTTTGTAGGCCCTTGTTTCGAAAAGAAAAAGCCCCAAAGAAGGGGCAGTTATAAATCATGGGATCTCCAAATCTCTACTTTAATTGATAGAAAATTTAACATGTACCATTTTACCTATTTTATCTGTTGTTCAACCAAGCTTATACTTACCGATAAGAAAGATAGAAGTTAAGATATTGTGGCAAAGAAGGCAGAAGAGACCTTAGTTACTATAATTGCCAATCAATTAAGGCTATGTGGGATTCTGTACCTTCAGTAATAAAAATTGGCAAAGGCTATCTCAATTTTAATTCTGTTATTCTGAACCTAACAGATTTACTTTGGAGTTCAATTAGGTCTTGACTTGCTAGATTTCATTTGCATACGGGACTGAAGAGCTTCTTAAAAAAATACTGTCCATGTGGGTATTCCTAACAGTGTAACACCAAAAGCAGAGGGGCCAAAGCTGCCATTCTTCTTTTGTATAGCCTGTCCTGTGCATTTGGTTCTTGGGCTTCCCCAGTGGTTCAGATGGTAAAGAATCCACCTGCAATACAGGAGACCTGGGTTCGATCCCGGGGTTGGGAAGATCCCCTGGAGGAGAGCATGGCAGCCCATTTCAGTATTCCTGCCTGGAGAATCCCCATGGACAGAGGAGCCTGGCAGGCTATAGTCCATGGGGTCGCAAAGAGTCAGACATGACTGAGTGACTCAGCACAGTACACATCCCGTGCATTTGGTTCCTGAGAGGGATGGTGCAGGGGGAGAAAAGGAACAACAGCCCTTCTGTTATCCAGAAGACATAGCTGTACTCAGAAACAGGAGTTGGAAGCAAAAGAAATAAAACTGCATATATTCAGTGGTAAATACATAGCTTATTTTTAAATACTCATGAGATATACACTCTTCCCCTGATGGCTCAGCAGTAAAGAATCCCCTTGCGATGCAGGAGACACAGGAGATGTGGGTTTGATGTTTGGGTCAGGAAGATCCCCTGGAGGATGAAATGGCAACCCACTCCAGTATTCTTGCCTGAGAAATCCCATGAACAGAGGAGCCTGGCAGGCTACAGTCCATGGGGTCACAAAGAGTCAAACACGACTGAACACACAGGCACGCAGAGATACATACTGTGGGCTTCCAGAAATAATTTTGGAAGGTAGTACACAAGGTTGAGATTTTACACATGAGGTTTGCAGACTGAAGCTTTCTAAGATGGCCTCACTAATATCTCCTGCCTTCATACTCCACTGGAAACATGCCCCTTCCTATCAAGAGGTGAATCTGGGTCCCCTCCCCTTGAGCTTGAGCTTGAACAGGCCAGTAGTATATGACATAAGTGAAACTGTGTTCCTTCCCAAGCTCAGTCGAAAGATAGCCTGCTCGTCCGCCTTGTTCTTCTCCTTTGTTTTCTTGGTTTGCTTGATCTCACAGTCATCTTGCATTGTGCTGTGAAGAAACCCAGCCAGCCTGTGGAGAGACACATGTGGGAAGGGAATGAGTTCCCAAGCCTGCAGCCTCACCTGAGCTCCCAGCCAGCTTCCCAGTAAACAGCTACCAGTTACTCACCCATGAGAGTGAGCCATCTTGAGAGCACACTCCTGCCCTGTGGTGTGTAGAACTGAGACAGAACTGCCCCTCCTGCGTCCTGGCCAAATTGTAGGTTCAGAAGAAAACTAAATGATTATTGTTATTTAGATCACTATTTCCAGGTGGCTTATTATGTGGTAATAGGTAACTGATACAGATATGCTTTTGCTGCCATAAAATACTGAGTGGCTTGCAACAACACAAATCTGTTATCTTACCCTGTTCTGTAGGTTAGAAATTCAACATGCATCTCATGGGCTAAAATCAGGATGGTGGCAGGATTGGGTTCCATTCTGGAATCTCTAGGGGAGAATCCATTCTCTCCCTTTCTCCGGCTTCTAGAGGCTACCTGCATCCCTTGGTTCATGTTCCCTTTCTCCACCTTGGAAACCAGAAATGGTGTGGAGTCCTTCTCTCATAACGTCACCTGACCCTTGCTTCTGCCTCTCTCTCTCCCACTTTTAAAGACCCTTGTGATTACAATGGGCTCACCCAGATAATACAAAATAATCTCCCTATTTTCCAGTCGGATCAGCTGCTTAGCAGCCTTAATTCCACTGCAACGTGAAATCTCCTTCATCCTCTAACCCAGCATTTCACAGGTTCCAGAGTTTAGAGTGTGAGCATCTTTGGGAGGCTCTTACTCTTACCACAACAAGTATGGACATGAATCAATGAAAGCTGAATTATAGGTTTAAGATAGTAGTTACTTTGGTTAAAATGACTTCTAGATATCAGCTGAGCACCCCATCTATTGAGACTTAAATGCATTTGTTTCAAACGTCACATTTAGTGAAGTCTTCGCATTCTTCCCAGTCACGCCAGGAACGCTGGTGGAGAGAGGATGGCTTACATTGTTCTTAGCGCCTTTATTTTTATACTCCCACATCTCCTAAACTTGTTAAGCTTGTGAATTTTCTCACCATCCCACACACTGTCCTTGGTCTATACTGTATCTTAGATGTAATATCCCTCCTTTCCTGGATTGCCACAAAAGAGCAAATCAAATCAAACCAAATATGATAAACAATAAAGCACATAGAAAGATTTTAAAATATAAAAAGTTTTTTTTTTTTTAATATAAAAGTGTGAGGAGATGGAAAGGGTGCCCATCACAAGAGAAATTTAAAGTGATACTTCAGACGTTTTGGTCAACTGTGAGTTCTGCCAACTCAGGTCAGCCTCCCCCCGCCCCCACCATGGCACAGCTCCCTCTTCTGGAGGAAAACAAAACAACATGGGGTCATCTTGATTCATGCAGAACAGGGCAACTCCCTGCAGCCACTGACCCAAGCTAGGTTCAAGACTCGCATTATATACACAAAATTCATTGCTTTGTCTCACTCTCATGTCTCCTTCCCTCATCAATATCTTTGAGAAAGAGAGAGAGAAATAGGGATTTATATCCAGAGTAATAGAAACAATATCACAACTTCCCTCTAACCTCTTAGAAGGCAGCAAAGTTACTGTCTGTTTTGCCTTAAAATGTATGTTCTCCTCCATTCAGTTCAGTCGCTCAGTCGTGTCTGACTCTTTGTGACCCCATGGACTGCAGCATGCCAGGCCTCTCTGTCCATCACCAACTCCCAGAGTTTACTCAAATCATGTCCATTGAGTCAGTGATGCCATCCAACCATCTCATCCTCTGTCATTCCCTTCTCCTCCTGCCTTCAATCTTTCCCAGCATCAGGGTCTTCTCAAATGAGTCAGCTCTTCGCATCAGCATCAGGTGGCCAAAGTATTGGAGTTTCAGCTTAACATCAGTCCTTCCAGTGAATACTCAGGACTGATTTCCTTCAGGATGGACTGGTTGGATATCCTTGCAGTCCAAGGGACTCTCAAGAGTCTTCTCCAACACCACAGTTCAAAAGCATCAATTCTTCTCCATTCAGTAATATGAACCTTAAGAAAATATTTATGTAACACTGATGTTCAGTAAATTCTATGAATTCAGGGATCCAGGAACCTCACTACTACTACGAAGTCGCTTCAGTCGTGTCCAACTCTGTGCGACCCCATAGACGGCAGCCCACCAGGCTCCCCCCTCCCTGGGATTCTCCAGGCAAGAACACTGGAGTGGGTTGCCATTTCCTTCTCCAGGGATCTCAGGATAAATGTTTTTCTGGGTTTTTTCCTCCTGATCCTATCCTATCCTTCGGTGACCTGGAAACCAAAAAGCAGGAGCAAGTAAGGAGGCTGCTCATCAACACAGCAATGTGGTAATGTGTGTTTGAGAAACAAAAGGAAACATTCTTGCCAGAAGCTGGCTTCAGCCCAGAGCTGTGTGGTGCCATCGGCAAGAAGGCTAACAAGCGCAGATGTAACCCAGAGTCTGCAGGAGCTCTTCAGACTTTCCAAGGAAAATTAAAAACTCGTAGCCAGATAATGCATTCTGAGCTCTGCGCCCTATGGACTTCTGCTGAATTTTGGATACGGTGAGAAAGTGAGAGAAGGAAGGGTGATCAGGGAAAGACACCAGCCTTTCACAGAGGCCACAAGTAGAGTAGGAACTGTTCTAACTGGTGCCCGAGGGCTCAGAAAGTCCCTGGGGGTTGGCATGTGTGAAAATTGTGTTAATATTTATTTAGGAAGATGTATTCAGCTTTGGTAGCAAATTTTAGTGAGGCCGAGTTATGAATACTTTGAAAATTTTAGGTTGTAGCCTCCAATAGTATAAAAGTGTAGTGATGCCTGCACATGAGGTCGCAGCTGGGAACAGCTGGGAGAGTCCACTTGGAGGCTGGGGGTGAGCCTGGGCTGGGGAGGGGCCTGAACTGACCTGAAATCCGAGCTCTGTCACCCACCAGGGTTCAGTTACCTCATTTGTGAAGTGGGACAAATAGAGCAACTGCTTCTGCTTCTGAGAATTAAATACATTTACACATGAAGATCACTTATCGGAATGCAGTATGTGACCCACAGCACATGCTCAGTAATGGCCTATGTAAGTCTACGTAAGTAAGTGTAGGTAAAGTGTGTTTTCCACCCAGGAGGGGTGATCCTGCAAGAAAAAACGTTTTGCTTATTAGAATAAAGGGAGCTAGGGCTTTCCAACTAGGGCTTCAGTTCAGTTCAGTTCAGTTGCTCAGTCGTGTCCAACTCTCTGCGGCCCCATGAATAGCAGCACGCCAGGCCTCCCTGTCCATCACCATCTCCCGGAGTTCACTCAGACTCACGTCCATCGAGTCAGTGATGCCATCCAGCCATCTCATCCTGTCGTCCCCTTCTCCTCCTGCCCCCAATCCCTCCTGGCATCAAAGTTTTTCTAGTGAGTCAACTCTTCCAATGAGGTGGCCAAAGTACTGGAGCTTCAGCTTTAGCATCATTCCTTCCAAAGAAATCCCAGGTCTGATCTCCTTCAGAATGGACTGGTTGGATCTCCTTGCAGTCCAAGGGACTCTCAAGAGTCTTCTCCAACACCACACTTCAAAAGCATCAATTCTTCGGCGCTCAGCCTTCTTCACAGTCCAACTCTCACATCCATACATGACCACTGGAAAAACCATAGCCTTGACTAGACGGACCTTAGTCGGCAAACTAATGTCTCTGCTTTTGAATATGCTATCTAGGTTGATCATAGCTTTCCTTCCAAGGAGTAAGTGTCTTTTAATTTCATGGCTGAAGTCACCATCTGCAGTGATTTTGGAGCCCCAAAAAATCAAAGTCTGACAGTTTCCACTGTTTCCCCATCTATTTCCCATGAAGTGATGGGACCGGATGCCATTATGTACCTCTAAAGAAAATAGTTTTGTCCCAGGTGTGAATGGTAGACTTAAAATTCAAGCAAAAGGACTTGACTTGCTCTTACTTCAAAAGAACTGTAAATACTAAACCAAAACACATCTTTTTAAAAAAAAATTCCAGAATTAATGTAGGAATGAAACACTAAAAATCACCTGAAGAATCTTTATGACTATAACTTGCTTATGACTTATATATTCAAGATTCCTAGAATAGACCCCGTGGGGTTTTAAGACAGAGAATTTTAAAATTGGAAGCAGCCAAATAGAACATCTAATTTAAAACTTGTTTGCTGGCAGAGACGCCGTGGCTCTTCAGCAGTGAAACTCCTAGGTGTGCCCCAGAGCAATGCACGGGGTGGCAAAGCCCCTGAGGAAGTTTGTCAGGACCTGGCCCTGCCTGCCTCTTGGAACTATGCAAAACTTGTCTGTGGGTCCTTCTCAGCAGATGGTGGACCAACCTCCTGGGCATTAATGTCCAATATAAAATGCATGTAGCTAATGCAACCCAGCTATCACTTCATTGAAGTTCCAGCAGGCGCAGCTCTCTGTTGCCCATTAATTTTGGAAAGTTGGGAATACTTTGTTGACATTCAGTGTTTATTTAACATGATTATCCTTTACTCTTCTCTTCCCAGTATCCCTCTCCCCATCAAATCCACCCATCAGTCCCCACTGAATCTGTCTTCAATACACACAGCCAATCCATCCACTCCATACCCATCTCCGTAGGCGTCAGACACCATCATCTCTCAGCTGCACTAAGACAGTTGCCTCCCAGCCGCCTGATGTCTCCATGACGGCAGCAGTCTTCTAACTGCAGACGAGATTGTAGGGGTCCTGCTGAGTGGAGCCCTCTGTGTTTCCCACAGCTTTTAGAATCATATCCAAAGGCCTCGCACTGCCTACGAGACCCCATGTGATGTAGCCCTGTCTCCCTCAAGCTCGTTTCTTCCCCATCTTCTACTTGGTCCTGTGCTTCAGCCAAGCTTGCCTTTATTCTCTTCCTTGAGCATCCCCAGTTTATTCCCACTTAGCACTATATTGCTCCTGCTTGGAATGCTGCTCCATCCAAGTGTCCCATAACTAATTACTTGTCAGTCACATCTCCATTTACATGTCATCTCCTCAGAGATACCCACTATCCAGTCCCACAGAACCCTAATCACACTCTGTCACATCCCTGTTTTATTTTCATGGTAGCATTTGATACCTTGATATTTTATTTGTTTGGATTATCGTTTATACTCCCAGCACCTACTTCAATATCTGACAGTAGCAGATGTTCAGTAAATGTTGTAATGAGAAAACGAGTGAGTGAATGAATGAATGGCAGTACAGGTAGAAAGGGTGATACAGATAAGTATTCTTAGTTACTGGAGGATTTTGTTGATTTAAACAAAAAGGGTTAAAATAAAATTACTGTGTTTTTTTTTTTTCTAAGCCTAATCCTGCTGACAGTTGGTAGCAGGTTTAGGCTTAGAAAGTGGTAAGAGATTTCCAAGTGGTAAGAATTTTCATCACCACCAGTTTTAGATAAGTAGCCTGCTGCTGCTAAGTCGCTTCAGTCGTGTCCGACTCTGTTCGACCCCATAGACAGCAGACCACTAGGCTCCCCCGTCCCTGGGATCCTCCAGACAAAAATACTGGAGTGGGTTGCCATTTCCTTCTCCGATGCATGAAAGTGAAAAGGGAAAGGGAAGTTGCTCAGTCATGTCCAACTCTTAGCGAACCCGTGGACTGCGGCCCACCGGGCTCCTCCGTCCATGGGATTTTCCAGGCAAGATAAGTAGCCTAAACATTACCAGTAAAAATCATAATTTTTTAACATATTCAATATTCCCTCAGAAATGTAATGTAAAGCTTATTAGTTGCATCCATACAAACATTTGTGCAGTGTTCACTTTATGTTTTTTGGCTTTCATCTCTTCTTTTAAGCCTTTCATAAACATTCTTTTCTGAACATTTATGGCTTTCAATGGTGGGTCAATTTCCAACTTTTAATCAAAATTTTAGTAATGGGTCAGTGGGAAAACAGAAAGAGATCAAGGAAATAGAACCCCAAACCTGGATTCACCACCTTGAGTTGATCTACTGTTTGTCTTTTAAACCTCCAAATATGCTGCAGAATGAAATGATATCTAACAGATGGTTTCAAAGTACAAGCCAACACATGTGATTAAGAAGTGAGATGAAGACATGAGAATAAAAATAATGTGGAATCCAGTGAGTCCACCTACCTGCAAATAGCACCTCACATTCAGAATTGCACAATAACCAGCCCTGTCGTAGACCACAGCCAACCAACAGCCTTGGAAGCACATTCCCTTAGAAACCTAAACTTTAGCTGGAATAATACTTCCTTAGTCTTATATTTTGTGTTTTCTTTCTGCTTTTTTGTAAAAAAAAAAAATTTTAATAAGTAAAATTTTAAAAAGACTATTTTTAAGAGCAGTTTTAGGTTCACAGGAAAATGGAGAGGAGGGTACAGAGATTTCCCACATGTTCCCCACCCCCATACATGCATAGAGTGTTCTATCATCAGCATCTCCCATCAGTGATACATTTGTTACAACTGATGAACCTAGATTGATACGTAGTTTAAACTATGCTTCGCTCCTGTTCTTGTACCTTCTATGGGTTTGCTGCTAAGTCACTTCAGTGGTGTCCAACTCTGTGCGACCCCATAGACAGCAGCCCACCAGGCTAGACGGCAGCCTACCAGGCTCCCCTGTCCCTGGAATCCTCCAGGCAAGAACACTGGAGTGGGTTGCCATTTCCTTCTCCAATGCATGAAAGTAAAAAGTGAAAGTGAAGTCGCTCAGTCGTGTCTGACTCTTAGCGACCCCATGGACTGCAGCCCACCAGACTCCTCCATCCATAGGATTTTCCGGGCAAGAGTACTGGAGTGGGGTACCATTGAAATGCTTGTGACAGTATGATACCTTGACAGTATCATACAGACCTAGTTTCACTGCCCTAAAAACTCTCTGCTCTGCTGCTCACCCCACTTGGGCAACCACTGATTTTATTGTCTCCATAGTTTTGCCTTTTCTAGAAAGTCATATAGTTTGAATTGTACAGCATGCAGCCTTTTCAGACTGGCTTCTTTCTCTTAATTAACATCCATGTAATGCTCTTCTGTGGCTTTTCACTGCTTGATTGCTATTTGTTTTTTAATGCTAAATAGTATTTCATTGTCTGGAGGTACCATAGTTTATTGATCCATTCACCAACAGGTGGATGTCTTGGTTGTTTCCAATTTGGGCAATTATGGATAAAGCTGCTATAAACATTTTTGTGCAAGTTTTTCATGCACAAATTTTTCAGCTACTTTTGGGTAAATAACAAGGAGTGTGATTGCTGGACCATATGGTAAGAACTTGTTTACAAATTGCCAAGTTGTCTTCCAAGATCTCTGTACCAAAGAGTCTTCCAAAGTCTCTGGAAATTTTACATTTTGATCAGCAGTTAATGAGAGTTACCGTTGCTCCCCATCTTCACCAGCATTAGGTGTTGTTGGTGTTCTAGATTTTGGCCATTCTAATACGTGTTAGTGAGTCCTGACTGTTGTTTTAACTCACATTTCCCAGACGACATATGATACAGAGCATCTCATCATATGCTTAGTTTCCATCTGTATTTTTTCTTTGATGAGGTGTCTGTTAAGGTCTTTGGCCTATTCTTTTTAAGTCAGGATGTTTATTCTTATTTTAGAGTTTTAGGATTTCTTTATGTATTTTGGATAACAGATCTTTATCTGATAGACTTTGTCAAATATTTTCTCACTGTCTGTGACTTGTCTTCTCAGTCTCCGGGCCGTGTCTTTTTGCAGAGCAGAAGGTTTTAATTTTTATGAAGCCAAGCTTATCAATTATTTCTTTCATTGGTCATACCTCTGGTATTATATCTAAAAAGTCATCAGTATATACAAGGTCATTTAGATTTTCACCTTAAAATATATTAGGAGTTACCTTCTAGGAGTCTGATAATTTCATGTATTACATTTAGGTCTGTGATCCATTTTGAATTAACTTTTGTGAAGGGTATAATGTCTGTGTCTAGATTTCTATTTTTGCATGTGGATGTCCAGTTGTTCAATCAACATTTGTTGGAAAAAACTATCTTAGCGTCATTGTATTTCCTTTGCTCCTTTGTCAAAGATCTGTATGGAGGTCTATTTCTGGGCTGTCTCTTCTGTTCCATGTTTCTATTTGTCTATTCTTTTGCCAGCACCACACTGTCTTAAGTATTGCAGCTTTGTCATAAGTCTTGAAATCAGATAATACCAGCCTTCTGACTTAGTTCTTCCCTTGAATGTTGTGTTAGCTATTCTGGGTCTTTTGTATCTCATAATACTGAAGAATCAGTTTGTTAATACCTACCAAATAATTTTATGCAATTTTGATTGGTATTGCAATTGAATTTATAGATAAATTTGGGAAGAGCTGATATTTTGATGATATTAAGTATGAACATGTATTATCTCTCCATGAATTTAGTTCTTTTACTTTGTTAATCAGAGTATTATTGTTTTCCTCACTTAGATCTTGCATATATTTTGTTACAAATCCCTAAATATTTCATATTTATAGTACTAACATAAACAGTACTGTTTTTTAAGGAATGTTTATTCAAACATGATATATTCACTCCTTTCAAATGTTAAGTTTGATTGATACTCACATATCAAACTAAGTAATCACCACCAAAACCAAGACACAGAATATGTCCATCATGCCAATAAGTTCTTTGTACCTTTGTACTCAATCTTCTTCTTCCACTCTCAGCCTCTGACAAACATGGATTTAATTTCTCTCTCTATTATTTTACCTTTTCCAAAATATTACAGAAATTTAATCAGATTGTATTTAGCCTTTTGTATCATCTGGCCTCTTTCAAATTCCACTTGTTCACTGTTGTTATATAGGAATGAAATTGCCTTTTATGTAATTACATCCTATCCTACAAACTTGCTATAATCATTATTAGTTCTGGGAGATTTTTTGTCCATTCTTTTAAATTATCTGTATAGTTGATCATGTCATCTGACAACAAAGACATTTTTATTTCTTCTATTCAAATATGTATACCTTTTATTTCCTTTACTTATCTTATTGCATCAGCTATAACTTCTAATACAGTGTTGAAGAGGAGAGGTAAAAGGGGGCACCCTGTCTTGTACCTGATCTTAGTGAGAAAACTTCAAGGTTCTCACCATTAAATATAATGTTTAGATGTAGGATTTTTGTGGGTATTGTTTATAAGTTAAGGAAATTCCCCTCTAATCCTTGTTTCCTAAGAGTTTTAATCATGAATGGAACATGCATTTTATCAAATGGTTTTTTCTATATCTGTTGATATGATGATGTGATTTTTCTATTTTAGGCTGTTGATAATTAACTGATTTTCAAATGTTGAAGCACGTGGTGGTTGTGTATAACTTTTAACCTGAATGTGGCTGTGTACAAACTCACTAGCTACGTCAAAATAAATCTCTAATAAATTGTGCTTACTTGGGATAACAGACTTGCATCAAGGTCCCTTCCCTTTTGTTGTTCTTCCAGATCCTGTTGTGGTTTCTACTGCAAATGGGTTTCTTTGAGCCATGAAGATTGCATGGTTGAAGGGTAAGGTTGTCTCCATTTCAAACTCTAGAAGAAAGTATTACTTCCTGATGGGAGTGACCCATCTCTAGTAACAAAGATTTAAGAAAGTAGCAGATTCAGAATTAAATTTGTTTAAATAACAAATTGATAATTTATCTGCTGTCAATAGAAAAAAAAAACACCACATCAGAGGGTGAAATTGGTGACCATTAGTCCATGGGGTCGCACAGAGTCGGACACGACTGAAGTGACTTAGCGGTAGAATAAAGAATGCCCATGTGAAAATATTAGATAAAAGTTAGTCATTGGAGAAGGCAGCTCCATGAATTTTGCAATATGCACATGGCAATTGTTACCCTTTCTGAGCAGAAGAGAAAAACAAATATATGCATTCCCAAATTTTAGTTATAATACTTATTATTAACAACATCCAGAATTTACGTACAAATTCTTGTACTCATCCCCAAGATCTAAGACCAAATTAATGCACAGCTTATTAACTTATTATAAGTAAACTGAAAACTGTAGCTCTAGAACATGTACAAATTCCAAAAATAAGATATAAATAAGATATTATGAAAGTTTTCTTGGAAAGAGGACTAATTGAACTGGGAATTTAAAAGTGAATTCCAATTCATTTTATAACTAATTATTGTTATGACATAAAAATTGTATAGTGTGTGGAAAATACATCAGAAAACACAATTTCATCATCCTAACAAACCTGTTATCTGTGTTATGTGTCTTTCAAGCATGTTTTCACATGTATACATATATAGATTTTCACTGGCAAAGCATCCCTATTCAGAGGTAGTCTGAAATTATATCAGGCTCCATAACTTTGCTTTAACTTGAATTTACCCATTTTCTATGTTTTTTGCTTGAACGGTAAGGTGGTCTCCATTTCAAACTCTAGAAAAAAGTATCACTTCCTGTTGGGAGTGACCCCATCTGTGTGTGTGTGTGTGTGACCCACATCCTGTGTGTGTGTATATGTTGGTTTGGGGATTTTTTTTTTTTAATAGAAGTATGGTTGATTGACAATGTTGTGTTAATTTATGCTGTGTAGCAAAGCAATTCAAATATATATGTGTATATATACACACACACTTTTAAATTCTTGTCCATGATGGTTTATCACAGGATATTGAATATAGTTCTTTGTGCTATATAGTAAGACCTATTGTTTATCCATTCTGTATATAGTAGTTTGCATCTGCTAACCCCAGACTCCCACTCCATCCCTTCCCTAATCCTTTCCTTCTTGGCAGCTAGAAGCCTGTTCTCTGTGTCTATGAATCTGTTTCTGTTTCATAGACAGGTTCATTTTTAGATTGCACATATAAGTGATATCATATGGTATTTGTCTCTCTCTTTATGAGTTCACTTAGTACGATAATCTCTAGTTGCACAGTTTTGAGGTATTTTTTAAAATGACATATGTTTTGCTGCTTTAATTATTTTATCAAATAATATAATGTTTGATATACAGGCAGATCCAGTGAATTTCTTCTTGGTGTGCTTTAAGAGTAATATTAAATGCTACATGATTAAAAGTGAAGTCGCTCAGTCATGTCTGACTCTTTGTGACCCCGTGGACTGTAGCCCACCAGGCTCCTCTGTCCATGGGATTCTCCAGGCAAGAATCCTGGAGTGGGTTACCATTTCCTTCTCCAGGGGATCTTCCCAACCCAGGGATTGAACCCAGGTCTCCTGCATTGCAGGCAGATGCTTTATCCTCTGAGCCACCAGGGAAGCCAAGCATGTTTTTTGCACTCAAGTTCATGTCACATAATTTAATATAAACTTATTGTATCTAAAAGAATGAGATTCATTTCTGTGGTCACCATTTGTTAGAATCCTATTCCCTACCTCTTCCCTGTAAAGGAACACTGTGCAAATCCGCTCTGTTTGAGAGACCTGGTTCTTACCAGAACAGTGAGTGATAAAGGTGATGAGAAAGTGTAAGATGTCTGCTTGACAGTTTCCTTGGTGAATGGGAAGTAGCCACAGTGCTTGACCAAAGTGAGTTGTATTTCTGCTCTCGCTTTGCCGGATGAACTGTACTGTCAGTACAGCTGCATACTGAAACTCATGAGTGAAAACCAACAGTATTTCTCCAAGCCTAAACTTCTAGCACCTATCTTCCTTTTCCCTTCTGACATTGTGGTTAAAGTGTGATTTTTTTAATGAGTTTTTTTTTTATGAGTCCAACTGTGACAATATATCAGGAGAGACCTTTTTGATAGAAACAGTACTTGTTTTATCTCAACATTTGCTATTTAGGAATTAGCTTTTTAGTGGTAAAATCACTTTTTGTTTGTTTATTTTTGTGGTTTTATATGGGCTACTTATTAATTTATTCACTTATTTGTGTTTTGCTGGTAGAGGGTATATTATGGAGATAACCAGCTAAAACATCTGAATAAACAATGCAATTATCTGAATGGTTCACCTACATCACGCCTGACATCTGGATACTGGAAATTATTCTCAATTTCTATTTGGAGGACTATAAGTGATACTATAGGAAAGTTATGACCAACCTAGATAGCATATTAAAAAGCAGAGATATTACTTTGCCAATAAAGGTCCGTCTAGTCAAGGCTATGGTTTTTCCAGTGGTCATGTATGGATGTGAGAGTTGGACTGTGAAGAAAGCTGAGCACCAAAGAATTGATCCTTTTGAACTGTGGTGCTGGAGAAGACTCTTGCGAGTCCCTTGGACTGCAAGGAGATCTAACCAGTCCATCCTAAAGGAGACCAGCCCTGGGTGTTCATTGGAAGGACTGATGCTGAGGCTGAAACTCCAGTACTTTGGCCACCTCATGCAAAGAGTTGACTCATTGGAAAAGACCCTGATGCTGGGAGGGATTGGGGGCAGGAGGAAAAGGGGACAACAGAGGATGAGATGGCTGGATGGCATCACCAACTCGATGCACATGAGTCTGGGTGAACTCCAGGAATTGGTGATGGACAGGGAGGCCTGGTGTGCTGAGATTCATGGGGACAGACACGACTGACCGACTGAACTGAACTGAACTGAAATGATACTAAACTCAATCACTCTCAGACACCACTAGCATTAAAACAGCTCAGGTCATTCAACTTGCAGGGTATCCATGAAGTGAATCCCAGTTGGGCAGTTCAATAACAACAATAAAAAGGCTGTTATACACAGTGGCATAGTCACTAAGGAAGAATTCCAAGGACGGTACACAGAATTCCTGGGAATTCTTGGCTCTTACCCCATTCACTTGCTCACTTACTCATTCTCTCACTTACCCAATAAGTATATGCAGTGCTGTTACAGACAGACTTTGGTTTTGGAAATGATGCACTGGAGTAGTAGTATTTAAATTTCCTTCTAGAGAAAATTTCTCTGCTGCCCATTTACCCTCCATATTGCCATTCTTAAACTTTTGGTTTAGCTATTGTTGACCAAGTGTATTGTATGGGGGTTTCTGAAATGGCAGTCCCTGCCTTTTGTGTACTGGGAGCACATTATTCTAAAAGTCACCCTAGAGAGGAGGAGTGAAGAATACACCATCCACTTGGAGGATGTGTTGAGGAGCCATCCTCACTGGAGCCCTCCCGTGAGATTAACTTTCTGTTTCTGCTTTGTTATTGTTAGGGCTTCTCACGTGGCTCCGTGGTAAAGAATCTGCCTGCTAATACAGGAGACACAAGAGACTCTGGTTCAATCCCTGGGTGGGGAAGATCCACTGGAGGAGGAAAGGGCAACCCGCTCCAGTATTCCTGCCTAGAAAATTCCATGCACAAAGAAGCCTGATGGGCTGCAGTCCAAGCCTGGTGGGCTGCAGTCCAAGCCTGTTGAGCTGCAGTCCATCGGGTAGCAGAGTCAGACACGACTGAGCAACTGAGCATACATTGTTATTGTTGAGCATTCTCTGTCTCTGTCTCTCTCTCCACGGCCCCCGTTGCCCTCCCTCTCGTTCTCCCTCGCTCACTGTCATTTCAGTCACAAAGTGCTCTGCAGGTATGATTCATCATTGAAAATACACTCTTGTTACAGACAATTTAGTTTATGTGCTGGAGCAAATGCACAGTTACAGACAATTTATTTCATGCAACCAGGAAGTTTTCGTATAGGATCATGGCTCCTACTTGGAGGAGCTAAGGACAACAGCAAAGGATTCAGCAGGTTTATGTACAGTTAAAGCAAAAGAAAGGGAAACGGTTTGTGAGCGGCTGAAGTGTTGCAGAAAAGGGAGAGTTTGTGTCTCTCACTGTCTGTACTGCCTTTGATCATTCTCCATTGTAGAAATTATTTTTGTGGACAGACAAAGGCAGAAGCAGAAAACGGCAGTATAAATTAGAATTCATCCCTTGTCAGAAAGAGACAGGTGTATCTTAAGAGAAGTATAACAGTGTGGGTTTTCTGTATGAGCAACAACCTATGGGAATCCAGGAGGCAGCTGGGAATTGGTAGGACAAGAATCAGAAGTCAAAATGGGGAAGGGAGGAGAAAATTGGGGAAAGCTTTGCACAGTGCCAGGGCCCAAACCAAGGTTTCAAGACTTGAAAGATCCTACTGAGGACAGAAGAGGGAATCAGTATATTCTCAGAGATCTACTGGTAACTGACACATCTCAGGGCTGACAGCTTCCAGGGAGACACACACACATACAACCACACACACACGCACCCTTCCCTGGTCCTGTAGACAGATGAAATTCAGTCCTATAGTAAAATAGAGGTTCTTTGTGACCCCAGGGACTATACAGTCCATGGAATTCTCCAGACCAGAATACTAGAGTGGGTAGCTGTTCCCTACTCCAGGCAATCTTCCCAACCCAGGGGTCAAACCCAGGTCTCCCATATTGCAGGCAAATTCTTTACCATCCGGGCCACCAGGGAAGCCCAAGATACTTGAATGGGTAGCCTATCTCTTCTCCAGTGGATCTTCGTGACTCAGGAATCCACCTGGGGTCTCCTGCATTACAGGTGCATTCTTTACTAGCTGAGCTACCAGCGTAGCTGAGAACAGTCCAGGGTGGGTTTGTCATATGAATTACATTATTTTCAACTCTCATCTCTTTGCGGGTAGGCTTATATGCCTCTTCTCTTGATATTTTGATTGTCTTCTTCACAGATATTACCCTTGGATGTAGTATTCTGAGTGAGTGAAAGTCGCTCGGTCGTGTCTGACTCTTTGCAACCCCATGGACTGTATGCTGCTGCTGCTGCTAAGTCACTTCAGTCGTGTCCAACTGTGCGACCCAATAGACGGCAGCCCACCAGGCTCCCCCGTCCCTGGGATTCTCCAGGCAAGAACACTGGAGTAGGTTGCCATTTCCTTCTCCAATGCATGAAAGTGAAAAGTGAAAGTGAAGTCTCTCAGTTGTGCCCAACCTTAGCGACCCCATGGACTGCAGCCCACCAGGCTCCTCCATCCATCGGATTTTCCAGGCAAGAGTACTGGAGTGGGTGCCATTGCCTTCTCCCATGGACTGTATAGTCTATGGAATTCCCCAGGCCAAAATACTGAAGTGGGTAACTTTTCCCTTCTCCAGGGGATCTTCCCAACCCAGGAATCAAACCCAGGTCTCCCTCATTGCAGGCAAATTCTTTAGCAGCTGAGCCACAGGGGAAGCCCAAGAATGCTGGAGTGGGTAGCCTATCCCTTCTCCAGTGGATCTTCCTAACCCAGGAATCGAACCAGGGTCTCCTGCAAATTCAGGCAGATTCTTTACCAACTGAGCTGTCGGAGAAGCCCAGTATTCTATGTTGCTTTTATTGAAAATAAGAAATCTGTTGTGTTTAAAAGAGATAAAGAAGTTTACTAATTAATCTACTCAGATGTTAATTGCAGTACCAGTACTTATTTACTTGGAATCCTTGCATAACAATCACAGGCTTTGATGTAGGCTACAGTATTGATGTACTATAATGTAAATATAAATTCCATTTGTACTAGAGAATTCCCTGCACAGCTACTCTGAAGTTAATGCATCTGTACAATACATCACAGGCTGAGTACTCCTTCCTCTTTTTGATGTGATGTGAGTGGATTATGTTATATAAACATTTGACCCTTTTTCTCAAACAAAGAGGCTGAGATTATTCCAAGAGAAAGACTGGTGTCTTTTACTTGTCATTGATCACAGTTTAAAATTCTCCGGATGTACTGAATAAGTAGAGAATATCAGATATTTGAAATTTTTCATTTAATTAGCTTTTAATTAACTTTCTATGCCCTTTAATGAGAATCCCAGTTCTTTGTAATCATACAGAGTTTATGACTCCTACGCTTCCTTAATGCCACTGAAACCGTAATTTTAAATAATAATTTACTTAAAATGTAGTAGCATGGTAGACAAGCTATAAATCTATGGCTTTGAATTAGCATGGTCTTTGATAAAGTTTTTATCCCACTGCTATGGGAACCAGAAAATTTAAGAAAGAGTTGTTTATAATTGTATAAAACCCAAAAGTAGTAAAAAACGAGTTCTTAAATCATGTGACACAAATATTAGTGAACCAGATAAGTAAAAATTGAACTGGCCCAAGAATTACCTCTTTCCCTCACCTCCATCTCTACTCCACTCCCACCACCCCCAAGAGAGCCTAGGACAATGTGGGGAAGAACATACTAGAGGAGCTAGTGAGTCAACAAATTTTTTTTACTAAAAACTCTAAATTCTTTAAAGGTAAAAATTCTACTCTTGCCTGAAATACTGTAGTTTTCTATAATATTGTTGAGGTCTTCTATAAAATGTCACTGAATTGATGTCACCATTCACCATTTTGTGATGATTGATCTAAGATTGTGATGAATCTTGCCTCTGAACCTTATGGTAAAAATAGTTTAAAGGGTAAACAAAAAGAATTATAAGGCAGCAGGTGATGTGTTTTACTACCTGAGAACAAAATATACTTAAGAAACCTACTTATGTTAAAACTGATGATTATTGATGTACTCTCCTTATTTGGTAGTAGTGTTAACTAGAAAAGTAAACGGCTTGTTCAAAATTGCAAAGCAAGAGTTTTGCTTTCATTTAGTAAGTCCAGTAATATAAATATATATATATATATTTCTATTATTGGTTAGCTGGAAATATGAAGTATATTCCAAAGCATTAAAATTTCATCTTTTAATATTTTATTTGAAAGTATTTCCATTCTAAATTTATTTTCATACATTTAGTTTGGAATTCATCTCAATTAGCCAAATTTATACTGAGATTTTCCATCCTCGTAAATCTTTTTGCTCCAAAGATAAAGCTTAACAGTATTGTTTATTGTTTCCTGTAAACTGCAGACCAGTGAAATATTGACAGAAAATGTTTATATTTGATACACTTAAGTGATAAAGCTTCAATCAGTTACCTAAAGATAATATTTTAAAATGTAATATTTCTCACTAATATCAACAGATTTTCCTTGCATTTATCCTAAGTTTTTCATTTAATCCAATCATGCCTGGCTGCAGGGCACTTTTGTTGTTGCTGTTGTTGTTCAAGTGCTTAGTCATGTCCAGCTGTTTGTGACCCCATGGACTGCAGCATGCCAGCCTCCTCTGTCCGCCACTATCTCCAGGAATTTGCTTAAATTCATGTCCATTGAGTTGGTGATGCCATCCAACCAGCTCATCCTCTGCCACCCCCTTCTCCTTTTGCCTTCGATCTTTTCCAGCATCAGGGTCTTCTCCGGTGAGTCAGCTCTTCACATCAGGTGGCCAAAGTACTGAAGCTTCAACTTCAACATTAGTCCTTCCAATGAATATTCAGGGTTGATTTCCTTTAGGATTGACTAGTTTGATTTCCTTGCAGTCCAAGGGATGCTCAAGGGTCTTCTCCAGCACCATAGTTTGAAAGCATCTATTCTTTGGTGCTCAGCCTTCTTTATGGTCCAACTCACATCTGTACATGACTACTGGAAAAACCTTAGCCTTGACTATATAGACCTTCATTGGCAAAGTGCAGCTCTGCTCTTTAATATGCTGTCTGTGTTGGTCTCAGCTTTTCTTCCAAGAAGCAAGCGTCTTTTATTTTCATGCCTGCAATCACCATCCACAGTGATTTTGGAATCCAAGAAAATAAAATCTGTCACTGCTTCCACTTTTCCCCTTGTACTTGCCAGGAAGTGATGGGACTAGATGCCATGATCTCAGTTTTCTGACGTTGAGTTTCAAGCCAGTCTTTTCACTCTCCTCTTTCACCCTTATCAAGAGGCTCTTTAGTTCCTCTTCTCTTTCTACCATTAGGATGGTATCACCTACGTATCTGAAGTTGTTCATATTTCTCCTGGTAATCTTGATTCCAGCTTGTGCTTCATCCAGCCTGGCATTTCACATGATGTACTCTGCATAGAAGTTAAATAAGCAGGGTGACAATTTACAGCCTTGTCGTATTCCTTTCCCAATTTTGAACCCGTCATTTGTCCCATGTACAATTCTAACTGTTGCTTCTCGACCCACATACAGATTTCTCAGGAGATAAGTAAGATTGTCTGTTACTCCCATGTCTTAAAGAATTTCCCACAGTTTGTTGTGATCCACCCAGTCAAAGACTTTAGCATAGGGCACTTTCATCACTGGGTTATTCTAGAGGCAGAAGTGTAGGTGATCCTCACTAGCGTTCTCTCTCAAGGTTTACTTCCAAGCTGAAAACCAGTCCAGGGTGGGGAGAGTCCAAACCCTGAAGAGAGACCCTCAAGTGCCAGATGGGTCACCCTACATCAAACAAGTAAATATCTAAACCCCCATATCTCCCAGACAACATCTCATAGAAACTTAGAAACCAAGAATCTTTGCTCACTTTTACTCTGTTATGAAAAGACTGATTACAATAGCGAAAGCAATCTTGAGAAAAAAGAATGGAACTGGAGGAATCAACCTCCGTGACTTCAGGCTCTACTACAAAGCCACAGTCATCAAGACAGTTTGATATTGGCACAAAGACAGAAATATAAATCAATGGAACAAAATAGAAAGTCCAGAGATAAATCCACACACCTATGGACACCTTATTTTTGACAAAGGAGGCAAGAATATACAATGGAGAAAAGACAATCTCTTTAACAAGTGGTGCTGGGAAAACTGGTCAACCACTTGTAAAAGAATGAAAGTAGAACACTTTCTAACTCCATACACAAAAGTAATCTCAAAATGGATTAAAGATCTAAATGTAAGACCAGAAACTATACAACTCCTAGAGAACATAGGCAAAACACTCTCCGACATAATTCACAGCAGGATCCTCTATGACCCACCTCCCAGAATATTGGAAATAAAAGCAAAAATAAACAAATGAGACCTAATTAAACTTA
>SJYQ01002548.1:1012069-1025859 GCA_006410935.1 Redunca redunca | reverse complement strand
AAAGAATTGATGCTTTTGAACTGTGGTGTTGGAGAAGACTGTTGAGAGTCCCTTGGACTGCAAGGAGATCCAACCAGTTCATTCTGAAGGAGATCCATTCTGGGATTTTTTGGAAGGAATGATGCTAAAGCTGAAGCTGTAGTACTTTGGCCATCTCATGTGAAGAGTTGACTCATTGGAAAAGATTCTGGTCCTGGGAGGGATTGGGGGGCAGGAGGAGAAGGGGACGACAGAGGATGAGATGGCTGGATGGCCTCACGGACTCGATGGACGTGAGTCTGAGTGAACTCCGCGAGTTGATGATGCACAGGGAGGCCTGGTGTGCTGCGATTCATGGGGTTGCAAAGAGTTGGACACGACTGAGCAACTGAACTGAACTGAGCACTAAAGAATTGATGCTTTTGAACTGTGGTGTTGGAGAAGACTCTTGAGAGTCCCTTGGACTGCAAGGAGATCAAACCAGTCCATCCTAAAGGAAATCAGTTCTGGATATTCATTAGAAAGACTGATGCTGAAGCTGAAGCTCCAGTACTTTGGGCACGAGATATTAAGAGCAGACTCGTTGGAAAAGACCCAAATGCTGAGAAAGATTGAAGGCAGGAGGAGAAGGGGATGACAGAGGATGAGGTGGTTT
This sequence comes from Redunca redunca, assembly GCA_006410935.1. Lineage (NCBI taxonomy): Eukaryota > Metazoa > Chordata > Mammalia > Artiodactyla > Bovidae > Redunca > Redunca redunca. The sequence goes on along the minus strand of SJYQ01002548.1, from coordinate 1,025,225 downwards.
GATGACTTCACCGACTCAGTGGACATGAATTTGAGCAAGCTCTGAGAGACAGTAAAGGATAGGGAAGCCTTGCATGCTGCAGTCCATAAAGTCACAAAGAGTTGGATACAACTGAGGGTCTGAACAACAAGAGAATAAGTCTCAGCATCTAGAAAGATGTTCCAAATGTTAGTTTGGTCAAAAATGGGTCATTTTGCTCTTGTTCACATGAAAATCATACAGAAGCAGTAGGTGATGCTTTTAAAGATATTAATAGTTCACATTTACAGAGTAGTTACCATACACCATACTTACCATACACTCAGAACTTTTCAAATACTATTTCAATTAATACTCACACAAACCCATGAAAGAAAGCACTAGGGTCCTAGCTAAGGCTTCTCTAACAGAATCCTACAGACCAAGGACATAGTTTAAACATTTTATCCCCACAATTCTGGAGGAATTTCAAGATCACAGATGTGCCAGAATGACTGAGTTCTTGGTGCGACCCCTCTTTCTGGTTCAAAGAGAGCTGCCTTCCCCCTGTATTCTCACATGGCAGAAAGAGGTCCCTTCTTCTTCTTATGAAGACTATAGTCCCATCACTGGGGCTTCACCTTAATGACCCTATTACCCAGCCACCTCCCAAACCTTACATTTCAAAACTACTATTACATTTAAGGGTTAGAGCTTCAGCATATGAATTTGGAAGAAGAATGCAAACAGACCATAGCCACCAGGATTATCCTCATTTTGTAGACAACCAAATGAGTTGTAAGAGATTGTGTAAGTCACTCAAGCTAGTAAGCGGTAGGCTGGGAACTTGAAGCCAGGAAAAAATGGCTCCTGTGAGCAGAGTCTTCACTAAACCATAAGGATTAAAATGTCTGGTTCTGTAATGTCTTAGGTTAGAGTTTTAGCTGCACAGGCAATTAGCTGTATTAAATTGGGTGACTATTTAATCTCTCTTAAAGCTGGCATTTTGTTTTTTCATCTGTCAAACGACTAAATAAGTTAACAAAAATTGACAGCTAATTAGGAGTCAATAAGTGGGAACTAGTATTGTTCTACTGAGGCTACGCACAGCTTCATTTGTTTATTTCTGAAGTACATACTGAACACCTGCCGTGTGTATCAGACTTTCTTTGCACACTCATTATTTACAAGTTCCATCTCCTTAGTACCCCCAAGCTCAGCACATCCAAGGTTAATCAGGCACTTTCTTTTCTTTCATGCCTTTGAAGGATCCTCTCACCATATGGAGTCAGTATTACTCACTTTTAGATTCCTGTCATTGCTGTTGTTGAGAATGAGTTGGTAACTCCATCATCTTTTGTTTCGCAACATTGTATCTGTGCCTAATGCTCCTCCTTAAAATCGTTGGAATTCCTATGACTATTTTCCAGGGATAATTGAGGACACCCTCTCTGAGGAAAATCAGTCTGTTTGACTGCAGACATCCCCCATTTACAAAACATGATTTAAAACCAAAAGCTTCCATCTTGAGGCCCCTTTCTCTTTCTGTTCTGCTTTTTTTTCTGCTTATAGAAAATCATGGGCTGAATAATGCCGCAGTGGTTTTTGGTTGCCTCTCTACCCTTAAGTGAATTTGTTCCCAGGCCCCTTAGCCCTGACTGTCAATTGTCTTTCCCCAAGATGTTTGTTTTCCCCATTCCTCAGCCCTTAAAACTTACTCAGTAAACTTTCATTTTCCTTTTGACCTGCAAGGATTTGGTAAAAACACTTGTTCGGTCTCACTGGGCTCACCAGGGAGGGCAGTGTTTTTATACACAGAATTGCAGCTTACATAATGCTCTTCTTATAAGGCCAAGAACAAAAACTCTTTAAGTTCAACGTCAGACCTGATACCATTGTGATAAGACAAATGCAAAATGACTTTAATTGGAACAGATGTTTTATGATCTGAATATTTATATAAATTCAGACCACACAGCCCATGTAGCCAAAAGCAGAATACAGTGAGGCATAAAATTGTAAACTGCTCGTGTGGGTGAGGTTTATTGATATTATAAAATGTCATGGTAAAACTTTTTGTCAAATCTCCTTCATTTTGTCATACAATATTAAAAAATAATAATAAAACAGTGAGAGTTGTAATACTGACGTAATTGACATGGACTCTCTTTGGATTCATAGTGCTCACTCCAGACACTTGGTGTTCAGCCTTCAGCAGGTGGCTTGAATTAAGTCCTGGCGAGCCTTCCCACAGCAGTAAAGCTGACACATAGGAAGATCTGCCATTGGCAAGGATTTAGCTCACCTGGAAATAAGCTGCCAGTGTGGAAACTGCTGAATCTGATAATAGTGTGGCTGTGGCAGAAAGTGAAGAGGAGCTAAAAAGCCTCTTGATGAAAGTGAAAGAAGAGAGTGAAAAAGTTGGCTTAAAGCTCAACATTCAGAAAATGAAGATCATGGCATCCAGTCCCATCACTTCATGGGAAATAGATGGGGAAACAGTGGAAAGAGTGTCAGACTTTATTTTGGGGGGCTCCAAAATCACTGCAGATGGTGACTGCAGCCATGAAATTAAAAGACACTTACTCTTTGGAAGACAAGTTATGACCAACCTAGATAGCATATTCAAAAGCAGAGACATTACACTGCCGACTAAGGTCCGTCTAGTCAAGGCTATGGTTTTTCCTGTGGTCATGTATGGATGTGAGAGTTGGATTGTGAAGAAGGCTGAGTGCTGAAGAATTGATGCTTTTGAAGTGTGGTGTTGGAGAAGACTCTTGAGAGTCCCTTGGACTGCAAGGAGATCCAACCAGTCTATTCGGAAGGAGATCAGCCCTGGGATTTCTTTGGAAGGAATGATGCTGAAGCTGAAACTCCAGTACTTTGGCCACCTCATGCAAAGACTTGACTCATTGTAAAAGACTCTGATGCTGGAAGGGACTGGGGGCAGGAGGAGAAGGGGCCGACAGAGGATGAGATGGCTGGATGGCATCACGGACTTGATGAATGTGAGTCTGAGTGAACTCTGGGAGTTGGTGATGGACAGGGAGGCCTGGCGTGCTGCTATTCATGGGGTCGCAAAGAGTCGGACACAACTGAGCGACTGAACTGAACTGAATTTTAGCAAAACAGCCGCTTCCTTTATAAAGCCCTAATGTTTTTGTATAGAACTAAAATGTGGTCAGTTTGGTGGGACACCCATGATTGAATGAAGCAGGGAGAAACAGATAGAAAAGGGGGAAGGCAAATGAATCAGTTCATTCATTATTTACTTTACATGAACAAAACCTAATGTTCTTTAATAGAAGGTATTGCTCTTACTTGGGTTTCCCTGGTGGCTCAGATGGTAAAGAATATGCCTGCAGGTTCAATCCCTGGGTTGGGAAGATCCCCTGAAAGAGGGCGTAACAACCCACTCCAGGATTCTTGCCTGGAGAATCTCATGGACTGGCAGGCTACAGTTTGTGGGGTCGCAAAGAGTCTGACACGACTGAGCAACTAAGCACAACACAGCATATTGCTGTTATTCATGTAGCATTGGAACTTAGTTAACATAATGATCTCTCTGTCATCATTGAAGATGATTAATTAATAGCCCTACATTGAAGATAATTAAATGAAAGGAAAAAGAGGAAGAAAAGAATATTCTTTGAGAGATTCATGAAAACTCTTCTGACCTTTTTTGAATGTTTATGTTGGGTATAATATTCAGTTCAGTTGGTCAGTTTTGTCCGACTCTTGGCGACCGCATGGACCTCAGTACGCCAGGCTTCCCTGTCCATTACCAACTCCTGGAGCTTATTCAAACTCATGTCCATCGAGTTGGTGATGCCATTCAACCATCTCATCCTCTGTCATCCCATCTCCTCCTCCCTTCAGCCATTCCCAGCATCAGGGTCTTTTCAAATGAGTCAGTTCTGCGCATCAGGTGGCCAAAGTATTGGAGTTTCAGCTTCAGAATCAGTCTTCCAATGAATATTCAGACTAATTTCCTTTAGGGTGGACTGGTTGGATATAAACTGGTTGAATAATATAAGGTGGTTGGGTATAATATATACTTTTTAAATATAGATTTTTAATCCTTATAACACCCTGTGAGATAGATACTGTTTTTCTTTTATTTTTTAGTAGACTTTATTGTTTAGACAGTGTTAGATCCATGGCAAAATTAACCAGAAAGTGCAGAGATTTCCCACATACCCCCTGCCCCTGCACATGCACAGCCTCTCCCACTATCAGTATTGCCCATCAGAGTGATACATTTGCTAGAGTTGATGAACTTACAGTGATACAAAGTTATCACCCAAAATCCATGGTTTACATTAGGGTTCACTCCTGATGTGCATTCTATGGGTTTGGACAAATGTATAAAGATATACATCCACTACTATTAGAAACTATTTATTCCCATTTTATACCAGAAGAGAGTAATTTAAAGAGAAGGCACACTGTTGGTAAATTATTAGAAAGGGTCTGCTGAATCTAGCCATGAGGAGGCTTATCTGTGACCCCGATGAGGGCAGCTTTAAGAGAGTTGTTGGGCAAGAGTGGGAAGAAAACCTGAGTTTCTTATTGGCAGGGTCTGTGAATGGGGCACCTACACATTCACTTACATGGATGACACCCTGCCTGTTTCTCATCCAGGAATTTTGGCTGCAGTATGCTCTTAACCTTCATAGTAACCTACCTCTTAGTGTCTCATTTGCTTAAATAGTTCCTAAGTTTCCAAGGCACTTTCAATCCAATACAGTTTGGTTGCCACAGTCCTGTAAGACATACTAGCTTCATTGTACAGACTAACAGCAGAGGCACAGAGAGATTTCAAATGATTTGCCAAGAGTGCAAAGCTAGTTGCTAGTGAAAAATATGAGAACGAAGGAACAGCATGCTACTCTTGAGCTCAACAGTCTTTAAAACCCGTTAATCTTTGGCTCAAGTTCCCACAAAAACAGCTAATGGTGTGCTACATCATCTGTCTGATGGGTGTGAGGGGAGCTTCCGTGGTGATGGAAAGGATCTGGGAGACTCTGGCCTTCCCTCTTCTCCCCCAGTGTGCTGGGCAGAGGCCACCGACATGGTGATGTTATTGGACTAAAGTCACTTAAGGGCACCTGGTATATTGCCATTTCCTGGTTTAACGTAAGTCGTATTACCCAGCTCGCCCGTCCAGGAAAGTAAAAGGCAGGCAGTGCAAGTTCAAGGTCATAGAGGGAATCAAAAGAGTCCAGGCTGTGCCAGTTCTTAAGCAACATCACTTCCTCCTGTGCACAGACAGGCATTTCACTCATGGGTTTGTTGACGTCCTAGAGTCATATTCATGGGTCTACAAAAATTATTGTTGACTACAAAGATTCAGAAACATGAATCCAGGGACTGTTCTACAGAATAAACTCCCCTGTAAATATTTTTTGGAGCCCAGTCAGTAAAAAAAGCAAACATATGTTGGCCCAGTCATTAGTTACCCAAACAGGGATGAAAGGAAAAAAAGGAACAGTGGTCTTTGATCTCATTTTCTACTAGTTTACAAGTTTATTTGCTTGTGGCTGTGACTGTAACATCAAGTTAAACCAGTTTCCAGGCCCTTATTGCTCCAAGGCAAAGCAACTTTTCAGTTGCTGTCATCATGGCCCATATGTATGGGAAAACTTCAGAGATTACAGACATCAGCAAAAAACTAATTATTTGAGTGAGAGTTCCATGAACCATGTGAGTCCTTGGTCTGGAAGGCACAATCCATTTATTCCTGAGGTCATGGAAAGTAACACAGGCCACCCTAACAACCACAGTGATTCCTCTTTAGAAGCATTCAAATATGGATCTAGAGAATGGAATATGAATTATGAAAGACTCTCTTTTAAATTCTCCTTCTTTAACAAGCCAGTTCCTCCAGTTTCACTGCTGGACCTCTTTGCTATTAAATCAAGCAGATAATAGAAAAGAAGACAACAGACAATATATTCAAAGTGAGTTGACTTCTTTTTATTGTGTTGTGTCTGCATCTTTGATTCTTCCTATTGTGTGTGTGTGTATGTGTTTCCGTCCATCTTTCTTTGCTTGATTTTTTTAAAGTATTTGCAAATACCTCGTTAACAGTGGCCACTTTTCTGCCTCTTCTATTTTTAATATGTGAAGTGTTTTATTTCTCTTCCATTTCTGCATATGGTGCCATCATCTTCTCACTCTCTCTTCAAGTGACTGAGTTTGCACAAGGTTTTATATTTTTAAACACTCATTCTAACAGTGTTCTTTGAAGAAAGGAATACAGTCTTAAATATAAATCAGCCTGAGCTAAAGGAAAGCATGCTCAAGCAAGGCATTAAATACCCCCTCTGATTTCCAAAACTACACTGAAAAATAGCTTAGGTTAGCTAGACAGCATGTAACAAAGGTGGAAAATGGGAGTATGAAGAGCCCCTGGTTATATCAAATTTTGCTTTTTCGTTACTTTGGATTTGCCAATAAATTCTAGGAGCCATGCCTTTTTTAATATATTTCCTTGGTCTCTGCTATCTCCAGCATTTAGCAAATGAAATTCCAGTAGACTGTCTAGAGACCTCTGGCCCAGTAGCAGCTAAACATATCAAAGGGCCAACCACAGAGCAAGAGTGATGAGTATGAATTTCGATCTGTCTCTACTCTTGCTGTCTTAGCAGGGACCGCTTATATTCGATAATATGTAGCATAATATTTCCTGGAGGAGGGCATGGCAGCCCGTTCCACTATTCTTGCCTGGAAAGTCCTATGGGCAGAGGAGCCTGGAGGGCTGTGGTCCACTGGGTCTCAAAGAGTCAGACATGACTATCGCGACTGAGCACACAGCACAGCATGATATTTCAGGAGCATTTTCACTGGCTTAAAGCTCGTTGTGCAAAAATAAGTACATCTCTCTTACATATATTCCTACAGGTATGGATAGATAAAGGTATGTATTAGTGAAGGATGAAAAAAAAAAGTTGAGGACAGGAGGGGAAAAGAGTAATGACCATTCACTGAGCTTCTACTCTCTCCCGAGTGCTTTAGTTGTATTATCCCATTTCATCTTACAATTATCCTATGAAGTGTTTACAAGCTATACCTTTTGAAAAAGAAAATGTAGGAATAAGATGGTTATTTTTCTGGCGGTGCTGGGTCTTCGTTGCTGTGTGCAGGCTTTCTCTAGTTGTGGCCAGCGGGGGCTACTCTCTCGGTGCAGTTCCAGCGCCTCTCATTGCAGTGGCTTCTCTTGTTGAAGAACAGGCTCTAGGGTGTGCAGGCTTCAGGAGCTGGGGCACATGGGCTCAGTGGTTGCAGCTCTCGGTCTCCAGAGTGTGGGCTCATTAGTTGTGGCTTAGGCTCAGTAGCTGCAGCACAGGAGTTTAGTGGCTTTGTGGCATGTGGGCTCTTAGTTCCCTCACCAGGAATCAAACCAGCGTTCCCTAATTTGCAAAGAGAAGTCTTAACCACTGGACTACCAGAGAAGCCGTAAGTATTTTGTATATAGCCTTTCATTTACAGCAGCTCTCTGAAGTAGCTAGTATCATCACTTCCATTTTAGCTCTGAGAGACCAAAGAGGGGCATAAGGAGCATACTTTGCCCAAGTCAGAATCCATGGGTAAAAGCTCCAGAATCTGACCCATAGCCGACTGACTGCCTCCACGTCATCCACATGCTTTTCATATCCAACCATGTCTTTTGAGACACATGATATGAAAATTCAACCCCTGAAATATATTTTAGTGTCGTGTTTAAGACAAAATTCTGTATCGTTCAAGATGTGAATAGCATGACAGTGTAGCCAAGTGCTAAAAGGATTATCTCAAAAGATAATTCAGCATGTCTGTAAAATATTTGTCAACCCTTGTCATCACTTCAATACATGTAGGACTCCGTCTTCAAAAGGCATTGGAGGTTCAAGGTATGAGGAGAGAGCAGTCTAAAACTCAATTAAGCTGTACTGCTCAGAAAGAATTAGCAGATTGCTGTTGAACTGGATTAATAAATTCAAAGAGTGCATGAATTCAGCTAGAATAAATTTCAGATTTTACGATTCCAAACTGAACAAAATCAAGTAACTCGTTCTAACAAATCTTTTTTACAGGGCTGAAGCAACTAATGATAACTCTTTGCTTTGATAAAAGTATCATTATAAGTAATACAAATGAAAAGATCTATTATTCCAATAATTCTTTTCCCCTTTATTTAGATCTCCTTGGCTCTTATAATGGCAATTTGGATATATGGGAAAGTATGGGCTTATAGAAACTTGGATTAATTCAGAATTTACTGTGTACCAGGCATTGTGCTAAGTACTTTACCTTGCATTCTATGTGAGATACATACTAGGTAATCTCTGTTAAATGGATGAGGAAGCAATGGCTTAATGAGATTAATTTCCCTGTATCACATAACTAAAAAGAGCCTGGCTTTAAATCTGAGTCTTCTTGACCACAGAGCCCGAGCTCTTCATCAGTATTCATTGAATTCATAGGTGGTCAAATGATCATATTCAAAAGGTGTAGATCAATAGATCATTGTTAGCATAAAGAGCTGTGTATTTTCCAGTTCTAGGTCTTAGAGTTTAAACAAAATACAGGTCACTTGGAGTGGGCTTAGAAAAGAACAACTTGAAGGCAAAGGGCCCACAACCCCTTCAGTTGAAAAGGGATCTTAGGAGCCAGCAGTGTTTAGCCAGAAGAAGGGAAGACGTAATATTGTCCAATCTTCAGAGATTTGAGGAGTTTCCCTCAAGGAAATGAAATGAGGCTATAATTCAGAGGTGCCTGGAAGAGACTGTTTCCAGGTTGTTTGACATTCTGTGATTCTATGATATGTTCTTCATGAATCCAAAGAGTATGTGTTCATTCAGGAAGTTACAACATAGCACCATAGACTAGGGGGCTTAGAGAACAAGAATTTATTTCTCATGGTATTGGAGGCTGGGAAGTCCAAGATGAAGATGCCAGCAGATCTGATGTCTGGTGAAGACACTCTTTTTGGTTTACTGCTGGTCATCTTCTCCCTGTATCTTCACATGGCAGAGAACAGAGATTGCCAGCTATCTTTTCCCACCATGAGAATTCTACCCTCAAGACCTAATCACCTCCCCAAAGCCCCATCTCTGAATGCCATCTCATTAGAGTTTCAGCATATGAATTTGGGATTGAGGGGAGACACAAACACTCATTACATTGCAGAGTAGAGCCAGTCCAAGTTGCATGCCAGCTTAGCTCAAAAAAGAATTCTCTGCTAGAGCAGTCGAATGATGGCAATTATGCTTCAGACTTCATCCATCATTGCAGTTACCAGCATGGGTCAGAAAAATACTCATCAGGAATTTTGGAAAGGCAATTTAAATATGGGGTGATTGATTAAACGAGTTGTCTTTTTTAGACTACAGAGGCCGTGAATTAACACATAAAGTCTTCGTGATTACAAACCCCTAAATCATTGAGCTAATATTCCTGAGCGTGGGATCCCATGTTTCCTGTGCTCACCTCAAGAAGCCTTCGGTAGAAAGGGAAGACTACAGAGAAGAATTTATAATGACAGTAGCATCAGCTTTCAGCTCTTAAACTTGAGTTCTAAAATGACATATACCGGGTGGTAAGAAAATTGGTGAAATTATTCACTATAGTCAAGGGGTAAAAACAACCTAAATATCCATCAACAGATGAATGGATAAACAAAACATAGTGAATATATAATGGTATATTATTCAATTAAAAAATAATGAAATCTTAACATATGCTACAGCATTAATGAACCTTGAGGACATTAAGCTAACAAATAAAGCAATCACAAAAAGACAAATATTGCGTGATTCCTTGGTTACATATATGTGGGTATGGGTTAATGAGTGAAAAATTCAAATTAGGTGATAAGATGAAATTCATTTTTAAAATGCAGTAAACTCAGACATCATGATGAACACAAAGAGAATGATTGGACTTACTCTGCAAATCCCTGAAGCTAGGGTCAATTTCATCTTTGGCTTTTCTCAAGTGATATTTTCCTAGAAAAGAAGTTACTACAGTGATGCACTTTTTTTTTCTTTCAGCCTCAAATAGCCCTAATATCTTCTATGTGAAACATACATAATATGAATACACAAAAAAATACTTAAGAATCCCTGTCTAGACAAACAGTTATAATTCAAAACTCTGAAAAGAGAGATTTCATATAACTCCTCAAGATTTCTTAGCCTTTCAGAATAGCTAGAAGTTTCAGAGAAAAGTCAAACTCTTCCTTCTGATTACCTTGTTGTCTGTGTATTTTCCATTGTGGGACCAACTCTTATCTATATTTGAAACCAAGAGACAGTTGCCTTTGAACTCTCTGTGTCCTTGACATCTTCCATTTTCTGACATTCACTGTCTTTCCAGGTTTCCCTAAATAGCTCTTGGATTGAAATGTATAACTATTAAGACAGTATTATAAGCAGCCCTTCCTTTATGCTTAGATGTGAAATAGTGTGTCTCCCTAAGCTCAACCTATCCTATATTTTTAAGTTTCTTGATGGTTAATTCCAGACCAGATTTTATTCCCCCTGTCCTCTTACTCAAAGTTAGACTGATTATTTTTTTTCTTTCATCTGCCTAAGCTATAACAATTAGGGGTGTGCAATGAAGGATAAAATAGCTCTGATTCTAAACTGCGTCCTAGCAAAAGGGGAGATTTTTAAATTAAGTTGTTCCCAACTTTATCTAAACAACTGTGATTTCTAAATTTATGATTCACATAAGTTGGGATGTCACTTACAGGACAGCTTGGTATAGTGATGAAAATTTAAATAATTCCCTAAGATAAAAAATCAAAGAGTTATCCATAAGAGGTAGTAGCTTCCTTGATCCAAAGAAAGAAAGCATGGAGTCAGATGGCAGAGACAGGAATTAGAAAACATTTGTCCATAGTGCCAAAGCTAAGAATTCTTCCTGAAAGCTACTGCTGAAAGGACTGTGGTCCAGATGGCTTTATTTCCCATGTTAAGAAAAATGTAGGGACATGATTTGTGTTCCCTTTAATCACATCCTTTCCAGATATTTAGCATTTTCTCCCTTCTGGTTCTAACCTACCTTATTTTCTTCATATACAGAATATGTTAAGTGCTTTTCTCCACTTCACACTATATATTTGTGTTTATTATCAGCCTCCATATAACTAGCCTATACGCTCCTTGTTGTTTCAAAGATTAACCCTTTAGTAAGAGTTCAATAAATATTTGTGAACTGAAGGAATGAATGAACAGTGAAAGAGCCTTTTTATTATTGTCCACGTTGTATTGAAAGTGATTCCATTGGGAAACCTTATAAATCAATGTATTTTGGGCTAGTCAAATTAGGGTAAATGGAACACATTTAATAGCTTCTCTCAGGGATCCACTTTTTGCCAACAGTAAAGATGGATGTTAGGTACAGTCTTCCTAACTTCATGCTTGAAAGTGGAACATGTATTTTAATGTATAAATGTAGAATTTCCTGAGTTCTTTGACCTAATTTTTTTCCAGAAATGTTAGTGTATACTGTTCTTGAATACCAATGAAAACACCTTGTAGAGAGATGTCTTTGCCTTCTTTGGCATTCTTAACTTTTGTCAACAAAAATATTAAACTATCTATAGTAAAAGTAGAGAAGAGTTTTATTTGAGCCAAACTAAGGACTAGAGTCTGGAAGACAGCTTCCCAGATTACTCTGAGAAACTGCTCCAGGGAAGCATGGTTTTCAACATGGTTTTATATCTTGTCAGAACAAAGAACATTAAACAAGTCATGGATATATTTCTTCAAGCTTTCAACAAAAACAGACCAGCACTTAGCAGTGAGTCAGTGTGGTCTTGGCACCTGGGAAGGGAGTCTTATCACTGGAGGAGAACCAGCATGGGTGTTCCAAGGAGAGAGGCATTTAATCTTTATTTTTAATATGGATTTTCTTTCATTCTGGTCAGTGTGTCCTTTTCTTTAATAATTAAGGCAGATGTACAGTGTATGTTTGAAAGTCCACAAATAGGCTGTTTTAGTTAGCATAAATTAAAGATAACTCATATATGAGCCAGAATGTCTTTCCCATACCTCAATATATAAAAATTACTTTTGTCACTTGGATGCAAAATCATCTTTAATACAACTCTGGTGCACTTCCTTTTAGTCAAAGTCAAATGTGGCAGGTAAAACAATATTACTATAGCATGCTAATTAATACCTTTATTATTTTTTTTGATACTTTGCAAATACTTTACAAGAATAGCCCATATGATAAGTTAGAATAAGAAGGGTACAGAGTAGAAATATCTTACCTGGCTAACCCTCTCAACGATAACAAGGAATACATAAGATCAGTTTCATGCAAATACTCTGAAAATAAAATACTAGCAATACAAATAATCAAATATGTAAATAATAAAAATTTGTTTAGGAATAGTTCATATGCAGCTGATTATTTTTAGATTTTCCCCAATACCATTCCCCACTATACAACCAATTATACTTTATTCCTTGGACAGGCACTGTGAGGCCCTCTCAACCTCCATGCGCACTTCCTCTGGTACACACTCCAGCCTTCCTTCCAGTTTCTAGGAGGAGCTCACTTCTTCCCTGGCTCTAGGAGCCATTGATTCAGGGGTAAGCACGTGACCCAGGCCAGAACAATGAGAATGGAGAGCAAGATTTGGAAATCAAGCCTCCTTGCTCTTATGAGGATGTTTCTAGAATTACTCCTAGGTTTCTCCAGTCATTGAGGAAGACTTTTGTAGTCTTTAGAGTTACTGCTCAAAATTCTCCAAGCCAGGCTTCAGCAATACGTGAACCGTGAACTTCCTGGTGTTCAAGCTGCTTTTAGAAAAGGCAGAGGAACCAGAGATCAAATTGCCAACATCCGCTGGATCATGGAAAAAGCAAGAGAGTTCCAGAAAAACATCACTTTCTGCTTTATTGACTATGCCAAAGCCTTTGACTGTGTGGATCACAATAAACTGTGGAAAATTCTGAAAGAGATGGGAATACCAGACCACCTAACCTGACTCTTGAGAAATCTGTATGCAGGCCAGGAAGCAACAGTTAGAACTTGACATGGAATAATAGACTGGTTCCAAATAGGAAAAGGAGTACATCAAGGCTGTATATTGTCACCCTGCTTATTTAACTTCTATGCAGAGTACATCATGAGAAACGCTGGACTGGAAGAAACACAAGCTGGTATCAAGATTGGCGGGAGAAATATCAATAAC
>SJYQ01002548.1:979042-1010975 GCA_006410935.1 Redunca redunca | reverse complement strand
AGAATGTCGACATTCACTCTTGCCATCTCCTGTTTGACAACTTCCAATTTGCCTTGATTCATGGACCTGACATTCCAGGTTCCTATGCAATATTGCTCTTTACAGCATCGGACCTTGCTTCTATCACCAGTCACGTCCACAACTGGGTATTGTTTTTGCTTTGGCCCCATCCCTTCATTCTTTCTGGAGTTATTTCTCCACTGATCTCCAGCAGCATATTGGGCACCTACTGACCTGGGGAGTTCCTCTTTCAGTATCCTATCATTTTGCCTTTTCCTACTGTTCATGGGGTTCTCAAGGCAAGAATACTGAAGTGGCTTGCCATTCCCTTCTCCAGTGGACCACATTCTGTCAGACCTCTCCACCATGACCCACCCATCTTGGGTTACCCCACGGGCATGGCTTAGTTTCATTGTGTTAGACAAGGCTGTGGTCCTAGTGTGATTAGACTGACTAGTTTTCTGTGAGTATGGTTTCAGTGTGTCTGCCCTCTGCCCTCTTGCAACATCTACCATCTTACTTGGGTTTCTCTTACCTTGGGCATGGGGTATCTCTTCACGGCTGCTCCAGCAAAGCGCAGCCGCTGCTCCTTACCTTGGATGACGAGTGTCTCCTCACTGCTGCCCTTCCTGACCTTCAACGTGGGATGGCTTCTCTAGGCCCTCCTGCACCCAGGCAGCCACTGCTCCTTGGATGTGGGGTTGATTCTTCGGGCCTCCTGCCACCCCTGGCCTCGGGCACCGGGTCGTCACAGTTTTAATCTGTATATTATCTGCTAAATCTCATCAGTTGTTTGAGGAGATAGAGCAGTAGAGTAAAAGATGATTTAGTAAGTGGCAGAATCATTTCAAAGATAGAGGGGACAGATTAATTTCTTTCTTAAGTAGCTCACATTAATGAACATTATCTTTATTGTTCTGTTTGATTTAGACTATTTATAAAATTCATGATATACAATTAACTGAAATTTTCACTTTAAAAGAAATTTTAACTCATCTTTCCAATTGTTGTGTTAATTTTTCTTTTTAAAAGACAAATAAAATGAGACCTTTATTAAGTTTCAAAGTTTCACTGAGAAACTTAAGAGTCAGTGCAGTAACATTCATTTGCAAACTCACTGTATTGATTTATCTGATATGGGATCATCTTCCAAGCCCTCTCAAGCCTTTTGACCATGTCTCTAAGAGGATATGCATGACCTAACGCAAGGCCAGCACTGTATCTGTGAGTGTGTGATTTATTGTTTTCCAAAAAGATCAAAAAGAGTCATGAGTTCAATGAATGCAGCTAAATTCTCCTGCAGTTGAACAAATCCATTTCCTATTGACTTTCTTCAAAAATATGTTACTATAGAACTGCTTTCCCACTATTCTTAGCAGTGACATCTTGGTCATACACTTCAATTAATAATAACTTGTAGATAGCACTGAGGCATTGGTATACCAAAATTAGTATTCCTTGTTACATACTAATTTAAGATACTGAGCTTCAATTATGAAATTTGTTGTTCAGTTTTTACACATTACATTTAGTAGCCCCTAAATTTGTTGTGTCTTTTAAGTCCTCTTTCCCCACAGATCGTAAATCAATCTCTTTTGTTATTGTATGAAAAAATTAGTACACACAATCGATTTCAGAAGTGGCATGCCTACTGCATATCTGATAATATAATAGCATTCAGATTAAAGAGGTTTTTCTTTCATTCCCTGTTGACAGTCCTCCTTTCCGATCTTTCCCTCTTCCTTCCTGCTTTCCTTGCTTCTCATTTCCCCTCCACCAAATCCAAAATTATCTGGAGTCACTATGTGGACATTTTTCCCCTTTATAATGAGTTCAACAGTGTCAGTGTCAGCATTTGGACTTATATAGAAAATAACTTCTTCATTATTTATGGTAATAAAGGGAGATGGCGTTGTGGGAGTAGAAGTTCTCTGCACTTTTAGAGCCGGCAACCAATATGAAACGGTGGGAAGGCTTTCTGACCCTTGATGCCATTCCCAAGACTTCAGTTCTGCCATTAGCAACTTGATCCTTGGGGTTAGGGCACTGCCCCTTATCAAGATGCAAATCCCTGTGAGCCAGAAAATGCCATAAGCTGCTGTGATCCATTAACATCATATGACTAATAAATAGACTGGAATATTTCCAACAAAACTAGGCTGAGAGCAGATTTTGTAAGGAGAACCAGAGTCAGAGAGAGTCAGAACTAGATGAGGTCACCGAACATCTAAAGAACAGTAGAAGTTCATTGCAACCAGAGAGAAAGAACAACCAGAGGCTGAAGAGGTTGAAGAGAGGCTCCTCTGACTTCCATTTTTGCCCATTCTTACTCCTAAGTGTGAATAGTTTTTAAATGAATGAAATAAAAACATCCACACAAACACCTTAGAAACTTAGAGCAAGGGACAAAGTTTCTTGTGTAATTTCATTTGGGATCACAAGGGGCAAGAGTCATGGAGAGTGGGAAGCATCAACAGAAAATAAATTGTAGATAATCAAAGCATAAAGAAGTGGAGGGG
Source organism: Redunca redunca (assembly GCA_006410935.1). Taxonomy (NCBI): domain Eukaryota; kingdom Metazoa; phylum Chordata; class Mammalia; order Artiodactyla; family Bovidae; genus Redunca; species Redunca redunca. The sequence goes on along the minus strand of SJYQ01002548.1, from coordinate 1,008,456 downwards.
GGTAGAAAGAGGTTATTTATTGCATTTACAGGATTTTAGAACACATACATAATTCTATTAAAACTAGACACAAAAACTGGTCAAAAGTCTCATTTCAGTCTAATAGTTTAATATTTGTTTTACCAAACTAGATTTGATATGGCTGCAAATGCTTACTGTTTCTCTTCCTACATTTAGTAAGCATTCCTAGTGTCCTTTTGTGTACACGTTTTATTGCTAATATCTGGGGAATACAATGAATAAGAAAAACAAAAAAGCTGCTCCCAAGTAGCTATCAAAGTGTTACAAAAAAGAAAATAAGCAATAAATACAGTACCATGACGGAGAAGGCAATGGCACCCCACTCCAGCACTCTTGCCTGGAAAATCCCATGGACGGAAGAGCCTGGTAGGCTGCAGTCTATGGGGTTGCTAAGAGTCGGACACGACTGAGCGACTTCACTTTCACTTTTCAGTTTCATGCATTGGAGAAGGAAATGGCAACCCACTCCAGTGTTCTTGTCTGGAGAATCCCAGGGACGGGGGAGCCTGGTGGGCTGCCGTCTATGGGGTTGCACAGAGTCAGACACAACTGAAGCGACTTAGCAGCAAAGTACCATGATGTGATTTCTTTAGAAAGAGCAGAGGAAGCACAATGTAGTATACAGAGGGTGTTAAAGAATACTCAGTACCCCTTTAAGTTATAAATAACCTGTTCAGCCTTTGCTCTAAAGATTGGCAGTTGAGGGGTGAGAAGTACTTGCATACAGATCACCCAAGGCAAGCCTTCAGTTATCCACTGAGATGAGGGTTGAAATTCTGGGAATTTATCATAGAGGAAAAGAGCACCCACTCCCACCTTTGCTAGAAATTCTCAAAGATCCATAAGGCTTTTAGGGAAGGAAACAAAAATTAAAGTATTTCCCTGAAGCTTTTTCTGAGATCGGAATTCCTCCTTGGTATAGCAGAGTATGATTAGGGTTTGGGCAACACCCAAGTGTTAGAGGTTAGAACAGGGTCTTCTTAAGCTGAGGCAGCAGAAAGCACCACAACTGAGGGAAGGTGAAAAGTGGACAACTGTGGGGAAGTTGGACAACTATGATGCAGAATTTTGGCAGGAGGAACTTAATGGACCACAAATTTGAAGGAGCCAGAGGAAAGCACAGAAATCAGGATATGAGGCCAGAATTCCATCAGTTAGTCACACTGGGTCCACGATAAGTGACCGTGTTTGTGGCTTACTTTTTTGAAGTGCATGGGAGAAAAGCCTGAGGTCAAACTTACTGGACTGGGGCTGAGTGAATACTGCCAGCCAAAGCCAGTCTTCCTTGGACAGATCAGCATCTCTGTCATTGTGATCTCACACTACTTAATAATAAGTGATTACAATCATTCTTGCTGACTTCAATGCCTCATGCATTTATTAAGCAACAACTGTGTTCCAGGTTCTATGCTAAGTACACGTGGAGAGGCAAGTGAAAGTAGTTGATGCTTCAGAACTTAGAGTCCAGAGGGGTAAAGCCACTATCCTTCAATTAAAAAAAAATTTTTTTAAAAAAAAGAACCTAGAGAGATAAGTTCTTCATAAAGTAAAACCAAGCTTCAAATCAACTTCATCTCTGATTAAAATAAGGGTATCCTGACCTGTTAAAACACCCAGCAGTACTCTCAGAGGCAAAAATAAATCTTCTCTGATGAAACATTAAAAAAAAAAAAAAGAAGAATGTAGAGTCCAGAGGGCATGTATAAAACACCCCCAAGCCAGACAGAGCTAAGTTGTATGTATTTTTGTGAGGCTGACCAAGAGCTGTTCTTAGAAGTCTAGCTTCAACATGTAAATAGTCAAGATTAAGCTTTTCACAGAACTCACGTTATTAATCATAAAAACCCTTTGGATCACAGCCTTTTCATAGCTTAATGTACTGTAACACTGACCTTGAAGACACATGCCTTTAAAGGACTATGAGCAGAAAATAGGAAAGCTCTTTTCAGGTGACACTCGAGAAACTTTGGGATTGTCATATCTGGTCTCTTGCACCTGCAAGTCCCATCCTCCTTCCCATCTGTTCCTTTCACTTCTGACGATGGAATCCTACACCATGGGCAGGATTTTCACTTCTCAATATAGAACCCATGTACCTTACCTCATGGTCCAACTGACTTCCTGAGAATAAATCATTGTCTTCGTACTTCATAAGCAACAACAAACATTGATTTTGTTGTTAGCACGTATGAGCCTGCATTCATTCAACAAACTATATATTTTAATCAACAAGTGCCCTAAAATTCTGGATTTTAACACCCTGAGAGATCAACTTTTAATCAGTTACTGATTACAGTTTGAGGAGCCTTGTGTCCAGGCCAAATACAATGTGACTTATTCTCTGGTGAGTAACTCCTCTTCATTTGAAGTCTTAAAGTTGTTTTAAATGCCTTAAACCAAGTTTCTTAAACAGCAGTGTCAGAACTGTGACATTTTATACTAATTTTACAGTGAAAAGGATTCTTTAGCAATGTGTTGAAAGGCAATATGAGTTCATCTGAGTCTTTGATTACATTTAATAGTTTTGCTGTCAGACAGTGAGTCAGGATCTTTCACTTGTACTTTACAGTTTGCATTTACACCTCCTTGCATTTGATAAAAGCAATGTAGCAGACTCTGCCTATTGACAATGATGGCTCCTTTATTTTAATCAGTGCAGAGAAAAAAAGTAAAACTTGGCAAAGTGGGGTGTAAAACCCCTTCCTTCTGCCATTTAAAATGTAGTAGTCATATGTGTAACCTTGTAGGACAACTTTGTGAAACAAAATGTCAGCATATCTAGTCATTTGGTTTACATGAGAAATTTTACTTTCCTTCTATCAGGTTCAGTTTAGCAAATGAGGTTAAGAAAAAAATTATCTTCTCTATTTGCAAGCCTTGGTGATATAACCATTTATAAGCATGCCTATGTAATATTTTATTTAATGGGAGAAAATCAATGTCAATTTTCTCTCCACTCCAGTGAGGCTGAATTTTTCTTGCAGTAGGGTGTACTCAGAATAAATGAACTGCAAAGAGAAACACTGACTGAGGAGTGGGATTGGTATTTCTGAATTCCTACTGGACTTCAATAATTGTAAATAATTTATCTCAAGCTTGCCTCCATCCTAGGCAGCATTTTTTAATTTCCTCTAGAAGTCTTTGGGCTGATTAGCTTTGCAGGTTTTCTCCCAATGTGTGCCAGTGTCTTTAGTTAGATGTCACAAATTTGAAATAGGTTTTGTCACTTTTGGTGAAAATAATTTGGAGTTCAACAAAGTCGACATCTATGTACCTAGGTACTAGTCCTTCAGGTAGGAGTCTATTTAGGATACAAACAAACAGATGAAGTTATTATGGATGAGTATAAGGTGGAGTTTGGTAAGCTTTTTATATATAGGGTCAGATAGTAATTATTTATGGCTTTAGGAGCTGCACAGTTTCTGTCACGACTACTCAAGTCTGCCAGTGTAGCACAAAAACAGATATAAACCACACGTAACTGAATGAGCAGAGATCATTCAGTTCAGTCGCTCAGTCGTGTCTGACTCTTTGCGACCCCATGAATCTCAGCACGCCAGGCCTCCCTGTCCATTACCATCTCCCGGACTTCACTCAGATTCACGTCCATCAAGTCAGTGATGCCATCCAGCCATCTCATCCTCTGTCGTCCCCTTCTCTTCCTGCCCCCAATCCCTCCCAGCATGAGAGTCTTTTCCAATGAGTCAACTCTTCGCATGAGGTGGCCAAAGTCCTAGAGTTTCAGCTTCAGCATCATTCCTTCCAAAGAAATCCCAGGGCTGATATCATGGTAGTGTTCAAATAAAACTTCATTCTAAACAAGGATTGCCCTAATGTAAATCAGCTTCCTGGGATTATGTTTTGGCACATTACTGAAAAATAGCTATCACAGAAACTTTTTTTACACATTCATGTGGGAAAAGTGTTGGGGTTCTTTTAGACACTGATGAGTTACTTAAAATGGTATCTTAATACCAGCAAACCCTTTCTCTAGACTTGCAAGATGCTTGCAAGGCAACAAGTGCTTGAGTAAATGACCAAAAAAGGAGCAGGTGAGACCAGGCAGAGGCAGCAGACAGTCAGATCCACCCAGTGTTTTCTCGGGTACTGGTAATGTGGGGTGGAGTGCACTGAAGTAAGAATAGAGGAGGGAGTCTGGTTGTAGAAGTTTGGACCAGGAACTTGCTAGTATGTCTGTTCCAAATCAGAATCCATCCAAGCCTTAAGGAAGTAGGAATTACCAAGATATTAGGGCCCTAGGACTTCTCTGGCAGTCCAGTGGTTAAGACTCTGTGCTTTCAATGCAGGAAGCACAGGTTCGATCCATGGTCGGGAAACTAAGATCCCACATGCTACACTGTGTGACCTAATAATAATAATAATAATGGGGCCCTGACCTTGTGGACAATTCAGTGTTCTAGTAAGAACACTGGACTGCTTGGTAGGCACCATTCTGGACTGTGAGAAGCTATCTGTGTTGGGGGAGCTGATGAAAGTGAGGGCGTGGGAGGAAGCAGAGAGTAGTTAATGAGATGTTCAAAAAATGGAAACTTGTGTTTTCAGAAGTTAACTTAGACATTCAAGTCCCCCCACCCCCCCCACCCCCGAACAACCTAATTCCTGGAATATCACAAGATTTAATTAAGGCACCACTGAAACATGTGATGAGTTTCTGACCTACAGGTTGGGTAGATGTCTACAGATAGCACAGCAAAGACTAGGGAAGGAGATAATCAAGACCCAGGAACCAGGCAGCAGCTGACAGAATTAGGGTTGCATGTATTATGCTTACGCAGGACAAACTGCGAGGGCCAAAAATGAACTCTGTCTTTATAAAGTCTCATTTATACCTCCACAGAAAAATCAGACACTTATGCCTAACACTGCATTGTTCCATGAGAGTCTTAGCTACTGAAAGTCATATTGTCTAACCCTTTTTTTCCTGACACATAAAGAACTTTTACATTGTAAAAAGATTTTTAAAGATGCAGTGAGAGTTTAACTTGAAAATAGAAGCATTTTCAAGAGAAAGAGTGGAAACAAAGAACAGCATAATAGGTATTATGTTCGGTAGACATTTTAAGATGAGTTATTGTATTGTAGGCATTTTTAAAATACAGAGAACAATGTTTTTAACCTTTATGTGTATATTTAAACACTCATAAAACATTTCTACTTTTTGTGACAAAAAATTTGATGTACTTACAAACGGAAGAAGAATGCCTGGTGTTAATTATATAAAGGCAATGTAAATATATAAAGCACATTGCTTTTATAGCCACGAGTCAACCCATATGTACCATTTGGGTAGGTTTATTGTAAGTTTCCCATAAAGCAATATTCTGTTTGTTCTTTAATAAAGTGTGGGTTTTGCCACTGGTGGAGAATAATAACCACCCTTTAATTTCACAATTAGTGGCTTCTCTCTAAGATAAGATTTGCCTGAAAGGATAGTGCATTCCAGTTCAGAGAAATTCATATCTCCTAGGTGAACAAAGCTCTAAATCGAATACCAAACAGACTTCATCTTAGAGCCCCACAAGAGGTGGAAACAGCAGGCCTGATGGCTCTGACACACGGCTCTTCGGCACTCACATTCGGGGAGCTGCTGTGACCAAGGGAAGTAGAGGAGCTTAATTTGAGATAAACAGAACTGAGATGCTTCCTGAGGGAGCCAGGAGAGAGGAGGTCATTGAAGGCAAGCAGACTGACTGTCCTCAGCGCCCCTGACTCTCAGGACAAATATTAGGAAATCTACCTAACTGTGGGCCCAAGGCTGATTCTGGAAAAGAACCTTGTGCCAGGCAGCCCATCAGCATCAGTGGAGATCCTATTGCATTATAGACAAGAGCCATTTCATGGAATCCAAATGCAACTAAATACTTGAATTTGAAACTTAGGAATGTGAGTGGCACTCATTTTATTTTGAAGTTGATTGATTAATTGAGTTTCCACCATATGGCCAGCTCTTTATGAAATTTACATTCACATAAGAAAGAATAGCACTCATTTTAAATCAGGAGAAGAAAAAAGGAAAACTACAGTGATAGCAGAGGCCACTCACAGTTGTCCAGAGTTGAGGAATACCCTGAGCCTGGCCCTCAGTGTGTTCCAGCCTCTGACCTACTGTCCTCTGAGCTAGGAGAGTCACCACCAGCAGAGGAAACCCGACCACACAAGCTGCTGCGTTGTGAAACCTCGGCTCTGGCTGTGAGGTTCCTGGTTTGTATGCCACTCATTTAACCTCCCATTCTCCATGCAGACAGTTGAGTTTGGACACCAGAAATGGTCTGGTAAGCTTTTCCCATCTCTAGGAGTACCTGTGTCCGTCTGTATTTCAGAACCTCCTCAGAGCCAGCTCTCTTGAGGTTTTGAAATGCACTCTGTCCCCGCCATTTCTGTAATCCTCCCTTTGCCCTTCCCATGAAAACATGGAAAAGCTCCTTCCTCACCAAGCGGTTTGCCTCGACGCCAAACAACTCACTTGGTAATTGGTTTGACTGCAATAAATCAGCTGAACGATGATTTTGGAAGAGTTGTAGCTCTATATTGCAGACCTTCTTCATTCAAACTGCTTCCCGCAGACCAGCTGGGGGCTCTTAGAGAAGAGGAACTCTTCTGGTTGCTAATCTGAGAGGAAACCCAGCAAATCATATTCACTTAGTCTCTCTGTTCAATTTGCCTGTGATAAACTGGGCTCTGCTGGTTTTGTGCCTGCTTTATGCAATAGGGATAATGGAAATAAAATGAATACTTCAGAACAAAGGCAATAAAGCATTATTATGGCTAATGAAGGAATGATTTGTTTTGAATGTCAATTGCTTAGAGGCAAGGATTTTCTAAAAATCAAATAATAAATGGTCACCATATCAGCAATATAAATATTCCCTTATTGATCTTAGATGGAAATCAGATTTCAGAGAGAAGAATGCCCGACATACTTCAAAATAGATTCTAAAGCAAGTATCTGTGATGAATGATCAAGTTCCTAACTTGCTTGCATTACATTTTTAGAAGCACCCTGATATTTTGATTTATAACTTTTCTTTCATTGCTTTGATATCTAAATTCTCTAGGTTAATACCGTTGAAATGAAAATTTCATTGGTTGAAGCAATCAGAACAAGGCTATAATGCAGTAGTTCTCTTAAGCCTGCACTAGACTTACTCAGAGAGTTTATTTAAAAGACAGATTCCCAGGACAGGTCTTCCAGAGACTTTGAGTCGGAAGATCAAGTGGGACCTAGAAATCAGCATTCACACTAAACAGCCAATGTGTTTCTCTGCTTGAGGCTCTTGATCTCATTTTGAGAAAAACTGCAATAGAGTACATCCTGCTTTTGAATCAGGCTTCAGAGGACACACATTATAAAGAGGACAGAAAGTTAAGAGGCTTAAAATAGCTGGAATCGAACTGAGATCAGGCCTCTGGTTCAGAGTAGAGTGCCAAAAGGGAGGGAAAGGATAAAAAGGAATTTATACAGACGGGCCATTCACCTCGTTCCCCTTTTCCTGATCTACACCAAGTCTGCATCTTACAAGAGAACCCAGAACTAATCTCCTCCCTGTCTCTAATGCACCCACTGAGTTCAATGTGCCCTGCCTCTCTGGAATAAATGTGGGTTTTAGTAAGGAACATTGCAGTTACAAAGACTAGGGCTGCTCAATACCAAAAAGAAAACAAAAATGTCAATCATAGAAATGTATAGCCTGCCCTACTAATTATTTTAAGACATCTGGAGTAGCATGCTTAGTCTACAGTTCATCCAGATGTTTCAGCTTTGTGTACAGAGCCATGCTCTGCATTCGAGCCGTCTGTTTTGAAATGCATTTCCATGCTTGAACAGTCAGTGCCTGATGAGAGTATTGTGGGGTGGAGGGGGGAGAGACAGCCTGAAGCCATGTACACACAGTCCCCAATTTCAAACAGTTCTGTCCCAAAGATCGGTTTGCAGCTTAGATGTTCAATTTTCAGAGCATGGTTCCCTCTGGAAACCGTGTGTCACACACACCATGGTTAACTGCTCAAGCCAGTCCACAGAAGGCTCTTTAATCCTAAACATGTCTAAGATAGGGAATGGAAAAAATTAGCCAGTTGAGTTGTGCAAGTTGAATGTCCCCATAAAGCCCTCTGAAGGAGGAAGGAAGACAAAGAATTTTTTCCCTTTCCTGGAATCAAGGATGAACCTGGGCTAGAAAATATACTTCCTCCCTCCCCAGTGCTCAGTCAAAACTCACATTCTTAAACTCAATTTGTCTGAAATAAATGGGATAAAAAGAAATTTGGGCAAATTTGATTAAGTAGATAAATGACCAACAGCCCCCTAACTTTCAAAGAGATAATTTGTCTTTTAAAAGAGGCTGTTTATTTTTTAATGAATTTCTGATTGTTGAAATGGCAGGCAGTGTAGCATATTAATCTGCACAAAAATAAAAGAGAAATACTTAGATCATTGTGGAGAAAGGGAGATTATAGGCAGGTTGAATTTGCCCAGGACTCTACCCTTAGTCTGTTCCCCAGGATGCTTCCTACATTTATGCCAACATTTCTGTTTCTTCCAAATATTCATATTTTCAAAGGTATACATGTTTTCAAATAGCCAATATGGAAGCAGTGAGGCTGGCAGTGTGTGTATTTGTGTGTGTGTGTGTGTGTGTGTGTGTGGTGGGCAGGGTGTGGGTAGAGACAAAAGGTACAAGCAATTGACTATATGGATCATTTCTGAGGTGAGTTCTGCCACCACTCAAAAATATATTGGTCTATGCAGACAAAATACCTGTGCTGACTGTATGTAAATATACCAAATGCTGATGGTGAATCATGTTAATTAACACAGACCAACACTTCTTAGTAATATGCTATGATCAGTACCATTCTATTATGATATTCATCTCTAATTAATTTTGGCTCAGCAGGCTAAAGCTGCAGACTGTGGCTACTTGGGGGATGGCATTTGAAATATGCATTGCTTTACTTGTGAGCTAAACTAGTGAATAGCTAAGCTGGGACAGCGTAAGAAATTATTTCACATCACACCTCTCCACTGTTGTGTTTCAACTAGAAAATTTCTGCAGAGATGAAAAAAAAAAAAAAACCACTACAAGAGAATTCCAGAAGTGGGAAGAGAAAGAAACCATGTAGATATCCAAGAAAATCTTGGTGCTTGAACAGAAATCAGTCAGAAGGGCTGACCAATTTACTGGCATTTATTCCAGAAATGCGACATGTATTGTTTTCATTCCCGTTCTCTTTGTAAGCACATGAAATACTTCATTTGAATGTTGGGAAGCAAAATATTGGGGCAATAAATAGAAGGACTTCTTATGTCCAAAGGAGTAGGTTCAAATCCCATGTCTTCACCACTAATCACCGCATTGTTTGGGTCAAGTTAGTTATTTCCTTAAGTATCTCTCTCCTCATCTGCAACATCAGACTAAATAATAGGCATAGTTCACAACCCCAGAGGAAATGATAAAGAAGGCAGTGTGGCTTTAAGGGGCCTGGCACTCCATAAACATTCACAGAGAGTCAGCTGTTATTAGGCTGAAGGACATAATTTGCTTTTGTGGCCATTCAGTTCAGTATAATAATGAGCTGTGTGAAATAAAACCTTAGTCTACCCATCCAGTCAAAACCATTATACTACGGGCCAGCTGAGCACCCCCCATCACCCTGGGAGACTAGAGGAGCAGGAGCCACTATTTCTCAAAGCTGCCCTTCAGCAAACTCAAGTTTCTGTTTAGGTAGCTTGGCCACAGACTAGAAAAGAATGATCAGTTAAGTTTCTGGAAGGATATGGCCTTCTCCGTCATAATCTGAAAAAAAGGGTCCCCTTACCCAGGCCTTGTACATGTACAAAGGTCAGTCTGGTTGATTTGATTTGGTTCCCTATTTACTTTCTAACTGTGGGGCAGGTCTAGCACTGGGACACCCAGGGTGCATTATAAAGCCAGCTCGTAATTCAGGGTGTGATTTCACTCCCCTCAGATGAAGGAGAGGAGCAGATGTCCCAGCTCAGGCTTGAAGAAGTCATCCTTGGCCCCCACTTCCTGATGCAGTCCTGTAGCTCATCTACTAATTGTCCCTCAGCACCAAACTCACTCAAAATATACTAAGAGTTTGTATTAAACATGACATTAATAAGCACTGCAGGCAATTACTGAAATATATGAATTCAAATGGGAGCAGAATTATAATGGGTTTTCTCTTTTCCATCTTCCCAGATTCCACCCTTTTCCCTTCCTCTTCTTTCCCTCCATTCTCAGCTGTCAAGTAGGCCTGTAATGAATGCGGGTAGTGATATCCCAGGACCCCCTTCTAGAGAGCCTGGATGCAGAGTCCAGTCCAGCCAAGCATTTCTACTCTTGACTTATGATCACGTATGAACATCTCTGTCTGCCTCATTAGATCATAGCTCCTTAAAGCTTGAGACCGTGTGTTTTCATCAGTGTTTTAACCCTTGGCCCCTCCTCCACCCTGCCTCAGCAACTGGCTCTGAGATGCTCTGAGATGCTCTCAGTGGTAGAGATGCAAAGAAGGGAGGAAGCTGCGGAGGGGGGCTCAGCTGCCTTGTAGGCCTGTCATGGGGGGTGCATCAGCAACTCTGCTGGCCCAGTCAGTGACTCCAGCCCCCTGCCTCACTGTGTGCCTCGCATCTAATCTCTCAGGGAGAGGATTTGATTAGTTTAATTACTACACAGGCTCTCAAGCAAGTTACCTCTGGTGCCACAAGCCAGTCTCGAGATGGCCGGGACTAGATCTCTGACCTAGCCAGCTGAGTTGGAGGAAAATTGTGTTGCCTGAGACAAACATGTGCACCTGGGCGCAGTGCGTCTGTGGGTGGCTACTCTGTACAGAGAGAAGCGGTAGGCGTGGCGGCTCTCAGCCTTGCAGCGTTTTTCCTCCAGGAAAGATGCCCTCCTGAAATGTTTCCTTAATGGCCAACTGACTCTGGAGGCTGGGCTTTTTGCTTTAAGCAGAGAAAGTAATAGCTTTTGCGAAAAGATGAGCACAAGCCTGTATATAACTGCTCAATTCCAACATTGTGTAAGGCACACAGAGAATGAGTGACTCAAATGTTGTCCCCATTCTCAAAGAGCCCACAGACTAGTAGCAAAAGACAGATATGTAAGTCTCTAAGAGCAGTAGAGTATGACCATGGCTAGATTATGGGCTTTGGAAATCAGTTTATATCACATGTTGTCTGTTTACTAGCTGAGTGACCTTAACTTTCCTGGGTTGCAGTTTCCTCTGTTTCCTCATTTATAATGTACAGCCTTGTACTGGGAATATACAGGGAGGAAAGAATGCCCAGCACACAGCCTGGTGGTTTGTGAAAAACTGGAATATGAGGATAGTATTACTTACCTGCATGAAGTTCTAATATATAAATTTGTACATAAATCACTTCATTTGGAACACAGGGAAATCTTACGGAAGGATAGTCATCTATTTTTCTTGTTGTGTAGTTGTTACGTCGTGTCCCACTCTTTTGCCACCTCATGGACTGGAGCCCGCCGGGCCCCTCTGTCCATGGGATTTCCCAGGCAAGAATACTGGAGTTGCCATTTCCTTCTCCAGGGGATCTTCCTGATCCAGGGTCGAACCTGGGTCTCCTGCTTGGCCGGTGGATTCTTTACCACTGAGCTGCCAGGGAAGTCCATGTTTTCCTAATGTCATGCAAATGTTAAAATGGAAGCATCCATAAAGGGTCATAGAAAGGAAAAAAAGGAGAAAATGGAGGTCAAGGAAGCCCCTACTGAGAGCTGGTGGTTTGGAGCAAGCCAGTAGTTGGCAGGGTCAAGGCTGAATCCCAGGACCGTAGGGCTGTTTTTTTTTCTACTGTGCTGTCCTGAGCTGCCAGCATTTCTCTCCATCCTGACAGGAAACAAGAGGCATCCGCGTGGGCAAACGCTGAAGGATGCCAGCATGCTCAGGACGTCCGCAGCCCCGTCTGTAATAAGCGACTCTGTTATCTTACAAAGCGCGTATCCGTTACAAACGGAGGACTCCGAGTGCCTATCGATCATTGATTTGTGACCATCTAGGGCTATTAGGGTGTTATTACAGCCGAGGCACCGTTTTGAGGGTTTGTTTACTTAAGTTGAACTGCTCCTCAGAAAGCACAGTATGAAAAATACATGACTGTGCTCTTGGATGTATTTCGTTCAACTTTTTCTCTCATCACTGGAGTCTGAACCCAGGGTACTAGTTTGAAAGTCTAATGAACAGCCCAGAAGGTCATTCAAGAAGGACTCGAGAGTTCATTTAAGGCTATAGCCATCCTTAGTTTGTCACATGAAAAATTAAACACAAAATTAATAGCCTCAAAGATTTGTTTTTGCTGTGTGAGTCCTAGACTAGAGAGGGGAGATTTACACTTATTTAAGCTTCTAATGAAAGTAAAAGATCCTCTTTCATAATAAATGAAGAGAACTATTTTTGGTCTAGAGGTCACCATTTATAATATTAACATGCCCAGAATTATGATGACAGTGGCACTTTTGTGAGTCACTGAGAGGATAAGGACTCTGGGTATGGGAAGGCAGATTGTTGGCACCGATGCCGGAAGCTGGGTCTCACGGTGGTAATCATCATGCCAGCCTACTACCTGTAACATGATGAACACAGAGGAAATCAGGACATTGCTGTGCATTAAAGGGCCAGGAAGGACCTGCTAAAAATCAGGCCCATGATGCCACAGTCACCCTTTTTTCCTAGATTAAAATGAACTGCTGAATTTTTGTCAGCTCTTGTCATCTTCCTTTTCAGTTTGGAAATTATCTTCTATTAGCAGGTTAATTTTGCCTTATACATGTACTAAGCCTCTTATAAGTAAGCCAATCTAAAGAATAGCAGGTGACACTTAAGCCTTTGACTTCTCCAGTAGTTTCTTAAGCTACCTTATTTCTATTCTTATGTCTTACCATCTGTAAATTGGGATGCTTAAAAAATCTCATATGATCATTTAATGTTCTACAGAAGGAAAAAAGAGAGAAAGATGTCACCATTTGACTTTCATAATACACTGTATTTAACTGTGTGAACGCTGTATAAACAGTTCATTCCATGCACTGGAGAAAGGGTTTGGGATGCAGTATATCTGAACCTGCAGTGCCAAGAGTGCTTCATAGTTCAATGTTATGTGTGCCGATTTGACCTTGAGTTCCCTGAGAATAACCTCTGGTTGGTTGTGCATTCCTCAGTGACATTGTTCCAAGGCTCTAGATAACTTTTCCAGATGAAAATGTAACAGAAAATAACAGAATAGTGAAGCAGTGGTCATCTAGTGGTCCTTGAGCCTGTTTTCAGCACCCTCTCTGTAATTAAAAAAAAAAAGTTCAAGTTAAAAGTTCAGTAGCAGTTTTTTTCTTCTGCAGCAAAAGATAGATTTTCATATGATGCTGGATTGATACAAAGCACCATTTCCTTCAGAACAGTGTTCCTATTGTCATTATCTGCCTTGGGGAAACAGCATATGTTTTTTGTTTTGTTTTGTTTTGTTTTAAAAAGGAACACATTTATCAAAGAAATACAGTTACAGGTTGAACGTGTGTTGCTAGGAAGAATGCATTTCAATCAGTGGATTCTCACTGTATCTTCCTTTTCTCTGTGTATGTATTAATTTAAATTTATTCATTCTCATGGTGTTGTTTGGTAATACCATAAATCAGGGTGTTTTTTTCCATTGTCCACTGGATGTTCAAGGGGAAGTAGAAGCAACAGAAAGAAGAGATGTTTGAAAGAGATCTAGTATGGAAACCCAAGGCCGTGAACAAGTGCTTCATAGATTTGTAACTAGCTAGGGTAAGCGAAACCTCTGTTATTTCACAAGCATCTTTTTGGCTCTTTGGTTCAGAGGTTAAAGTCTTTTCCAAACAAGGAAGTTCAACATCTGTAAATAAAGATAAGAAATTGATTCTCTCTACACCCAACACCACAGGTTAAAAAGTCTCTGATTCCTACAAATGCGTTCAACCGAGACATTTATTCTCCAAAATTTAAGAATGGGGTCGGAGCTCATGGGCTTGCATGTCTGTTGAATACCAAGTTCTAAGCAATCTGCCCCTTGTCCATTGTTGACTCACCACCACGATGTCTAGCACACAGCAGGTACACAATACATGTTAGTGAATCAACTTGGAATTTTGAGGGCGTGGAGAAGCCCAGATGACAGGGGAGTTAATCAGAGTCAATGTTTCCTTTTTACTAGTAATAGTTTAAAATATATATAGGTACATAAAGAAAGGCACAGGTTAGCAGGTAATTAAAAAGCAAACACCTCAGTAATCCCCACTCAGTAGTTTTCATCCCCTTTGTTCTAGATTCAAAATAGTTCATTTTTTCCCCCTATAGTTCTTAGCACAATAATGTGTCAACTGGTATTTAAGTGAAAATTGTGACTTAAAATATTTCCATATAAATCCATTAAAACAGTATCAATGAAATTCACATTACTAGGTCATGAATAAGGCATTTCCAAAAGAGAACTGCTCCTTCTTCTACTCCACTCCTTTGTAGTCGCAATTATCTTTTGAAAGAAAATGTACATCCTCGTGACAATGCTGAGATTGTAACTTCAAAAATTTTCAAAGAGATGGAAATGGATCTTTTTCCTCTGAGGCAGACCACTTCTCCTGCCTCCCGAGTCAATCAAATGCCCTAGGAATCTTGAGACATTTCTAAAGAGAGAAATGGCTTTGTGACTTTATAAAGGAAATCTGAACTGAAAAACTATCTAGTGAAAGGTAAAATTTAAGACAGCTATTTCTTGCTTAATCATTTATGTGCTAATTGGGCTGATGCCCCTTCACATGCAGAGTTTGAGATGTATCCAGGCTCCTTTGTGAAGAATGAACTCCACCAAGTTTTACCTGAGAGGCAAGAGAGGAATTTAGGTTGAACATTTTGTGTGAAGGATTTCAGAAGTGGCTCAATGTAGCTAGCTTACAGTTGAAATAGTGAGAAAACCAACAAGATCCCAAAGGCAAAATTCTTTCTTCTGTAAGAACTCATCTTTTGCCAAGAAATGCTTGCTTTCGAGCACAAAAAGAACTCTTGGAGTTGAGACTTTAAAACAATTGCTATCATTCTTGCCCACAGGGTGAATAAAAACTCACCAGCCATGTACTGAAATTAAATCTGTTAATAAAATACATTATCTTCTTCATAGAAACTACTACTATATATTCTAAAAGTCACCTCTAGGTTTCATAATAATTAAGATGCATTTGTGGTTAAAACAATTAAAAACAACAAACATTTACCAAGTACCTAGGTTTACAGAATGATACTAGGTGTTATGAAAATGCCATAAGTGGATAAGTCAGCAGACTCTTATCTTGAAATAAAATAAATGCTGAAAATATTCATGAAAGTAAAGATCGGGGAAACTAATATTCTCTTTCTACTTTTATTTGCCTTTTTCTATTATTAGTGATAGGAAGGGCAAAAAGGAAAAACTTGGTTTAATAAGCTTATCAATAAAAAAGTAAATAAACACTTGGAATGAACATAACAACTGCATGTTTTAAACAAAGCGGAAAGCATCTGTTGAGACAAGAGAGAAGACAAATTATGGTCTGTCCCTCCTTCTCAGTGGTCTGTGTCCAACACAGGCATTTTGAGAACTCTAGTATTTTGAGAACTATTCAGGTGTGAAAATAGAAAGTAGTGTATCTATGTTTAAAGAAAGAACGTCTTTTGATTACTGGATTCCTTATTAGCCCCTAAAGAAAAGTACTAAATAGTCTTAAGAGGAACAAAGCAAAATAGAAGCTGCATGCACATCCTTGAAGACAAAGGACCCTCGTCCTGATGCGTTTTCATGAAGACCAAAGGTCTGGGACAGATGCAGCCAAGAGTCATTTACGTGGAAGTAGAGGAGATGCTTTTGAAAATGAAATCACTCTAGCTTAAAAGTTATGGGATATAACACACTCCATTTTCGAGTGTTATGGGAAGAGATACCTTGTATTTATGCAGACAGTTACCTCATTTCAATAGCAAGACTTGCTTCAGTAGAAAACTTTCCTTTTCTCAGGTGTCAGAGCTCCAAGTGGCACTGTAGTCTACATTAAATATCCAGTGCTCCTTTCCTTCACAAAACTCCTCTGGTCTATTTAGTCACTGAATTCCTAAGAATCATTAGGGTACCAGCATTAATCCCCATTATCATGTTTATAAATTAATCCTAAATAGATTACAATATTTCAAAGTTGGCTTCTCATTTTCCCTCTCAATTTTATAGTATAGTTTATACTTTTCACTAGAATTCTTAACAGTATCAAAGTTTTCTTTCTTCAGGTTTAAGAGCTCCAAATAGCGCTGTCATCTACATTAAATGTGTAGCAGTTGCCTACACAGCTGAGAAGGAAGTGCACACCCAGGTGCAGGCATGCAGATGCGTAGTGAAACCCAGAGACATGATTGGGCTAGTCTCAGAAATCACCTTACCCTGCTATTGTTCTATAAAGGTCTAAATCAGGTTGGCATA
Organism: Redunca redunca; assembly: GCA_006410935.1. Lineage (NCBI taxonomy): Eukaryota > Metazoa > Chordata > Mammalia > Artiodactyla > Bovidae > Redunca > Redunca redunca. The sequence goes on along the minus strand of SJYQ01002548.1, from coordinate 991,940 downwards.
AATACAGAAAACACTCATTTTTATTTATGCATCTTGAGTATGCTTTTATAAATATGTAAAGTGAACACACTTTGAGAGTTCAATGAGTTTTATAATTTTATTCCTAGATAAACATACTTTTGAGAAAAAAAAAAGAAAAATAATTATTCCTTGATTCATTCCAAATTAGTTAAAGGGCCCAAAACAAATAATAAATACAAATAAGGAAAGACTCCACATACTGCTTTCCTTCAGCCCCAGATTTATTAGAACATGAAGATATGAAAATCAGCAATTACTTTATACACTGACTCTTGATCCACACCAGAAGACTGGCTGCTTGGGTGTCCCCCAGGGAAGCCTGGGTAGTCTGAGCCTTACAAAGACCAGAGAAAGCAAGCAAGGATGTAGTCATATGACTGTCTTTGGGTATTTGCCAGCTTGCCAGGTTAAGGAGAAAAATGAGCAATTCAGTTACACTTGGCCTTAATGAGGTGAAAATGAAAGTGTTTAGTTACTCAGTCCTATCCAACTCTTTGCAACCCTGGTGGACTGTAGCCCACCAGGCTCCTCTATCCATGGAATTCTCCAGGCAAGAATACTGCAGTTCAGTCCTATCCAACTCTTTGCAACCCTGGTGGACTGTAGCCCACCAGGCTCCTCTATCCATGGAATTCTCCAGGCAAGAATACTGCAGTGGGCAGCCAATCCCTTCTCCAGCTAAATGGGGTAAAGTTAGAATCTTTTCAAAAGGAGAATTCTATGAGAAAGTTTTATTAATCTTTACAGTTCTAATGAGAAAGACATTTGTTAAATATATGAAGAAGTTCTAAACATTGTAGTAATTTATTCACTCCGTGGTTCCCAGAAACTAAAGTCTTTACTCTGAATAGTAGGATTAGGAACGTTCGCTTCCGGCTGATGGTATTTTGTTTTCCTTAAGTGAAATTAGCCATCATGGTCTGACAACTGGTGAGTGAAAAGACTTCCACTCTCAGTGTTTACAACATTGCCTTCTGAGGAAAGCCTGCTAACTTGTGTGACATATCCTCTCTAGGTTAGAGGATGTGGAATGATGGTGCAATTACAAATTCCACTCATAGGAGAGGCAGTTATTTTGATGACAGGAACACATTTATTCTCAAAGATATCAGACCATAAATTAAAATGTTAGCTACTCAGACTGACACTTGGAAAAATAAAGGTTATTCCCGGTGTGTATAGTAGATATTTGCCTCCGATAAGTTCATAAATTTCTTTTCCTTGGTGGTGTCACCAGCGACTCTCTCAGACACCTCAAATCTCCCTACTTTTAAAATGCACTTAAAGTTACCTGGAGTACATGAAAGACATTTGGAAATTGCAAAGTTTGGTAGCACTTGGTAGGGAGTATGGGGAGATTTCTAACAATAGCCAAGGTGCCTTTGGATCCTATTTGCTTTTACTAATGTCTTAATCATAAATTAGAGTCTTGTTACATTTGCTATTCCATTTAGAAAATTATTGCTTAACAGGATCCTAGTCAGCTTAGAAAGGTAATATACTTCCAAAATTGCCTAATTTTCTCACCTTTAAGGGATTAGCTATTATAAGAACTTTTTCTATTAAATCTATCTTTAAAGAGCTAAGTGGCAGCACAAAAAGATTGTATTTGGAATTGCATTGAATTAGTTAGGTTCTCCTGAGGGTACCCAGTGCCCATGGACAGGCAGTCTAGCAGCTCTGACATCCCAGGCCAACCCCACTAGGCAATAAAGAAGCCTCTGAACTTCCAGAACTTGTAAACTGTCACTTTGGTCTGCACAGCTCTGGAGACTACAGATGTGACAGACTGCGAGAAATCAGCCTAAAGTGAGACCCCAGACCCTGCAGATGCTTTCTGCTTTCCTCCCAAGCTAACTAGGGAAGAGTAGAACCTGTTGCCAAATTTCCTAAATCTTCTTTTTTCACTATTTTGAATTTTAATTTTCATCTTGAAAAAGTTGTCTACAATAAGATTCACTCTGTGGCATGTGTTTCTTATGAGTTTTAACAAATGCACCACCACGGTTAACATACAAAATAGTTCCATCATTATTCCCCCCAAAATCCATTGCTGCCCCTTTGTAACATAACTCTTTCCCCATCCATAACAGAGAACAGAACTATTTTCTATCTCTATAATCTTATTATTTGCATAATATGGTATGAATGGAATGATACAGTAGCTTTTTGAGTCTGTCTTCTTTGCCTTAGCGTAATGCATTGAGATTCATCCAAATGCAGTACATACGGTAAGTACATAGGCAGGCAGGCAGGTAAATGCTCTTGCACATATCAATAGTTTATTTCTTTTTATTGCTGAGTAGTATTCTACTATATGGATATACCATAGTTAATCTATTCCTCAGCTGAGGGACTTCTTTGAGGGACCTGGCTTGTTACCAGGCTTACGAACAATGCATTCAGGGTTTTGTGTTAACATGAATTTTCATTTCATCTGAATACCTAGAGGTCGAATTTCCTGGTCATGTGATAAGTATATGTTTAACTTTGTGGGAAACTGCTAAACTGTTTTGCAGAACGACTACCATTTGGCATTTCCACCAGCAGTGCATGACTGTTCCAGTTGGTCTACAGCTTCCTCCACACGTGCTATTGTCAGGGTTTCTTTCTTTCTTTGCTTATTGTTCCCTGATGGATCAGACGGTAAAGCGTCTGTCTGTAATGTGGGAGACCTGGGTTCAATCCCTGGGTCAGAAAGATCCGCTGGAGAAGGAAATGGCAACCCACTCCAGTACTATTGCCTGGAAAATCCCATGGAGAGAGGAGCCTAGTAGGCTACAGTCCAGAGTCAGACATGACTGAGAGACTTCACTTTCCTTTCCTTCTTTCTTTGTTTCCTTGTTTGTTTAGTTTTTGTTTTAGCCACTCTAATAGGGATTCAATAATATCTCATTGTAGGTTTCATTTGCATTTCTCTAAAGACAAACTCAGCAGTGGCCACAGGACTGGAAAAGGTCAGTTTTCATTCAAATCCCAAAGAAAGGCAATGCCAAAGAATGCTCAAACTACCGCACAATTGCACTCATCTCACATGCTAGTAAAGTAATGCTCAAAATTCTCCAAGCCAGCCAGGCTTGAGCAATACATGCACCATGAACTTCCAGATGTTCAAGCTGGTTTTAGAAAAGGCAGAGGAACCAGAGATCAAATTGCCAACATCCACTGGATCATCGAAAAAGCAAGAGAGTTACAGAAAAATATCTACTTTTGCTTTATTGACTATGCCAAAGCCTTTGACTGTGTGGATCACAATAAACTGTGGAAAATTCTGAGAGAGATAGGAATACCAGGCCACCTGACCTGCCTCTTGAGAAACCTATATGCAGGTCAGGAAGTAACAGTTAGAACTGGACATGGAAGAACAGACTGGTTCCAAATAGGAAAAGGAGTGCATCAAGGCTGTATATTGTCACCCTCCTTATTTAACTTTTATGCAGAGTACATCATGAGAAACGCTGGACTGGAAGAAGCACAAGCTGGAATCAAGATTGCCAGGAGAAATATCAATCTTCTCAGATCTGCAGATGACACCACCCTTATGGCAGAAAGTGAAGAGGAACTCAAAGGCCTCTTGATGAAAGTAAAAGAGGAGAGTGAAAAAGTTGGCTTAAAGCTCAACATTCAGAAAACGAAGATCATGGCATCTGGTCCCATCACTTCATGGGAAATAGATGGGGAAACAGTGTCAGACTTTATTATTTTGGGCTCCAAAATCACTGCAGGTGGTGATTGCAGCCATGAAATTAAAAGACGCTTACTCCTTGGAAGGAAAGTTATGACCAACCTAGATAGCATATTAAAAAGCAGAGACATTACTTTGCTGACTAAGGTCCGTCTAGTCAAGGCTATGGTTTTTCCAGTGGTCATGTATGGATGTGAGAGTTGGACTGTGAAGAAGGCTGAGCGCCGAAGAATTGATGCTTTTGAAGTGTGGTGTTGGAGAAGACTCTTGAGAGTCCCTTGGACTGCAAGGAGATCCAACCAGTCCATTCTGAAGAGCAACCCTGGGATTTCTTTGGAAGGAATGATGCTAAAGCTGAAACTTCAGTACTTTGGCCACCTCATGTGAAGAGTTGACTCATTGGAAAATACCCTGATGCTGGGAGGGATTGGGGGCAAGAGGAGAAGGAGACGACAGAAGATGAGATGGCTGGATGGCATCACCGACTCAATGGACATGAGTTTGAGTGAACTCCGGGAATTGGTAATGATAGGGAGGCCTGGCGTGCTGCGATTCATGGGGTCGCAAAGAGTCGGACACAACGGAGCAACTGAACTGAACTGAACTGAAAGACTAATGAGATTGTGTACTTTTTCATGCACTTATTTTCCACTTGTATATCCTCTTTGGCCAAATGTCCATTCAAATCTTTTCTTCATTTCTAATTGGGTTATTCTTTGCTGAGTTTTCAGAATTCTTTATATAGTCTGGATATCAGTGTTTTGTTAGCATTGTGGTTTGAAAATATTCCCCTTCTATGTGTGGCTGGTCTTTTCATTCTCTTAGTGTCTTTCTCAGAGCAAAATTTTTATCCTGATAAAATCCAATTTACCAACTTTCATCTTTCAAGGATCATGTTATTAGTACTAAGTCTAGTATCTTTGCCTAAGCCAGAGTCACAAAGATTTTATCTTACATTTTATGCTAAAAGTGTATCATTTTTCTTATATCAGGGCCCCTTTTAATTAGGCCATCAAGTACTCTGAATGCTGAGTAAATTTGGGATGTCAGAGAAATTTATAAATGCCCAATTAGATTTTTTGTTCCTTAAGTCAAAAGCTTGATCTCCCAAGGCCTTCACTGTGCCTCACCCCAGCCCCATCCTTAACAGCAGCTAGGTGTCCAGTAAATATTTATTAAGAACTGATAAATCCTTTTGGAGAAGCAAGCCTTTTTCTGCATTGGGGAGTGCAAGAAGGATAGGTTTTGCAGTCAGCTCTGTGTTCAAATTATAGCTCCACGCCTTGCTGGCTTTATGATTTGGGGAAAGCATTTTATTTCAGTTCTTTGTTTACTGACCTAAAAATATGGACTAATAATGCATTCCAAGATCTTTGTGAGAATTAAATGTGATAACTTGTGGAAGTGTCTTTGTAGTGCCTATCTATACTGGAAACACCATAAAGACTTATTTTCTCCCTTTTTCCTTTTTCCATCCAATCCTAAATATGTCTGTATTTTATAGTCAAATAGCTCTGGTTCTGAGTAACTGATATCTCCAACATGCTATGAATAAATATACTCCTTAGCTATCATTTGAATATATTTTTTCATGTATGCATGAATTTGTAGCAAAGATGACTAAGGTGGTTTCACATGGCCACCTTCAACAGAATTTCTTCTTAGAAATACCTCTTAGACATCTCTTCTTAGAACACCTATTACTGTACACAAATTGAAGGAATGAAGAGAGGCCAGGTTAAAATGAGGAGTAATCAGAGGAAAGGGCTTCCCAGGTGACTCAGTGGCAAAGGACCTGCCTATAAATACAAGGAGATACAGTTCCCACCCCTGGGTCAGGAAAATCCCCTGGAGAAGGAAATGGCAACCCACTCTATTTATCCTTGCCTGGAAAATCTCATGGACAGAGGAGCCTGGCAGGCTGCAGTCCACAAGCTTGGAAAAAAGTTGGACACAACTTAGCAGCTAAACAACAAGAAGTCAGAGGGAAAGCCTAGGAGTACTGCATTCACTGGAGAGTCCCTGTCTCACTCATATTTGGAATTTGGCCAGGCAGTTTCAATCAGAACCTGGAAATCAAAAATTTAACCAATAGTTAAATAAAAATGGGAGAAAGATGGTTCTGCTTAGGATTTGCTTGCCAGAGCTTTACCAATAACTTAGTGCATGGAAGTTACGCTACCTTTTGTTAATACCTCAACTCTTTGTTAGAAAAAAGGATTTTTCTATGTAAAATAATAGCTCATTAATATTTGACTGAGGAAACCAAAAAGGCTGGCATAGTTTCTAGTCCCAGACATTAGGTTAATAAACTAGATAATCAGAATCATGTTGCTTGGTTGACAAGCTACAAAGTAATCCCTTAGATGAGTTCGTTTAGAAGCCCTGAACAATGCAGTATCTTGACATGCTCTTAAAATTGGTTATTGCTGAAAGCTGACCTGAGAAGAAAGTCATAATTATATTTTGTGTGATAATAGTGCTATGTATTAAGCATTTGCTCAGTGCCAGGGAGTGTCACTGAAGCTTTTTATACATATCTCATTTAGTTGTTATAACAACCATGGAAAGTGACTGTTATTATTTTATGAACAAGGAAATTGCAGGCTTAGGTTAAATATCTACCTTAGGTCACACTATTAATAAATGGCTAACTCAGAATTTGAACTCAAGTCTGTGTAACTAGAAAGCCTTGGGTTTAACTGCTATCCATTATCATGTAACCCTGAATGGCTTACAACTTGTGGAAGCAGAAATGCTCTCTAGGACAGAGTCTCAATGTTGGAGACCCAGTGAATCAGTAAGGTACCTTACTTTTAGATATGCAGCACAAGACCTTTTGATTAGCTACAGATGCATTTCCATTTGTAATTACAAGATTAAAGGTCACTCTAGTTTTATGTTTCCTTATTAATCTCCTAAACTTTTTAGCACTTACAAATACGTTACTTACCAAGTATGTTACTCTTCTCAAGCTCATCTAACCATATGCAGTGATACTGATTAAATTTTGTTGATACCTGTCAAGAGATAATTATCACTTAATAGAGCTGTCCAAATGTTTCCTAATTTCTTAAATGCAGAATTTTCCCCGCCAAAAAAATAAAAAAAAATAAAAACCACACACATTCTCTCCTAGGCAGAGGCAATCTGGAGCCTCTACTATCAGTTTTAGCAAAAATTTCTCTGAGCTTCTTATTGAAAAGACAATAGCCTGTTCACTGTGGCATAGTGCATTGATTTGAAGAGAGAATGAATTAATGTTTGTCGTGTTGAGGTATGAATGAATGAATGGGGCAGTTGGCAAATTTTAACTCAATAAGTATTTTTAGGATGAATAAATCAATTAATGAATTTATCTATGTACAAATTTTAGCTCATAGAACAATTTTTTGCCTACTTAGAATGGATTCTAGAACCAGGAAATTTAGAAGCAACTTTTAATTATATATATATATATATATACACACACACACACATATATATATACGCATATATATTATGTTTGAAGGTATAATTCAACCATATAATATTTACAAATATATGTATGGTACATATATGTATGTGTGTGTGTGTATATATATATATATATTTATTTATAAGGAAAACATTAGTATCAAGTTTACCTTGCCCTAATTTACTGTGCATTTTCATGATATTAAATTTATAGTTCATGGATATGTTTCCATAACTGGCACTTTAAAATGATTTACCATAAACTAGATCACCTCTACAAAGAATTGCATAAGAAGATGCATGAAATAATGGAAGTCACATGCAACAGATGCATGTTAGCTTTGGATCCTTATTTAGGCCAAATGATAAGTGAAAAATGGAAGAAGAAATTAACTGCAGAAAAACAAGGTGTTGCCTATATGGTGGTGGTCAGACTCTCCAATTCTGCATGAACTTTCCTAAGCAAAGTTTACAAAATTCTAGGCTCCTTTAGCAGATTCATCACTCCTCATAGGCTGCTAAACTACTATACTTCAGTATTTCTAGAAAGAATTTCAAAGGCAACGGGAACCATATCCAATCATGTGTTTGTTTTATTTATTTTTTTATCTCTTACCACTCTTTTGCATACTTATTAACTGATTCCAAAGTAAAACAACTTGGGGAAACCATACCCAGGTCCAATTGGTCATTTATTCTTACCAATCTAGTAACTTGGAAGAGATTTATTCTTCTGACCTAAAAAGGTCCAAACTCACACCAGAAAGTATGGTTAAACTGATAGCTAGCTATTCCAAATACTCAGTTGAAAGATCCATGCTTCAGATTGAAATTAAAATAGTGTCCTATTTTTTTGAATTATTGAAAGACTATTGCTTATGCCTAGACTTACAGGACCTTTTATCATAACCTAGTGTTCAGTTGTTCTTTTGTTGAACCACCATGTGACTATTAAGCAGGTAATAATACAATCACTGAAAAAGTAATTTCNTATGTTTCCATAACTGGCACTTTAAAATGATTTACCATAAACTAGATCACCTCTACAAAGAATTGCATAAGAAGATGCATGAAATAATGGAAGTCACATGCAACAGATGCATGTTAGCTTTGGATCCTTATTTAGGCCAAATGATAAGTGAAAAATGGAAGAAGAAATTAACTGCAGAAAAACAAGGTGTTGCCTATATGGTGGTGGTCAGACTCTCCAATTCTGCATGAACTTTCCTAAGCAAAGTTTACAAAATTCTAGGCTCCTTTAGCAGATTCATCACTCCTCATAGGCTGCTAAACTACTATACTTCAGTATTTCTAGAAAGAATTCCAAAGGCAACGGGAACCATATCCAATCATGTGTTTGTTTTATTTATTTTTTTATCTCTTACCACTCTTTTGCATACTTATTAACTGATTCCAAAGTAAAACAACTTGGGGAAACCATACCCAGGTCCAATTGGTCATTTATTCTTACCAATCTAGTAACTTGGAAGAGATTTATTCTTCTGACCTAAAAAGGTCCAAACTCACACCAGAAAGTATGGTTAAACTGATAGCTAGCTATTCCAAATACTCAGTTGAAAGATCCATGCTTCAGATTGAAATTAAAATAGTGTCCTATTTTTTTGAATTACTGAAAGACTATTGCTTATGCCTAGACTTACAGGACCTTTTATCATAACCTAGTGTTCAGTTGTTCTTTTGTTGAACCACCATGTGACTGTTAAGCAGGTAATAATACAATCACTGAAAAAGTAATTTCTCATGGAGATTCCTTAAAAAACTAGGAATAAATCTACCAAATGACCCAGCAACCCCACTATTGGGCATATACCCTGAGAAAACCACATTCCAAGACTTGTATGCAATGTTCATTGCAGCATTATTTACAACAGCCAGGACATGGAAGCAACCTAGATGTCCATCGACAGATGAATGGATAAAGAAGATGTGTTGCATATATACAATGGAATATTACTCAGCCACAAGAAAGAATGAATTTGTGTCAGTTCTAGTGAGGTGGATGGACCTAGAGCTGTTATACAGAGAGAAGTAAGTCAGAAAGAGAAAAGCAAATACATTAACACACGTATATGGAATCTAGAAACATAGTGTTGATGAACCTATTTGCAGGGGAGGAATGGAGCTGCTGACATAGAGAATGGACTTGTGGGCTCAGTGGGAGAGGGAGCGAGTGGGACCAATGGAGAGAGTAGCGTAACATATACACACTATCGTGTGTGAAATGGATAGTTGGTGAGAAGTTGCTGTATAATACAGGGAACCCAGTCTGCTGTTGTATGATGGCCTAGAGGGGTAGGATGGGGGCAGGGAGGAAGGTTCAGGAGGGAGGGGATATATGCATAATTATGGATGATTCATGTTGTGTAGCGGAGAAGGCAATAGCACCCCACTCCACTACTCTTGCCTGGAAAATCCCATGGACAGAGGAGCCTGGTGGGCTGCAGTCCATGAGGTCGCTAAGAGTTGGACAGGACTGAGCAACTTCACTTTCACTTTTCACTTTCATGCATTGGAGAAGGAAATGGCAACCCACTCCACTGTTCTTGCCTGGAGAATCCCAGGGACGGGGGAGCCTGGTGGGCTGCTGTCTATGGGGTCGCACAGAGTCGGACACGACTGAAGCGACTTAGCAGCAGCAACAGCAGCATGTTGCATAGTAGAAACCAACACAATGTTGTAAAACAAAAAATAATTGAAAAATTGAAAAAAAGAATCCCATGTTACAGTAATCTATGAAAGCTAGTATGTTCAAACTTTCTAACAATCATTCTTATAATCATCATTTGAATGTTTGTTAGCATTACAATAAACATGGATTAAAGAGCCAAAGTTCCCTACCTTTTTTATACCTTGATCCCCAGCAAGCACCTATAGCCCATATTAAAATAAGAATATTACTGAGAAAATGAAGAATAATATTCCTTGCTGTTGTCATTCTCAGAATTTTATTTTTCCATATGAAACTGAAGAAATCATTGGCCTTTGGATATTTGCTTCTGTAGCTCTCTGTATTTATTCTTAAGACTGAACTTAAGCTAATGAAGTAGGTTTCCTTAATTACATTAATAAATTTATTAAAACTCAAACTCACTAACAATCAAAAACTGCAAATTAAAGTAGTAATAAGATATTATCATTTGCCTCTCAGAGCAGAAGCACTAATTTTTAAATGATACAGTTTAATGCTGATGAGGTTCCTTTAGATAACCATTCCCATGTGTAATTCATAGTAGAAATTTAACCTTCCCAGAAAACCTAAAATGTTTCTGCCTTTATAACCAGTAATGTGAGTTCTGGAACTCTGTAAGAAGGAAGATAAATACAGGTACAGATAAAGATTTGAAAATAAGGAAATTCTTTATGCTGTTACTTGAGACAAAAAATTTAAACCAGTTAAATATTTGCAGTATGAAATTAGTTAAATTATACTATGTACAAATGAGGGCATATTTTCTACCCAGTAAAAGATATGTTTACAAAAAAAATGCTCATGATATAATGTTACATAAAAGTATAAGCTGTAAAGAGTATAATTCCAGTACATTTTTTAAAGTTCACACACATAAAGAGAGAAAGAGACACACACACATGGTTGAAGAAAGAGGGATTACATATGTACACACATATGGAAAGTAAACTCAAAGTCAGAGCACCCAAAAGCAGGGATATAGTGGTTATCCCTGAGCTATGGATGATATTCTTCTCTTTCTTATACTTTTCTATAATTTCTAGATTTCCTACCATCAACTTATAACATACATACTTGGAAAATGTTTATTTTTAATTAGCTCATGAGATACCCCTGGAGCAGGAAATGGCAACCCAATCCAGTATTCTTGCCTGGAGAACCCCATGGACACAGGAGCCTAGCAGGCTACAGTCCATGGGGTCACAACGAGTCGGACACGACTGAGCTTGCATGCATGCTTGAGACTCCAGCATTCTATAAACGAGTGACATGGAATAGAAGATTACCAAAACACAAAGTAGGAAGAGAATCAATTCAAAGGAAGGCTCTGAGGCACAGTGTTAAGCAGAATTCTAATTTTCAAGGTCTCCTTTCCTCTGGTTCAAGCACTGTTTTACCAAAGGAATTTTTAAACAGTCTTTCGAGCATTCCCCAAGTTTCCTGCTATTTAGACTATAAATTAGATCATGCAACATTGGATTTTTTTATGATTTAGTAGTATTCACAGGAATCTTAGGAAACTTAAACAGCTTTGCTCTAGGTACTGTTAAAAGACCCAAGAGAAACCATCAGCAGAGTCCTTATCCTTTAGGTATCTGTAATCAAATGAAAGAAACCAGAGTACAAAAAGAACATCAGAAAATGTATTAAGCAGCTGTACAAAGAGATGGCTGTGTAACTCTGGACACACACAAACACAATTAGAGGTATCTCGGATGCTTCCCACCTCCAAAGAGATGTTTCTGACCTCTGTAGTTACCCTCAGCACCCCCAGACCTAGATGTTATCTCTCCCATCTTTCCGAGTTTATGTCATTCACGTGACGAGAACATAGATGTGAGTGATGGGGGATTCTGGACACGAAAACCATGTGAGGGGGTGTTTTGTGGGGAAAATTCCACCCCTTTTTGCCCCAACCATCCATTCATGGAAATTAACACAGTATAGAGGAAAAGCCATAATCTTAGAATTAGGAGACCCTGTCCACATCCCAATCCTGACACTCAGTTTCTCGAACCTGTGAAAATTACTTTACTAAACCTGTCTCCTCTGAAGTGTGAATGACAGAACTGATGACACTCAGCTTTCTGAGCAGTAGATTAGAGAACACAGGGGAATGAGCCAGGACATCACTGACCCCATCAGAGGCACTGGATAAGCTTGGTGGAAATTGGGTCAGAGGCTGAGTGTGGATTAACCAGCAGTGCTTTTCTGTATCCAACATACTCCTTGACAAACACAAGAATTACTTTTCATGAGCTCCCTGCCTTGGTTTCCTGGTCTGTGAAATGGGACACTATATAACTTCAGTTTCTGCTTTCTAAATATCTGAGAGTCTACAGTGACAAACATGATTTAAATCTTAAAACAATTAGGAGTAACATTTAGGAGAACTTTTTGAATTCCTCTTGCCATTGTGCATCTTAGTTCAGTTCAGTTCGGTTCTTCAGTCATGTCCGACTCTTTGCGACCCTAAGGACTGCAGCACACCAGGCATCCCTGTCCATCACCAACTCCAGAGTCTACTCACACTCATGCCCATTGAGTTGGTGATGCCATCCAGCCATCTCATCCTCTGTTGTCCCCTTCCCTCCTTCAATCTGTCCCAGCATCAGGGTCTTTTCAAATGAGTCAGCTCTTCGCATCAGGTGGCCAAAGTATTGGAGTTTCAGCTTCAGCATCATTCCTTCCAATGAATATTCAGGACTGATCTCCTTTAGAATGGACTTGTTGGATCTCGTTGCAATCCAAGGGACTCTCAAGAGTCTTCTCCAACACCACAGTTCAAAAGCATCAATTCATCGGCACTCGGTTTTCTTTACAGTCCAACTGTCTCATACATACATGACTACTGGAAAAACCATAGCCTTGACTAGACAGACCTTTGTTGGCAAAGTAATGTCTCTGCTTTTTATTATGCTGTCTAGGTTGGTCATAACTTTTCTTCCAAGGAGTATCTTTTAATTTCATGGCTGTAGTCACCATCTGCAGTGATTTTGGAGCCCCAAAAAATAAAGTCTGTCACC
>SJYQ01002548.1:915029-977893 GCA_006410935.1 Redunca redunca | reverse complement strand
GAAGCAACAGTTAGAACTGGACATGGAACAACAGACTGGTTCCAAATAGGAAAAGGAGTAAGTCAAGGCTGTATATTGTTTCCCTGCTTATTTAACTTCTATGCAGAGTACATCATGAGAAACGCTGGACTGGAAGAAACACAAGATGGAATCCAGATTGCCTGGAGAAATATCGATCTTCTCAGATATGCAGATGACACCACCCTTATGGCAGAAAGTGAAGAGGAATTAAAGAGCCTCTTGATGAAAGTGAAAGAGGAGAGTGAAAAAGTTGGCTTAAAGCTCAACATTCAGAAAACGAAGATCATGGCATCCGGTCCCATGACTTCATGGGAAATAGATGGGGAAACACTGGAAACAGTGTCAGACTTTATTTTTGGGGGCTCCAAAATCACTGCAGATGGTGATTGCAGCCATGAAATTAAAAGATGCTTACTCCTTGGAAGAAAAGTTATGACCAACCTAGGTAGCATATTCAAAAGCAGAGACATTCCTTTGCCCAGTAAGGTCTGTCTAGTCAAGGCTATGGTTTTTCCAGTAGTTGTGTATGGATGTGAGAGTGGGACTGTGAGGAAGGCTGAGTGCCGAAGAATTGATGCTTTTGAAGTGTGGTGTTGGAGAAGACTCTTGAGAGTCCCTTGGACTGCAAGGAGATCCAACCAGTCCATTCTGAAGGAGATCAGCCCTGGGATTTCTTTGGAGGGAATGATGCTAAAGCTGAAACTCCAGTACTTTGGCTACCTCATGCGAAGAGTTGACTCAGGAAAAGACTCTGATGCTGGGAGGGATTGGGGGCAGGAGGAGAAGGGGACGACAGAGGATGAGATGGCTGGATGGCATCACTGACTCGATGGACGTGAGTCCCAGTGAACTCCGGGAGTTGGTGATGGACAGGGAGGCCTGGCGTGCTGGGATTCATGGGGTCGCAGAGTCGGACACAACTGAGCGACTGAACTGAACTGAACAGGGACCCCCAAAAATGTAGGCATTCAGAGGGTGAATATTCGTAGTTGAAGGGTAGACGAAATAGATGTTCCTTTTAAGTCAGCTCACCGTTTACTTACTTTACTTGGTTGTGTTCTGCTTTACTTCTCTCTGCTTGTCTCCTCTGTATTTTTTCTCCTTTTCCTTTCTCTCCTTCTCCCTTCTATCAACTCCTCTGTGTCCATTGTCTTATTTCCCTATGACCCACACTATACTTTTTGTCTTCCTGTCTTTTTTTATTTTTTGCTCTAAGATTGAAGTGCTTGAACATTCTTCCTTATCAATACATAAATTGTGTGTAAACACAGAACTAAGTTGTATTTATGCTGGATACAAGGGAAAGAGTCTATATCCTTCTTCCATTAGCCGGTAAAATAGAGACCCAACAGCTACTTCAGTATTTTGTCTTTTCTCTCCTTGTCTTAGGATTTGGAGAGAACTTCAGCATTAAAAGTAATCTGTGTCCTTCTAATAAGCCGAATCTTATGGTTTCTTATGGATCACATAAGGAAAAGAACGCTTATAAAGGAGTATCAAATGGGTGGGGTGGCAAATCCTTTTGAGTGAAATTCTCTAGGGATTGATTAAAATGTTAAATCATTTTCTCTAACTTATCCCTTTCTGCTGGACTGAGGGGTGGGCCCAGCAGAGCAAGTCTGTGGTATCTCCTTGGAAAGTGAGGGTACTTGGGCTAATTCTTATACCCATCTTTGTTTATCTCCTTATGAGACACTTACCAATTAACAGTGACATCTAATGAAAGGATTTTGGTCATAGAATTGGGAGGAGCTAGATCTGTTCAGGTATACTCTCACCTGAGAATCCAGAGGAACATTGAGAGAGATTTACCCAGCAGAAATGCATCTTTTTTTTTTTTTCCATTCATTCATTGAATGTTACTAGATGTCAGACATAAGTGAAGTATTTGAACATCATGTTCAGGTTTTTTTGTTTCCTCTCCACACATTTTTTCAATCTTTTTAAACATGCTACATAGCAGAAGAAAGACATTTGGAGCCATTTGGAATTGCTTGCCATATGTAGATTATCTGAATTTAATGATCTGCATGATGAGAAGAGAATGGCAGACTCAGGAAGGTAGTAGGACTATTTCAGGCTGGTAAATATTTTAAGACCAACAGATTTATTTAAGTTACCTGCTATGAAAGTTCCATTTTCTTTCTATTGTGGAAAGGCTCCTCAGCTTGCACAGAATATATTCATAGTGATTTCCTGTTTTTCTGATGCAGGTAGTCCTGATCAGTGTGCATTTTTTCTTTGTTTAGTATTTATTGATCAGAGCTAGTACATGGAGCATTGTTGAAATACAAGTCCCTTGGTTTGCATGCTCAGAGAAGCTGTTAGAACCTCTCCTAATTTGTAGGTACTGGTCATTTCATGTGTCCAGGGACTCTGTGGTTTAGTGCCCAGCAGGCAGGGCCAAATATGAATGTCTGTTTATGAAAACAACCATCCAAAAGAACAGTAAGAACCAGAGCATCACATATTGTATTGTTCTCACAGTGCCACTCAAACTCATAACTGTTATTAATTTCAGAGTAATCACTGGATGAGAGAGTTTCATCCATCTGTTCAGAGAATTATGGAAACTATTAAAAGAATTTACCACATATGTAATCCCTTCCACTTAATATCACACATCTTAAAACATTCAGCTTTTTAAAATGTATATCAAAATGTCAATGCAAATGTTAGGAAAATTGTTTGCTTGCTAACTACCAAGGTCTGTCTCACTGCGTGGATCACAAATCTCAGACAAGTTGCAAAGTGACTCAGGAAAACATCACACAAGAGTTCATTTGTTATCTTTGCCATGTTACGTCCGCCACATTTAAGACAGTACCTCAAGAAAGGGAAGCTAGTTTTCAAAGCAGCTTTTCCTAAGACAGACTTCCTGTGACTAAAAGAATCTTGAATGAAAAATGTTTATGGATAATATCACATTACATACAAGTGCCTCCAAGCTGGTGTGCTGAAATCTTGATCTCTGAGTCCAAGGGATGACTCATGAGATCCAGAGTGACCAGAACCTCTGTTCCAGGTCATCTCCAGTCACGATGAGCTTTGACCATTGACCCTAACGTGCTGCGCTAAAATCTTTTCCTGTGTGTACAAAAAGTTGAGAGCACTGCTTTTAACAATCAGCTTTAGTAATCATGTTCTAAAGAGCGTATTCTGTACTCTGCAAGGCTCACTAAAATTGTAAGAACTCACTAACAAAGAGGAGACATTTATCATGATGACATCTCTATGCAGCTGTCCATTGTCAAACACTTTCAAGTAAATAGTCAATTCCAACAACAGTTCTATGCCCATAAAGCTCCCAGGGACTCTTTGACATCTTTTTGTTAGTATATCTTGACATAGTCTTACAGATGCACACTTCATTGATAAAGCCTGACTTATTGACTAAATTGCTGTACTTTGGAAGCTTAGTTGTCCCCTGCAATTGTTTCCTGCCACTACAAAATGCCACTTTTCTGAAACCAGAAAAGTGATCCATGCTGAAGTTTCAGTGATGGACTTCAACTCTATTTGAGCTCCACAGGTGTTATTGTACCCGACAGGCAGCCTGGGTTAGAGTGGAGGTGTCACTCTTACGGTCATTGACAGGATGCACCAGGGCTTTTCAGAGTTAACCACAAAAGCCACTGTGTTGGTTTCTGCCATATGTGTATTCAGTAGACACACAACATTGTAATTATCCTTCAATTAAAAATTATTTTTAAAAAAATTGTGCTCTTGTATGTAAATGACACAACTGAAGACGATGGAAGAAACTTCTTTCAAATTAAAAAAAAAAAGGCATTTCAGAGTTGAAGATCTCTAAAAGAGTATAGGCTCTTCATTTCTTTTAGTAACAGCAGAGTGGATCAATAAATGAGATGCCATGTGATGGAGGGAGGCTTCCTGTAGCTCTTGGGTAAACCTGTGTGTTCTATAACACTTTGGTTTTCTAGAACTTGATTATGAAGTATGACCCCATGGATTGCTTACCTTTGCATTTATTTTTCAAGCCAACATTAGCTTGAAAGCATTCGCGTCTGGAAATGTTAGAGTCAGATGCTGTGAAAAGCACACACGAGTGGCTTCCCTGGTGGCCCAGTGGTGAAGAGTCCACCTGCCGAGGCAGGAAACATGGGTTTGATATCTGGTCCGGGAGGATCCCACATGCTCCGGGGCAACTAACCACGTGTGCCACAACTCCTGAGCCTGTGCTCTAGTGCCAGGAACTGCAGCTACGGAAGCCCACATGCCCTAGAGCCTACACTGTGCCACGGGAGAGGCCGGCACAGTGAGGAGCCCACACACTGCAGCTAGAGAACAGCCCCTGCTGGCCACAGACAGAGAGAAGCCTGCACATCAGCAAAGCCCCAGCATAGCCGAAAATCAATCAATCAATAAAATTATTATTTAAAAAGAAAAAATGTGGGAATGAAGCAGTGATCCATGCTACAACATGGACCAACCTTGACATCATTATGCTGAGTGAAAAAAGCCTGACTTAGATGGCCACATATTGTTTGATTCCATTTATATGTAATTTCTAGAATAGATAAATCCAGAGAGACAAGAAAACCCTTGGTGGTTCCAAGGGCTGAAGAGAGAGGAGAACAGAGAGTGATTGCTTAATGGGTAAAAGGTTTCCTTTTGGGATGATGAAAAGATTTTCAAAGTCAGTAGAGGTGGTGGTGTACAACACGGTGAATATACTAAATGACACTGCATTGTTCCATTAAAAATGGTTAGTAGTCTCTTATGTGAATTTCAGAACAATTAAGAAAAATTAAAGATGCACACACATTCAGAATCAAAGAACTGCGATGTTAGATGATACAACAGCACTGTGAAAGGATCTGCTCATCCAAATGAAGGTAGTGTGTTATCTTAATTATTCCATAAATAAAATAAGTACTGATACACCATCCCCACTCCTGGAGGGAAAGTTATTTTTACAGAGCATGCACTTAAAGATTTTCAGTACAAAATTATGCAAGTATTTTTCTAAATATATTTCTAAAAACTTAAATTGTCTGTGAAGCCTTCCTAAATAGGTGAATCTAATTATGGTATCTATCCAAGTCCCTTTAAAAACTCTGTTTACAAGATCATGAAATTATCAGTAACCATAAAGAGAGAATAATAAGAATACATTAAAGAATACGTCAAAGAAAGAAACACTTTAGGTTAAATAGTAGACAGAGCTTTTGACTGTGTGACTCCTCTGATTACTGGCGAGTTCTCCCTAAGGTATGGGCTGAGTCTGGTGGGACATGTAGTTTATAGTGGATGGCAGAGAACACGAAACCGGAGCAGGCTGTGTGTTGTAGGTCGGCACTCATGGGGGAATATGGTAGAGTTTCCAGGTTACCATTTCTACCTTCTGTTATACCCACCCTCCTCCCCATCTCACACTAAACTAAACAAGTTTGAAAGAAAAAGAAAAGTGATTAGAAAGAATAAAGAGGGTCCAAAAATGTAATACCTTTTTCAATGAGGTTTAATCATTGAACTCAACAGAGGAAAAGAAATCCCAAATGTTAGTGGTCTACCAGGGGACATTTCTCTATTTATCTTTGTGTCAACTGCATCTGATGATGGTGAGAGAGAAGATGGTAAAAGCTGAGAGTCCATGCAATTGTTTTTTCCTGGCGCCAAGTGAGGTGTGAGATCCATTATACTCCCTTCCCACCTCCCCCTAACGCCTGCCTCTGAGTCATTATGTGATGCCTCCGCCAGCAGAGTGGGAGTTATTTTTCTGGAATCTGAAAGAACGTTTAATCATTTTCCACACATTTTCTTACCGTGAAGCTAGTTGGGAATTTATCTTCTTATCCCCAGCAGAGCTGATGGCTTTAAGAGCAAATAATCAGGAAGGCTGAGGTGACTACTTAGTATGGGGTGGGGATGGAGAAGAAACTGTCTGATCTCGCCCCGATGGCTGCCCAGAGACTCTGGCGAGGGCAGGAATAGAGGTCAAAGAGACAATGTGCCCTTCTAGCTAATCTTGGTTTCAAATGCCAAGTCCTGCAGTCAGAGGAAATGAAATTCAGCAAAGATTCTGTGGTCATTAACTTCCTCTGACTTAAGGACACCACCCATCTCATTAGATTTAAAAGCAGTTTTTCCAGGCTAGTAACCTCTGGCAGAAGCCGGGGCTGATGACTGCATAGAGCAGAAATAAGCATGACTATTAGCAGTGGCAACAGGAGAGGGTTGGTCTTAGGAGTAACCAGCAATGGTAGATGTAAATCGGCATGAAAAAGATGACATGAGGATTCCTAGCTGAGAGTAATCCAAGCCACCTTATCGAGCCAGTTTCCTTCAACTCCGTTGCTCCCTGACTCTGTTCCCCAAGATGCCCAAGTACTGAATTCCAGCAGCCCAGCTCAAATGCATGAAGCAAATGAGGCTCAGTAATTGTCATACATGGTGGCCCCTGACACTGGGCCCACAGATTGATGGCCAGCCACAAGGAGATGTATTAATATGTGCCTCTGAGGAGTCCTGTGGGCATGCAGAGCTGCAGACAATGTTCATAGCCTGTTGCTTTTGGAGAGCTCTGAAGCTATATCCTTTTTTTCATGACAGTATAAACATTCATGAAGGTGAAAATAGGATTTAGTTGCCCAGGTGCCATGCTAATTAGCACGTTATTTTTAGAGAGCATTTGGAGCTGCAAGAGCTAAATGAGATGATCATGACCTTTGAGCTGGTATCCCCACCCTGGGGAATTATCTAAAGAAAGTAGCTTTTAAGCCTACTTGTTCAAAGATGTTTATAACTACCTTATTTGTAAAAGCACACAACTGGAAACAACCTGAATGCTCAACAGTTAAGAGTGGTGAGACAAAATTTGGAAATTTAATACAGTGATAAATCTCTGACGATGAAAATTATGGCTCCCTGAACTGTGTAAATATTTAGAAAGCCTATGCACAATGATGTCTTTCTTATAAAAAGGAGATTACAGAGCATTTCAAGCACAGTAGGACACAGTGTTATTAATAATATGACCATGTGAAAACCACGTGTGAATAGTGATAACAGAAGTGGTCACCCTCTTGTATCTAACTAGTGCTTTGAGTGAATGAGGACTTAGTGTTTTTATGGCAGTTTAAGGTTGTTGTTGTTGTTTTTTTTAAGCTGTTTTAAAATGCAGTATTTAAAGACAATATTTATTACCGTGGTATAAGAAGCATTGAACCATCAACATGTATTAATCTGCCCATTCATTTCCTGTGCACTTCTGACTTATACAACATGGTCAACATAAATCTGTGGCCCTGAGGAAGTTCGCGCATTAAAACAATATATAATTGGCCTTATCCTGGTGGCTTAGACAGTAAAAGAAGCTGTCTGCAATGCAGAATGTAGAAGGCAATGGCACCCCACTCCAGTATTCTTGCCTGGAAAATCCCATGGACGAAGGAGCCTGATAGGCTGCAGTCCATGGGGTCTCAAAGAGTCAGACATCACTGAGTGACTTCACTTTCACTTTTCACTTTCATGCATTGGAGAAGGAAATGGCAACCCACTCCAGTATTCTTGCCTGGAGAATCCCAGGGACGGGGGAGCCTGGTGGGCTGCTGTCTATGGGGTCGCACAGAGTCGGACACGACTGAAGCGACTTAGCAGCAGCAGCAGCAGCAGCAGCAATGCAGGAGCCCTGGATTCGATCCCTGGGTTGGGAAGATACCCTGGAGAAGGAAATGGCAACCCATTCCAGTATTCTTGCCTGGAGAATTCCATGGACAGAGGAGCCTGGTGGGCTACAGTCCGTGGGGTCACAAAGAGTTAGAAATGACTTAAGTGAAGAAAGCTGAGTGCCGAAGAATTGATGCTTTTGAACTGTGGTGTTGGAGAAGACTCTTGAGAGTCCCTTGGACTGCAAGGAGATCCAACCAGTCCATTCTGAAGGAGATCAGCCCTGGGATTTCTTTGGAAGGAATGATGCTAAAGCTGAAACTCCAGTACTTTGGCTATCTCATGCGATGAGTTGACTCAGGAAAAGACTCTGATGCTGAAAGGGATTGGGGGCAGGAGGAAAAGGGGACGACAGAGGATGAGATGGCTGGATGACATCACGGACTTGATGGACGCAAGTCTGAGTGAACTCCAGAAACTGATGATGGACAGGGAGGCCTGGCGTGCTGTGATTTATGGGGTCGCAAAAATTCGGACACAACTGAGCGACTGAACTGAACTGAACTAAGTGACTAACACTTTCACCTTCACCCAAAAGTAAGTACTTTGTTTTAGATAATGATCACCATTTGGTATAAGTCAAGGTCGAAAACTTCCATAGCTGAATAATAAAGGGAGAATCTGAGCCAGAGGACCAAATCTGTTCGTAGTAGAAGTGAAGGGTCTGGGGGAGGTGGTCATGGTCTCAGCAGTGCAGAACAGAGTGAAAACCACTAGCCACACAGCCGGTGATAATCGACAAAGAGGCAGATTCCAGAAAGGGCTTTGTGTACCAGGTTATCATTATTTTCCTTAGTCCTTGTTTTCAGATTTCAGCTGATGTGATAGTGACACAGCTCTCCCGGGACAGAACTTCTCTTTGGTCATCTAGAAAGCGTTCACATGCCATTCCAGTCAGGCTCTTCACTGTGTTGTTCATAAGAAGCTATGAGAACACAGTATAATTTTCATTGATCGACACCACAGTGCACTGGTCTATATCATATTATTAGAAATATTTTATTTCCTGTTGCTGGTGTAAATCAACTAGCTAATTAGAACAAATGCATAAAACCATTGAATGTCATGCTTCACTGCGCATTTAACAAAAGTGCTTGAATCTAGAATTGTTCATGTAAAGATTTCCTTATCGTGTAAAGGAATCATGTAAAGATTTCCTTATGAATTCAGAGTCCAAACCTCAGATTCCCTATTGCTGCTGAGTTCTCATTTAGGAGGTAGCATCCGTTTTCATTGTGCTCACTGTTCATGAAGTCAAATGAGAAGATAAAAGCCCTCTGCGAAGGCTGACAAAGCTCTGTTCAGCCTCAGGGCTTCTCTACAACTGCTTTTCCAATTTCATATCAGTAAACTTTTTTCCAACTGTTCAAATCAGCAAGAACCATTGATTCATGAGTGATACATTGAAAGCAATTTTCCCTGCTCATTTCCAATCATTCCCACTAGTCAGCTTTTCTGAATCACTATAGCTATTAAATCAACACAGATGCAAATGGCAGGTCTGCCTCTTACTCTGAATTTGGATGGGCTTCGACATCATAAAAGATCTGTTGAATCTAGATCGTTCCTATTAGTGCATACTAGTGGGAAGAGGATGATTTTCAGCCAGGAAACCTACCTGCCAGTTTCACCTTAGGTTAGTTGTTCACACACAATGTCTTGGGCTCCTCATCTGCTACACAGAAGTTATACATCACTTGCCTTACAGGGAGGTTATAAGGTCAAATTAAATAAATATGGGGAAATGGTAATGAAGCTCTACAGCATTATTTGATTCTTGTTAAAGAAATGATGACTTGGTAGTTAATGTGTTCATTTTCTATGTTGGCTACATTCTTACTACCCTTATTCACGTCAGACTGATCTGGGTTTTAATCCTGACTCTGTCACTAACTTTGCAATGCTATTGTGTTTCTTAACCTCTCTGGCCTTGATTTTCTCACCAACAAAATGGATAAAATGGAAGGATGTAAATAAAGCCTTTGGCACAGTACCTGCCACCTAAGTGCTCAATAATGATAGAGTCCAAATAATAATGATAATCACCATTACTATTGAAAAGTTTTTTTCAAAGAAAACAGCTATTTTATTATTGGGTAATAAAACATATTACCACAACAACAAAAAGAACCTTTCTTGTAGTATACATTGAGGAAGGTGAATGTCATTGTAAATCCCTTCAGAGCTTTCCACCTCTGCTTCTCTAAATTCCCTGTTGCTCCTGTAATTCCCAGCTTCACCATTAATCAAGAATCACTCTGTGCCAAGTGGTTACAGTGTGGAAATTATAGACACAGATGGTATCGAATCTACACAGCTACAATCTACACAGATGCGAACAGAAGGGTGAAGGTGGGGCCCACTTGCCTTTGCGTTCCTCCTCTGTTTTCTGTACAACCACCACCATGCAAGGATGGACAAGTGGTTCAGACTTCTCTGGAGTTAGCAATAACTAAAGAGAATTCTGAAAGAGGTGGGGATTTCTTTTTAACTCTGTACTTCATCAGACTATCACCTAGTACAATAAATCACTAGAAGTCTTCAGTCCTTCCAGGGGTATCCCCTTGAAGGCACACTCAGTCCCAGGCTTGCTCCCTGGCACTCAGGTTTGACTCCCACTCCTTTTGCACATCTGCTAAGACCATTTTAACCTACCGATTGGGAAATCTCATTCTACCCAGTGAGTTGGTCTCAGCTGCTATTTTAGCACCTTTTTATCCTGTAAAACTATTTCTCCTAAGCTGAGATGTTCAGTCTAGACTAACACCCCACTTGGGGTCAACTAGGCCAGTGGGAGAGAACTTGAACGCCTCTGCCCATTGGTACTATGAGGCCAGGATGAGCACTGTGAGTCTTGTTCCACCTAGGATCTCACCACTTGGACAAGCTATGGGCAAACTTTCCTTTTTTTATGTTTTTTTTTTTTTTAATTGTTATTGGAGTACGGTTGCTTTACAATGTTGTGTTAGTTTCTGCTGCACAGCAAAATGAATAAACTATCCGTATCCATATATCCTCTCTCCTTTTGAATTGATCTTATGTAGGTCACCACAGGGCACTGAGTTCCCTGAGCTATACAGTGGGTTCTTATTAGTTCTCTATTTTATACACGGTATCAATAGTATATACATGTCAATCCCAGTCTCCCCATTCATCCCACCTCCCCTCTCCCACCTTGAGGCTTTCCTATTCTTAAATCACTGCTGTTGAACCACCCATCCCTAGCCCCCATTCCCATTGCTCCCTGACCCATACAACCACACACTTCTCAAGGACAACTTCAGAGGCAAGGATTTAAAACTGATACAGAGGAGGAAAAGTATATCTCCAGTAGAAAGACCCCATCTCTCTCAACCCCTCCCCCAGAATGGGGTCGGTGTCCACATTCTTGAGCAAATCCTGGTTAGCTCCTTCCATCAGCCCTGTGTTCTTCCTTTTCCTGTCAGATTGTCCAGTTCAGTTCAGTTCAATTCAATCGCTCAGTCGTGTCCGACTCTTTGCAACCCCATGAATAGCAGCACACCAGGCCTCCCTGTCCATCACCATCTCCCGGAGTTCACTGGGACTCACGTCCATCGTGTCCATGATGCCATCCAGCCATGTTATCCTGGGTCGTCCCCTTCTCCTCCTGCCCCCAATCCCTCCCAGCATCAGAGTCTTTTCCAATGAATCAACTCTTTGCTTGAGGTGGCCAAAGTACTGGAGTTTCAGCTTCAGCATCATTCCTTCCAAAGAAATCCTAGGGTTGATTTCGTTCAGAACGGACTGGTTGGATCTCCTTGCAGTCCAAGGGACTCTCAAGAGTCTTCTCCAACACCACAGTTCAAACGCATCAATTCTTCGGCGCTCAGCCTTCTTCACAGTCCAACTCTCACATCCATACATGACCACAGGAAAAACCATAGCCTTGACTAGACGGACCTTAGTCGGCAAGGTAATGTCTCTGCTTTTGAATATACTATCTAGGTTGGTCATAACTTTTCNTGAGATGAGTGCAATTGTGCGGTAGTTTGAGCATTCTTTGGCATTGCCTTTCTTTGGAACTGGAATGAAAACTGACCTTTTCCAGTCCTGTGGCCACTGCTGAACCTTATTCTCTAAGGAGATGTTTAAAAGAGCGGTTTTTCTACCTTTCCCTTAATTACAAAAATGCGTAGCCAGAGCTTTGAGATTACCATTTGTATTGACCTAACTAAATTCTTAAGTAAAGTGCCTCCCCTTTTTCCTAGCTACATTATTTTTTTCTAGTTGCCCTTTTGTGTAAATGTAGCATAAATGCAAAGACCTCCACTTTAGATTATTCGCTGGAGCTGTGTCAGGAGATGAATACAAATTCTTGTTTATCCATTAAACACTTGCATAACACTTCCTATGTGCCAGGCAGTGTTCTAAGTGTGTTTTACAAACATTAACACATTTAAATCCTCTTGACAGTTCTATAGACAGGCATTACCATCACCCCCACTTACACTTGGGGAAATGAAAGCTCAGAGAGTTTAAGGAACTCTATCAAGGGTACACAGCCAGTGAGTAGTAGGATTCCTACCTGGGTGACCTTCCTCTGGGGACCACGCTTTAACCTGTAGGCTTTTCCAGGTCAAAATTAGGCAGATTCCAAAATCAGAGAAGTCTTCTAAATTTAAAATCTGGTTTTAGTATATACTGATTTCCGCTTGAACTGGGACTACTTAAGTAGTCTCTGAAGAATGGTCATGAGGTATTTGTACTGTAGAGTTTTATTCCTTGGTTCACTTTGCTGTCAATATGATCATTTGATCAGTGCTTTAATATAAAGCACATATGCCCAGAGGGTTGTGTAATAAATCCATTTCATACGTTTTGTGGAGAAAGCCATAAATTATCTCCACATGAAGTGAGCATGGATCAAGGCTGCCTTATTTCTGTGAACAATATGATATACCCTAAGCCAAATTTGTATTTTTCCTTGTGAATGGGGATAAAAATCACATTGTTTTCACCTTTGGATCACTGGATCTTATACATGCAGTAACTACTTCTTTATGTATTGATCTATTGAACAGTTCATACTTAGATCATTATTTAAAGCATTTTTTTTTTTACTTCTGAGAGAGTGTTTATCAAGAACTCTTGAATCATTTTCCCAAAAAAATACAAATAAAAAATAATAATAATTTATTCTAATCTCATTGACAGGATCCTGGTGTTTATGACATTGATCTCCCCCATATCATGACGTAGGCATTATCAGTTCAAGGTAAAGATAGAAGAGGTGCTATATACATTTATCAGGCTGAAAGTTAAGCTCTCTTGAGTTAAAATGTCCCACCTTTGCACTGCAGACCTCCCTCTAGAATCAATCACAATATATTTCTTAAACAGCTAGTATGAGCAAATCACTGGATTGAGCTCTAAAGATTCAGGAGTAAATAAGGCATGGTCTCTGGCTTTAAGAGTTTGTGGCTTATTGAAGAAGATAGGTTTATAACATTACAAAAACCATAGTAATGAAAGTACTGATGAAGTTATGTGCAAGATACTGAGGTGGCACAAAGAGGGAGTGATCACTGACCACGAGGGATCAGCAATACTGCAGAATGGACTTCTTGCTTTTAAACTGGGTCTTGAAGGATGAATAGGAGCCAGCTAAACAATACCTAATAAAGAGTATTCCAGGATAGAGAACTTGGGAGGAACCAGATTATAGAATACTCTGTAAACATGAAAATAGTTTGGTCTTATCTTCGCCATTCTCAGTAATCAGTTCAGTTCAGTCGCTCAGTTGTGTCTGACTCCTTGGAACCCTATGGACTGCAGCACGCCAGGCTTCCCTGTCCATCATCAACTCCGGGAGCTTGCTCAAACTCATCTCCTTCACATCAGTGATGCCATTCAACCATCTCATCTTCTGCTATCCCCTTCTCCTCCCACCTTCAATCTTTCCCAGCATCAAGGACTTTTCCAGTGAATCATTTCTTCACATCAGGTGGCCAAAGTTTTGGAGTTTCAGCTTCAACATCAGTCCTTCCAATGAATACTCAGGCCTTTTTTCCTTTAGGATAAACTGGTTAGATCTCCTTGCAGTCCAAGGGAGTCTTCTCCAACACCACAGTTCAAAAGCATCAATTCTTTGGGGCTCAGCTTTCTTTATAGACCAACTCTCACATCCATACATGACTACTGAGAAAACCATAGCCTTGACTAGACGGACCTTTCTTGGCAAAATAATGTCTCTGCTTTTTAATATGCTGTCTAGTTTGTCTGTTTCTTCCAAGGAGTAAGCGTCTTTTAATTTCATGGCTGCAGTCACCGTCTGCAGTGATTTTGGAGCCTCCAAAAATAAAGTCTGTCACTGTTTCCATTGTTTCCCCCTCTATTTGCCATGAAGTGATGGAACCAGATGCCATGAACTTTGTTTTCTGAATGTTAAGTTTTAAGCCAACTTTTTCACTCTCCTCTTTCACTTTCATCAAGAGGCTCTTTAGTTCTTTCCTTTCTGCCGTAAGGGTGGTGTCATCTGCATATCTGAGGTTATTGATATTTCTTGCAGCAGTCTTGATTCCACGTTGTGCTTTATCCAGC
Source organism: Redunca redunca (assembly GCA_006410935.1). Lineage (NCBI taxonomy): Eukaryota > Metazoa > Chordata > Mammalia > Artiodactyla > Bovidae > Redunca > Redunca redunca. The sequence goes on along the minus strand of SJYQ01002548.1, from coordinate 963,619 downwards.
CCAGCATTTCTCATGATGTATGCTGCATAAGCAGGGTGACAATATACAGCCTTGACGTACTCCTTTTCCTATTTGGAACCACTCTGTTGCCCCATGTCCAGTTCTAACTGTTGCTTCTCGACCTGCATACAGGTTTCTCAGGAGGCAGGTCAGGTAGTCTGGTATTCCCATCTCCTTCAGAATTTTCCACAGTTTGTTGAGATCCACACAGTCAAAGGCTTTGGCGTAGTCAATAAAGCAAAAGTTGATGTTTTTCTGTAACTCTCTTGCTTTTTCAATGATCCAACGGATGTTGGCAATTTGACCTCTGGTTCTTCTGCCTTTTCTAAATCCAGCTTGAACATCTGGAAGTTCACAGTTCACGTATTGCTGAAGCCTGGCTTGGATAATTTTGATCATTAGGTTGCTAGTGTGTGAGATGGGTACAATTGTGCAGTAGTTTGAGCATTCTTTGGCATTGCCTTTCTTTGGAATTGGAATGAAAACTGACCTTTTCCAGTCCTGTGGCCACTGCTGAGTTTTCCAGATTTGCTGGCATATTGAGTACAACACTTTCACAGCATCATCTTTCAGAATTTGAAATAGCTCAACTGGAATTCCATCACCTCCACTAGCTTTGTTCATAGTGATGCTTCCTAAGGCCCACTTGACTTCGCATCCCAGGATGTCTGGCTCTAGGTGAGTGATCACACCATCGTTGTTATCTGGGTCATGAAGATCTTTTTTGTATAATTCTTCTGTGTATTCTTGCTACCTCTTCTTAATATCTTCTGGTTCTGTTAGGTTCGTACCATTTCTGTCCTTTATTATGCTCATTTTTGCATAATATGTTTGTTCCTCTGCTGTCTCTAATTTTCTTGAAGAGATCTCTAGTCCTTCCCATTCTATTGTTCCCCTCTATTTCTTTACATTGCTTGCTGAGGAAGACTTTCTTGTCTCTCAATAATAAGACACTGTTAAAGAATTTAAGTGAAGGAATAATGTGATTTAATTTCCCTTCTAGAAAAGGCAGGATGTGGTCAGAGACCAGTGCTACAGACAGGGAGATCAATTAGAAATTATTTTAAGAGCCCAAAAGAAAGACTTTCAGAAATGAAACTAAGACAGGAGGACAGAATTATAGATTGATGATAAATAGATGATAATAAGTAGATAGTAGGTAGAGTTGGAGGATGAGGAAGAAAAAGAAGTGGAAGCTGCATACACACTAGTGTAGTTGAAGGGACTAGAAACTGATCAGTTAAGGTGCTTTCAGGGAATTTATTATCTCTGATAACCACACGTGTGTGGAAGTCAAGTAAGCCCAGTATTGGTCAGTTCATCCACATCCATTGGAACTATGATTCCCATTCATTCCATCTTTCCATTCTCCTTGCTCGTAGTTGCAGGCATTACTTATAGACACATCAACAGGTGACAGCGTAAAAGAGAGGGTGTATACTCAGAATGCCTCCTTCTCAGGGTGAAGGCACCCATCCCCAGAAGGCCTCAGCAGATCTTCTTCCAAGTCTCGCAGTCAGGATTAAATCAAGTGTGCCTGCCTAACCCAGTCACTGACAGGGGAAATGAGGCCGCCACGGAGCAGCTTAGATCAGTGACTCATCGAAGCTAGAATCTGCCTTTTTAGCCTCTAGTACATGAAGGGTACAGAAGGAAGCAACATCCTTTTACTAAGGAAAAGTCCAGAAAGAATGTGGACCAGGTACGAACTAACCTTGTCTGCTGCTAAGGAGATGATTAGTTTGGCTTTTCTTCCAATCTAGTTGTAGAGGCAAGATGTATAGGGAAGAGACAAACTGTAAAAGTAAGGTGGTAAGTAAAATTTCCCCAGTGTAAATAATTTAAATGATCGATGTCTGAAGACTCCAAGGATAAAGCATATATCCTCTACCATTTATTTTTAGAAATGGAAAATTTACCTCCCAACCTGACGTTTGACCTGCATGGCATGAAGTTAACAGACATCTGAATGATGGATATTCACTCATCTTTTTTTCAAATGTTAGCATTTTATAGGCTACAAACTGTCTCTCTGTCTCTCTCAATTCCTTGAATTTCTTTCCTCATTTAAGTACGGTTTCTTCACTCTCATCCCACTAGGGGAAGGATGAAGAAATCAGCCTTAGACTTTACCTCTTAGCTGATTCCCTTTTTACTTCAAAACCAGTTTTTCAAGTGGGATTTTCCCGAAATTTGAAAATTCTCTGCCATGGATATTTCAGTAGGAAGATGGAGCCTCAGTGGGCGTGTTATACACAATTTTTGCTGCATCAAATGCCCATCCTCATATTCTGGAGGTCTGTCTCTAACTGCTGAGAGATATTTCTAATCTTCTTGAAACAGAAATTTGTTCTCCTATGTTTGTTACTCATCCATCTCAATTATTTTTCAGCTCTATTATCACTGAATAAACTAAAACTTTGCAGTGAGCCTAATGAACGTATGTCTTATTCAGGTAAATCTGGTTGAATTTGATATTTTTAATAAATAAACACACATGCTAGAATACATTGCCTTAGTTATTAAAGTTAAAGAAAACTTTTTTTTCTGTTGATTTACCATTGCATTAAAAAAAAAAAAAAAACCTAGTAGGAGTACCAGCTCCTTTGTTATACCTTGTGTAACATTAACCAGAGCATTTAATAAACTATATGTTGAAAATTTTCTCATTTAGCAGGCACCCAATTTAACTGGTAGTTTAAGATTTTGAGCTTCTCTAAATAAGCCAACAGAAAAAATAAATAAGCAAAAAGCTTTCCTGTGTAGCAGTTATTTTCCTCAACCTTGAAGTTTATCCATAAGGCACTTAGTAAGGCCCCTTTGATATAACAGAAAGGTCAACTTCATTGCCACTGTTTTTCTAACATGCTATTTGTTGGACAAATCCTTTTTATTTCTCTCTTTTAAAACCTTTAAGAGGGAATTCACTAATGTGATCAACTGTGGACTTTCATCCTGGCCACCCAGTTCCACAAAGTCAAAATGATCAAAGACTGCTGTTTCGCACCTTGCTTTCATCTCATGGCTTCTGTGGAAGATGGAAGGTAAACAGTTTCCAATTACGAATATCAAGATAAAGAGGAGATGACTTTCCTTTTCCACCTTTGAAATTATCTATGGATTGATGTAAAATAGATTTCAGAGCCTCAAGTACTTGCTTGCTCTCTGATTGCAAACAATGGGTTCTGAACAAGAACAAATAAATGTGGGAAGTGGAAGGGTAACCCGGTTAAGAGGCAGCCTCAGTGAGCACTGGGATAAGCAGAGCCAGGTTTCCACCATCAAATGCAGCTCTCCACTTTTCTGAGTATTTGGGTTGAAATATTACTGGCAAAATGTAGTTTGCATTTTCCTGAGAAACTATGTAGCAGATAGATGGTAAAGAGAATTAAAAGATTATTCAAAGAGATCCAAAATTATTAGGAAAGAAAGAAGCAGTTTGATATTATAGTGCTATAGAACAGAAATAAGAAGAAAAAACCAATGCTCCCTTTTGAAAATTTTAATTAGGGTAGGAGGGAGCCTTTGAAGAACTCTGTTTTGCACATGCATTACTTTCTTTTCATCCTTCTTAGAGTCATCTTGCTTTTTAAGGCTCCATTGCCCATTTATTTGCCTGAATTAACTGAAATAATTTCTTATATCCATCTTAAAAATAATTCCCCCATAAAAGCATTTTTTTCTGTGCTCTACGTTAATATTTGGGATACTTATTCAAATCTTAGAATCAGTCCACATTATGTCTCTGGAAAATCCTGATCTCTGTCAGCTCATTTCCGTGTTAAGATAGAAGGTCTTCTACATCCTGTACAAGTAAAGATCCAGGCTGGCTTGTTCTCTCATCGTTCACAGTAAACTAACAATCCTAACACTGGTTGCTTTAAATCTCAAAGCTTATAGACCATCCATCCACCATGAAGCAACATTATAGGAAGCCAGCTCTCCAAGATTTTTCCCAAAGAATTAACCTTGACTTGTTGGCGATGCAGATATTTCCAATGCCAGATGAAAGAGTGTTCTGGGGGAAAATGGAGGGCAGTTGATCTATCCATGTATTCATATCCTGAGCCATGTGTTTATATCATAATGATCCGCTTCCTTCTGAAACTCCCATCACTAAATTTGTTTTAATATTTGTCCTTGGATTTTATTGGACTGGTTGTATGAAATATGCTTCAGTATTTGGATAGTGGCCATTTTATAATTTAATCTTCTCTCTCCATGTAAAAGCTATTCTAGATTTTAATGTCAAAATAACTTGATCTCCCCTGAAAAATTGGCAGATTATTCTTGCCATTATTTAAATTATATAACTAACTTGTCACATTTCTCATCTTTGCACTGTCTGCCAGGAAGCTCAAATGCAAATCTAAATAAGCCTCCAACTATTAATAACAGTAACTCTTATGGTTAACTTGTCTGATTACTTATAACATGGGTCTATTTTTCTATTTCTTTTTTATTTGTCTTATGATTGTATCTTTTACTTTATACCTCTAAAACCTTTGCTGGAAAGTGATGGTATTTAAGTAAATTCAACAATTAAAATAGTTTTCAAAAAATAATTTATTCTAAAATACATGAAGGGTCTTATAAAGAAATTATAATCAGATTTTTTTTTTGTAACCAGATATATTATCTTTGTCTCTTGAGAACATGTAAAACAGAAGAACCTTATGGATTGTGCCAGACATTAAGCAGAAATTAGTAAAAATAAAGCTTTTTCTCTAGTGAGCATGGTTGATAAAGGAGTTGAAGGAGCATTTTTGAGAGGCCATGGAATAGGATAATCTTGGCAATTTTTTTACATCACCTTAAATATGCCATCATTATAAAATTGATTTATGGTTAGATTGTCTATATTTCTGACTCCCTTATTTACAATTGGCTTCTTGAGAATATGACCTATGACTTAATTGTTCCCAATACATAATACAATACTTGACTCATACTAATGAAGTGAAAGTCGCTCAGTCGTGTCCTGCTCTTTGCAACCCCATGGGCTATACAGTCCATGAAATTCTCCAGGCCAGAATACTGGAGTGGGTAGCCTTTCACTTCTCCAGGGGATCTTCCCAACCCAGGGATTGAACCCAGGTCTCCCACATTACAGGTGTATTCTAACCAGCTGAGCAACCAGGGAAGCCCAACTCATAATCGGGCTTCAACAAATAATTTTTGAATGCCACATGAGTTTTTATCTATTTCCTTCTCCATTTATCTATTTAGAGACACTCTTATGTAAAGAAACATTTCAAAGGGCTTTCCAGTTCCATGATTTGAATGAATGCACTCTCATTTACATTGCCATAGATATCTTTTCCCTAATATGGCACTTGATGCAGCCTCTTGATTCTGTAATAATTTTCATTATGAATGAAACATCCTAGCATTTGTCGCACTGATGATGAAATGTATCAAAACTCTCAAAAGCAGACCATCATTTGCAGAAATAAAGGAAAATTGCCAAATATATTGGGAAGATTTCTTTTTAATTTACTAACTTTTGCTAAAAGTGATTATCCAGCAAATGTAAAGAGAGAGTTTGAACAATTGTTTCCATCCACATCATTAAACCCAATTTTGAGTTTGGAGAAGTCTCGCTTTGTAGAACACTCTAAATGACTCTTTATGGCTCTGTTCCTTGTGCCTGGTTCCTGCTCTTGTCAAACTATGAAGAGATTGTAATCTCATTAAGAAGTGAGGGGGAGTTTAAAGCAAATATTAAAGGGCAATTTAATTACATTATGAAATGTAAAGTGTGTACGAGACCCGCAGACAGTGGCTCTTAGTTTTAATACAATTTCTGTTTGACTTCAGTGAAAGTTCTATTAATGCATTATGTATATACACATGGTGAGCATGCGTAGTTTCTCGCCCTAGAATATACGTTTCACCAGAGCAGAAATTTTCATCTGTTTAGTGCACTAATGTGTTTCCAAGTGCCTAGAATAGTGTTAGTTAGTCATATCCAACTCTTTGCAACCCCATGGACTATATTCCACCCTGTTCCTCTAACCATGGAATTCTCCAGGCAAGAATACTGGAGGGTGGCCATTCCCTTTTCCAGGGGATTTTCCTAACCCAGGGAATGAACCCACATCTCCTGCACTGCAGGTGGATTCTTTACCATCTAATCCACCAGGGAAGCCCATAGGCCCAATGTGAATCTTTTCTCATTAGGCATTCGTTGAATAAAGAGAAAAAGTTCATGCTGAGAGAATGATACCATTTTATGATTAACTCTGTTTCCATCCTGTTGAATTTTTTCCCATTATTTTATTTCATGGACATAAAATCATTGAGACAGGAAGTCCAGAAGGAAAAGCATGGGGCATTAAAGCAGTTTCGAGGGTGGTCGGTGCTAAGCATTCTTGTTTGATGCCTTTTAAAATTTGGAACCTCAAGATTATTTATCCCCATGATCACACAACCTCTGGAGTCTTTTCTTACCATTACATCAGATGCTTAGGAAGGGAAAAAAGCCACTTGTACCTTCCTTCCCCATGACTCATTATCACTACACCTTATTCACAACCCTCCTGCTAAATCCCCCTCCACAACACAGCAAAACATAAAGATGTATATATACAAGTTCCAACCTAAAATGCAAGTAGTAAATACACTAAAAATATTATCAGCAACTCGGCTTCCCTACCTAACCATAGATCTTTGAGACTTTGGAATTATTCCTTAGTGTTGAAATTTTTTCTGGAAACATTTAAGCTTATTTTTTCACCCTCAAAAAAGAGAAGTTTATGTTGAGTTACCAAAAGGAAGGAGTCTGTTGATCCTTGTCCTTGTGCTTGAGGGTGGGCAGTTCTGTGAAGGAGACCTAATCTTGACAAGTCCTTCTAGACCAGGAAGAGCTTAGATGCACAGCTTTTATGCCCTAAACTAGCTAGGGGCCCTCAGCTCATTTAGCTTTGAGAGGTGGAGTCTAGAGAAAGCCTTTGTGTAAAGGAGGCATGTTCTGGACCTGAATTTAGAAACCATACATGAAAAACTATTGCAGAAGAGCCACTCACTGAATATATTCATCGAGGGTTGTTTCTATGTGACAAAAATCCATCAAGGAGAAAAAAGGTGAAACAGCCAATTAACCATATGAACAGTGAGTTTATGCGTTGGATAATTGACAAAGACTGGAAAAAATGCACAACCTGAAAGCTGAGAATTATGTTTTATTTGAAGACTTTACTGAGGACTGTAGCCTGGGATCCAGCTTCTCAGATAGCTCTGAGGGACTGTTCTGAAGAGATTAGGGAGAAGTCAAGATATATAGAAACTTTCTGGGGGGGCGGAGGGAGTTGAAGATCAAAAGATTCAGTTCAGTTCAGTTCATTTCAGTCGCTCAGTCGTGTCCGACTCTTTGCGACCCCATGAATCGCAGCACGCCAGGCCTCCCTGTTCATCACCAACTCCCGGAGTTCACTCAGACTCACATCCATCGAGTCCGTGATGCCATCCGGCCATCTCATCCTCTGTCGTCCCCTTCTCCTCCTGCCCCCAATCCCTCCCAGCATCAGAGTCTTTTCCAACGAGTCAACTCTTCACATGAGGTGGCCAAAGTACTGGAGTTTCAGCTTTAGCATCATTCCTTTCAAAGAAATCCGAGGGTTGATCTCCTTCAGAATGGACTGGTTGGATCTCCTTGCAGTCCAAGGGACTCTCAACAGTCTTCTCCAACACCACAGTTCAAAAGCATCAATTCTTCGGCGCTCAGCTTTCTTCACAGTCCAACTCTCACATCCATACATGACCACAGGAAAAACCATAGCCTTGACTAGACCGACAGATTACTGATAATTAAAGAAAAAACAAATATCTCAAGTTAATGAATTTAGTGATTTTCTATGTATGGAAAAATATAAGAGCTTGGGCTTAATTAAAGTATTCCTTTGATATGCACCTTAACTCTCTAGGGCCAAGATCCAGTTTAACTCTGTCCTGTGCTCTCCCCAGGGTGCACCGTCAGGGGTGGCTGCCCTGGCTGTAGGTTTGATGGCCACGATGTTCTTTGTTCACTGAAGTGACAGGCGGCATTCCTGGTCCACGCGTGCTTGGCTAGATTACATAGTCAAAACCAGATCTGAATGTATATATGGGTTGGGGGTGTTGAGGGGAGAGAGAAAGAATTGAATGAGTAAAGTAATCAAAACTATGTGTCTGGGTATATACATGGTGGTGGTGGTTTAGTCTCGAAGTTGGGTCTGACTCTGCGACCCCCTGGTATGTAGCCCACCAGGCTCCTCTCTCCACGGGGTTTTCCAGGCAGGAGTACTGGAGTGGGTTTCCATTTCCTTCTCCAATATGGGTATATTTCTCATATATATATATGTATATATATAGTATGTGTGTATATATGTATATGCATGTGTGTGCGTGTGAAAACAAAGGCAGTTAGTATATATTGGTCCTAAATTTAAAAAAAAAAATCAATCAAAATCACCCCATTTTGTTTTCCTCCCGTTGAATGAATAAGGAAAATCTGTGTAGATATGACAGATAGAAATGAAAATGTGAGCCTTAGGTTTAAATAATTCACTTCCCCTGTACTATACTTAAAATATCAAGGTTTAATTTACACATAAAATAAAAGCCAGAATCTTTTATTTGTAGTGTTTTATCCACTTCACATATGCATTACTAAAATTGAACTAAATTCCTTAGGGAAAAAATATAGTGCATCTGCTTTCCATGAAATCTCCCTAAAGGATATAAATGTTTTTATTTGCTACAGTGAGCTACCTGAATGTCATGCCATAATACAACATGACATTACTTAACTTGAGGTAATTTAGCGTGGCAGTGTTTTTTTGGACAGAATTGAAAATATTTTAGATTAACTTACCATATTAGCAAGAGTTGCATGGAATTTGCTACAGCTTTTTGAATCTAAACGCATTAAGTATCACATGATTTGCATGCAACCCTAACACTGAATACCAGCTCTCGTAGAGTTATTAAGGGCAGAAGTCACCATGGGTCAGGCAGCTATAATCTCCTGGTGTAGGACAGACCTGGATTTCACACATGCTCCCTAGAATGTGCCAGCACATGTTTGGTCCGAGGAGGCGAGACTCAGTCTTCCTCTGTGCACCCATAGGCAGCTGCACAGTCAAACCCAGCTGGGTGGTAGCCCTGTGACCCCCAAACATACAGACATGGTGATATGGAGCTTGCTCACAGTCTTCCCTAGGAGCTCTTAGATTCCACTGAAGCCTGCAGCCCAGGGCGCAGCATGTGGTAAAGACGTTTGTCAACTTGGGAGCAGCCTCCAAAGTTACTGGGAATGAGAAGCAATTCTCTGTTCCTAATGCAAGCCTGGTGCAAGAGAATGGGTGTTTAGGGGACGGAGCCAGCACCTCACTGGTCTTCAAAGAGACTGTTGATCTCATTTTATGTGGTTGCTTTCCTTTTAATTACTTTTGTGTTTGTTTTAAATTTATTATATTTTTTATTGAAGTATAGTTGATTTACAGTGTTGTATTAATTTTCTGCTGTACAGCAGAGTGATTCAATTATATCTTTTAATTATTTTTTAAAATATAAAAGGAAGACTTGAATTTATGGTTGTTGTAAACAATTTGAACAGTACAGATGTATAGAGAATAAAAAGAGGGACCTTTGCACCAGCTGCTCACAAGCTCATTCTTTTTCCCAGTGGCAATGGCTATTAATTGTTTTCTGAGTGTTTTATTTTGAGGCTAGATTCAAATATTTAGACTTAATATAACCAAATGGCTTAGTGATTCTTATAATATGACTCATACATAATTGAAAATCCATTGTATCTATCATATCACCATTACTTTATATCTCTAGTAAGTCCTTATTGTAAGTATTTTTATAAGTAACTCTTGAAATACATTATCTCAGCACATCTACCCCAGAAGAACTCCTTCTTAACATTTAAAATGTTGCAGTTGCCTATAGGTAATTGCTATGTTTTTATTCCATGAAATTAAAAAATAGTAATAACAAAAATTTACAATGAAGTTGACAACACTTTAAAATGAATTAGCATTTTTCTTATGAAAGCATATGTGCACATTTGAAAAAATAATAGTGCCTACATGTACAGGACATTATTTTTTTAGGCTGCAAATGATCACAGATGGATTTTCAGATCAGATCACTTGAGGAAATTAACTCATCATTGCTGACCACATCCACCCACCCCCCAACATATACATAAAGACACATACACCCAGAGACACACATTCATCCCAGGTTGGGAAATACCAGTATTAAACTATAGAAACTTTTCATCAAGGAGGGAAGTTCACTTAAAATGTATCCTTAAAAAATCTCAGCGAAGCAGTTCTGCTCTAAGTGGGTCATTGTTTAATTTTTAGATATTTATATGTTTTGAAGAGCAAGTAGGCTTTCTATTCCAAAATAGCTCAATTATGTTTTGATTGCAACATCTGATTTTTTCCAGAGATCTTGGATCTCAGATACTGTAATCATTTATACATAAGTTGATAATTGCTTTACAAAAATAAAAATTGTTGCTGTGATGGTGGTGTAGTGTGGGCGTGTGTGGTATCTCCTCTCATCCTAGAGATTTCACAGTGTACTTAGCTCTGTTGATTGGTAAAATACGCTGTTTGATTCTGCATCATTGCGGCTATCTTCAGTTTTCCAGGTAACAAAGAAGAGGAAATGAGCTGGAGTCTGTGGACCTGGCAGGGCCTTGTCTGGGGGCGGGGAATGGAGCGAAGTCTTACAGCAGCTCACCCATCTCTTTGACTCTGGGGGTGGGGAATGGAGCGAAGCCTCACAGCAGCTCACCCATCTCTTTGACCTTGAGCAGATGTCTTTTTCTCTGCATACTTGGCTTCATTGGCTTCCTGAACAAAGAGCTCGGAAATGAAATAACATTCAGTCCATTTATCCAAAACTCCCCCAAGGGATACACTTTAAAAAAATAATAAAAATAAAGTATATTCTGTGTGACCCATTTCCACTCTCATTCCGTCACATGTATCACAGTTCCATGGAGAAGTAAGCCGTTATAGGTATGCATTTAGCCTGATGAAAGAGTTGTATTTTACTTTAATGGAGGCATATTTCACAGATCCCTTTTGTATTTATTATCATTATTTTCCCAGGGAAAAATGTAATACTACAAAGAGTGTACATACAGTGGTGATGATTTGTGACTTTTCTCAAAATATCTGTTTTATTTTTTGCTCAAAGAGAAAAGTAGACGGACTGGTTTTTAGAAGCTAGACCAAGAAGGTTTTAATAGAACAGATGGACCACTTAAGGTACCATATCTTTGGGGCTACTATTACACCAAGTTTAATGAATGTAGGTAGAACCAGGTAATTCTTACTGTAAGTTTCAGCTCTCAAATTGATCATTCCAGCCATCTGTGCACTACAGAGCACATCTTTGTTTACTGCCTAAAGTTTAAGTAATATCCAGCTAAGCTTGCTAAGCCTAGTAGGTCTCACATCTCACCCCACACAAAGGAAACAACGCAGAGACCCAAAGGCAGTTTATCAGATAATTTTTAATAGAATTCCAGAAAACTCTGCACATATTGCCCACGGTCCTTGATTGCTATCTTGGGAGAAAAACAGTTTCTTTTCCTCATATCTATCTGGTTAAGACGTGCAACTTCCTCCTGGGAAGAAATCAGGCAAAAAAAAATAATACAGGAAGAAAAGATGAGAATGTAGCTCACTCATCCTATTCTCAGTGCCAGGGTGGGCTACCTAAACCTTGGACAAGGTCACGGCAACAGAGAACGGCAAGCAGTCCAGGTGATACTGTTGTTAAAGGAGCGAGGCGTTAAGTGGCTTCCAGGACCCTTAGTGAGCAGGAGAGTCTAGATCTCAAAACCTGAAAAATAGGGCTTCCCTGGCAGCACAGTGGTAAAGAATTCCCCTACCAATGCCAGGAGACACAGGTTGATTCCCTGGTCCAGAAAGATTCCACATGCCCCGGAGCAGCTGAGCCTGAGTGCTACAACTGCTGAGCCGGTGCTCTAGCCCGTGAGCCCCAGTCCCCGAGCCCACGTCCCCTAGAGCCCTTGCCGGAGCTCCGCAAGCGGAGCCGCTGCGATGAGAGGCTACACGCCACACCCATAGAATTCCTCTAGTTTCACCACAACTAGAGAAAAGTCTGCCCAGCACAGACAAAAACAAATAAATAGGTAGAATTTTAAATAACTCTGAAAAGAAGCATAAAAAGCTGTTATTGTATAAAGCATATTTTTTTAACTTGAAAAATCACAGCATTAATCAGAGTATTAGAATACTAGGTTGGAAACCATTGCTGAGCCAAACTTGGGCCCTCTCACCTGCACACAGTAAATCCAGTCTACTAACACCAAGTGTGTTGAAGTCAAGTGCAGCTTTTACTGTAAGGCATCATACAAGGAATCTGGGACAGCTAGTACTCAAAAAACCCAAACCCCCCTATTAGTTTTAGCAAAGCTTTTTTTTTTCCCCCTTCATTGAAATATAGTTGATTTATAACATGTTAGTTTCAAATGTACAACAAAATGATTCAGTTGTATATATACATACAATTTTTCAGATTCTTCTCCCTTTTAGGTTACAAAATATTATGTATAATTCTTTCTACTAAACCACAGGTCTTTGTTGGTTATCTATTTTATGTATGTATATGTTATTTCCCTTCTTCTGATTTCCCTCTTCTATTTTGAATACAATAAGTTTGTTTTCTATGTCTGTGGGTCTATTTCTGTTTTGCATATAAGCTCATTTGTATCATTTTTAAAGNGTAATGCCAGCTGTAGCAACATGGTTGGTCTTAGAGATTATCATACTAAACGAAGTAAGCCAGACAGAGAAAGACAAATATCATATGTTGTTGCTTAAATGTGTAATCTAAAAAAAAATGTTTAAAGCATTTGTAAAGGCCAGGTTACAGAAGTGGGGTCCAAGGGTATGTGATCAGCTCAGACACAATTCTAATTCGTTCATGATGTGGTAACAGGGTAGTGTAACAGGAGTTAACATTATCAGTACTTAGGTACCAGTAGGTCTGGGGGCCACATGCTCATGGTGATCAAGTAGTTAATCTCCTCCCCTTGTTGGAAGTTTTAGCATCCATAAAACAATTCAGGAAGTGTGCTGCTGCTGCTGCTGCTGCTACTGCCAAGTCACGTCAGTCGTGTCCAACTCTGTGACCCCATAGAGAGCAGCCTACCAGGCTCCCCTGTCCCTGGGATTCTCCAGGCAAGAACACTGGAATGGGGTGCCATTTCCTTCTCCAATGCATGAAAGTGAAAAGTGAAAGTGAAGTCACTCAGTTGCGTCCGACTCTTCGCGACCCCATGGACTGCAGCCCACCAGGCTCCTCCGTCCATGGGAGTTTCCAGGCAAGAGTACTGGAGTGGGTGGCCAGTGCCTTCTCCCAGGAAGTGTACAGTGGACACTTATTATCTAGGTACATCAGAGAGTAACTAAAGCAAAGGATGTGGAAGAGGTGTCTGTCTAGGAATGCCCCATAGGACCCTGCGCAGTTACAAAGCCACTTCTTATGAACCTATTTCTTGTGTGTCTGATGTTTGCATTTAGTCTTTCTATGAGATCATTAATGTATAGGCTTCCTCCATCTTTGTTTTCCAAAAAGAACTTGTGGGTTTTTTTAACAAGTGTCCTAACTGATACCCTGTTTATTCAAAACATTTCTAAGTGGATTTCTTTCACAGCTTAGCCAAGGCGTGGAAAACACTTTCACAGTGTCAGGTTTAGCTCCCCATTCCTTTCAAAGCTCTAGTAGGAAAATGTGCCCAGTTTGGAAGTAACAGATGTGCATTTTCCTTTCACATCTAAGTATCCATCAATAAAAACCTAGGGTGAAGCTTTATACTTCAGAGGGAAAGATGCACTTTTCCCATACTGGGCCTGTTGCTTGCCAGGCCACAACTTTAAGTCATATTGATCTTGGAATATAGAAACCCCCATTGAGTATGATTCAATCAGGGCAAAGGGAACTTCCCACCTCCCACCCTCTGCAGGTGCTGCTGCAAAATCTCCATCGTGCCTCTTCCTGGTCCATTAGCTGCAAGTGTCTGCACCACATGTGCCCAGGGATGATGGAGAACCACTGAAGTGAGGAGAAGGATCATTCTCCAGGTGCATGTCAGGTCAAGATGCTACCCTTTGAATTAAAGGATGCTGTTGTTGGAGAAGGCAATGGCACTCCACTCCAGCACTCTTGCCTGGAAAATCCCATGGACAGAGGAGCCTGGTAGGCTGCAGACCGTGGGGTCACTAAGAGTCAGACACAACTGAGCAACTTCACTTTCACTTTTCACTTTCTTGCATTGGAGAAGGAAATGGCAACCCACTCCAGTATTCTTGCCTGGAGAATCCTAGAGACAGGGGAGCCTGGTGGGCTGCCGTCTGTGGGGTCACACAGAGTCAGACACGACTGAAGCTACTTAGCAGCAGCAGTTGCTGCTTCAACCATCTGCAGGACGTATACTTTAAGCTGTTGGCTTTGTTTTGCTGGGTTTTAATGGTGGTGAAATATTTGTACAGATGCTGGCCTACTGTCTCATCCATTGTCTCTAGTGGCAGACGCCATACCCATTGCTAAAAATACTGATCTAGAATAAAACGCCAGTATAAAAAGAAGAAGGAAAAAATAAAACAAAGCAATTGCCCACAGATGGGTCATATTCAAGGCTCATTGTTGTTAACCGGCTGTAGACAGCTATGTCAAAACCAGAAGACATGTTCAAATTCCATTAGCTTATGTGGAATGATTTACTATAACAGTATTTGCAAGATATGCAGTGCATGGCCTGAAAAGTCCAGCTAAGGCAGTAGTTGGTTCAGTCAATATGCAAACTTTGCAGAATTCCTTTGCACACATGCCCTGGACTGTTCTTAATTTTCAGAACCAGCTTTTGCTATCCATAAATCCAAAGACCTAAAATTGTAGCTGAAAAGTTTGACAGCCAAATTCAAACAGGGATCTATCCCATTGTTTTGTTTTGCCTGTTATAAAGATAAATTCATTTTCTACCGAAATCATTCGTGAAGTAACTCATTTATATAGACTAACGTTTCATAAGTAGACATAAATTAGAGCCTTTATATTCTTGAAAAGTATCATGAAATTTTATCAAACTTTTGAAAGGGTCATAACGTATCAGATTTTTGGGAAAGCCACTTGAATTTTCTTCATTGCTCTTTAAATCCCCAGGACCTAGTCTGTGAATTGTACATAAAAGGAAAATGAAAATATTGTTGAACTACTGAAAGACTAACTCAGATACATTCCAGCTTAAAATCAGGGAAAGATTGGATTGTTTTTAAGGCTCCATACTACATTCCTCCAGCCTCACAGCCTCCCGTTTAAACAGAAATGTTGTTGTTGTTTAGTTGCTAAGTCATGTCTGAATCTTTGTGACCCCATGGACTGTAGCATGCCAAGCTACCCTGTCCTTCACTATCTCCCAGATTTTACTCAAACTCATGCCTATTGAGTTGGTGATAGCATTCAACCATCTCATCCTCTGTTACTCTTTTCTCCTCTTGCCCTCAATCTTCTCCAGCATCAGCTGGCCAAAGTATTGGTGCGTCAGCTTCAGCATAAGTCCTTCCAATGAATATTCAGGGTTGATTTCTCTTAGGATTGACTGGTTTACTCTTTTTGCTGTTCAAGGGACTCTCAACAGTCTTCTCCAACACCACAATTCTATAGCATCAATTCTTCAGTGCTCAGCCTCCTTTATGGTCCACATCTCACATCTGTACATGACTACTGGGAAAACCATAGCTCTGACTATACAGATCTTTGTTGGCAAAGTAATGTCTCTGCTTCTTAATATGCTGTCTAAGTTTGTCATGGCATTTCTTCCAAGGAGCAAGCATCTTTTAATTTCATGGCTGTAGTCACCATCTGCCATGATTTTGAAAGCCAAGAAAATTTGTCACCATTTCCATTTTTTCCCCATCTATTTGCCATGAAGGGATGGGTCCTGATGCCATGATCTTAATATTTTGAACATTGAAACATTACTTGCATTCATATTTTTCAATCAATTGAAGTTATTGTTCTTAATTATTAATAGTCTGAGCACCTATTTTGAGAGAAAAATGCATTTGATCACACAAAAGACAAAAGCAGTTACAGTTCAAGGTCTCTCCTCTGTGCTTTAGTAGCTCCATTACTGTGCTTTATTGTCTGAATTTTATCTGTCTCAAGAAGAATATGAGTTCCTCTATATTTTCAGCTTCTCCTAGAATACCACAATATAAAAACATTCAGCATAGTTTTGTTGAATGAAACAATGGGTACTATAGGAGAGGAATTAAGTAGCTGATTAGAGAATCCAAATGTGGCTAGGCTATCTCACCTTCAAGCAAGGTGCTGTATGTGCTCAGTCGCTTTAGTCAAGTCCAGCTCTTTGCTACCCCATGAACTGCAGCCCGCCAGGCTCCCCTGTCCAAATTGCTGAGAGAGACTAAGTTCCTGCCGTGTGGTAGGCCCTGTACTGAGCTGTGATGTATAAGACTGAGTTTGCACCCAGTGGTTTTATGTCATCATAGGGCATTTGTTGGAAACCTCACATCCTGACTGCTTTGATGCCTGTCACAGAAATGTGATTGGTGCTGGAACAGATACAGTCAATACTGAGTTACTTTTTAATCACTGAATTTCAGGATCATCCACACTTTTGTGTCTCCTTAATTCTAACCTCATGTACTAAAATCATGACAAGTTCTTCTCCATTTGATGGCTAGTGTTTTGTTTTTTCCCTGAATTGGATGCCTAAGGGGTGTTTTTGCAATTGCCAAATTGCTAAGAATTAGTGTGGGTGTAAAATGTAAGGGGCAAAGCTGAGAAGAGTTTCTGTGTAATCTGTCAAATTCTGAATCTTCCCTTATAGTCTTTCTCTGTTGAGTAAAGGAATCAAAAGAAGAAAGAACTTTGATAAATGTGTAGCTTTGTTCAGAATGGTTCCTCTAATTTTTTCCGCTACCCCAGCTAATGGTGAATTCTCTCATACCAACTCTGAATTTCCAAAAAACACTGTTATTTGCAAACAGAAATTGTGTTATTTTGTGTGGAATTCCGTTTTTAAAAAACTGAAATGATTTTAGCCCAAAACCTTTGTGTGGTTTGGCTCATATATTTAAAATCTTCTCCCACCTTATTGGTATACGTGCTAAACTGGCTTTAGAAAATTTTTGTGACTTCATTAAACAAAGACATGGTGTAATGATTGTCTTTCTACTGGTAGGGTTGACCATGATTGCAAGTAAAGAAATGGCAGTACTTTTAAATTCTGCCTATTTTATTTATTTCTTTTACTGCACTGCAAGGCATAGGGGATTTTAGTTCCCTGACTAGGAATTGAACATGTGCCCCCTGCTTTGAAAGTGTGGTATCTTACTCAGTGGACTGCCAGGGATGTTCCCAAGTATTTTTAAATAAAATCATTTCCATTGACTTTTTTTCTAAGTATTAGACTTAGGATGTTCTTTGATCATTATCAGAACTTACTCGTCTGATAACTCTGTCACTTGGGCCTTGGCAGTCATATCACCATGTTCTATCTCATAGGAATGATTCCATTTCTATGGGAGCTAGTTGCCTCTCTCCAGAAGGCAACAATAAAGATGCTGACAATGCAGTGAGACTTGAAATCCTGGGATTAGAATAATACTCTGTGTAGAACAGAGGAGACCTAGCCTAGAGAAGTTATAGCCATCCAGAACCTGGCCATCCAAATATAGCCGTCATTCCCTCTATGTAGCACCATGTACAATTAAGAACTTATCACATGGATTTGAATACTGAGATGTGCACATCAGTCTTTCTTAATGGAGGTTGAAGATTTGGGAATGGGAAGTGACAGAGCTCTGATTGTTTGCATTAGGCAGTTACTGTGTTGTAAATAGCTCACACACATACCTCCAACTTCAAAGTATCAATATGATGTCATTTACCATGCAATTGGGAAAAACTGTGTGAAGCCCGCTCTGCCCAAGCCCAGGGGATCCAGCTCCAGGACAGTGGACATGTGCTGGCTAACCCCCTGGTTCCCGAGCTCCCTGTGAGCTGGTCTCAGGCTTTTGCTGTGACTACATCACAGTAAACCTCTCCCTCCCCTTCCCCCTCCTCCTCTTATCCCAAAACAGGTGTTGCTTCTGAGAACATGTTCTGATCAGCTTCCCACATGAGTGTCTCAAAGTCTGTTTCCCAAGGACTCTACCTGTGACAAGAGAAATGGAAAATTAGGCTCATTATTGTTGAGAGTAGAGAATGAAAGCCCTCTGTTCTTTCTTTTAAATTCATTAACAAAGTACATCAACTATTACCTCTTCTTGGTTTCCTCATGAATCACAGAATATATCTTGATAAGCTAATAAATGGGCAGCTCCGTGGTGCTTTCTCTTTTGCTCTGTGGGTCTTTTCAAGTCCTTGATTGCAGACAGACCACACACAAACCAGGATCAAATTGTGACCAGATGCTGGCATTAGAAATTCACACTGTAAATTACTTTGTTGCCATAAAGAGGACTGTAGCAAAACTGGAGGAACTAAATCTCATGTCCAAATATTTATTATCTTATTTGTACTATTCTGTCACTAAAATACTTCATAGCTAACTTTGACGTGGAGACAAAGCAAAATGAATGGACTCTTTGGAATAAATGGCATTGGCAAAATTCCTTTTTGCCATGTGAATATAAAAAGAAGAAAATATATTAATGAGGTGTAATAGAATAATGTACTAGAGTAACTATAATTTTTAGGCCTGGTAAAATTATAACTTAGATTAAAATGTGGGTGACAAATTTTGAGTCTAGGCTATTTTCCCAGAAAAACACAATTTATATAGTAATTTTCAATTATCTGCCCAAGGAGAAATAGTAATAATGACAGTTATCCAAAAGAGTAGATAATGAACAAATTCATTTCTATCAGACTTTGAAATATTGTTTTGTATTCTAAAAACAACATTTGAATGTGGATGCATTTTATATTCTGGAAAGTTGTGATGACTCTAACTTATATTCTGAAATTGTGCTTTAGAAATCAGACTAAAGAAAGTGGCTTATATTTTTCATCTGACTTTGTATAATGCATTTCTATTTTCTGTATTATTGCTGAGGATAGATATCAACTCTTAGGATAATGTTAACTTGTTCTGGAAGCAGGGAAAATTTGTGTCTGTGTGTTTCCTAGCTTTTATTTTCCCAGAACTGATTTTAATTTAAAAGATACCCTCTTTTCCTGCCCTTGTTTGGCTAAAATTATTTTTAAAATCTTTTCTGTTAAAAAAATTAGAAAGAGTTATATCTAAGTAAGACTTAAGGTTTAAATAGAAATATCTGCCCCTGAAAAGTTGAATTGGCTGTATATACATTTTTCACATGTATTTTGGCCCTTCCTTTATTAATTTTTGTTCATTAAATACTAATATATAAATAGTAGTATATATAAATAACCTGGTATAGAATCTGGCACATGTTAGCAGTCAGTAGCTGCTCATTCCCTATATTTCTTGCTTCCTTCCTTTTCTTCACTCAATATTTTATATAAGATGCTTCATATTAATGCTTCATATACTTTAATAAATGTTTATATCTCATTGTACTCTGTATAAAAAAATCTGTAAAAGCAAGGATTTCTTTTTAATGGGCTAAAATGAAATCTTCCAGGTCTTATTTTCCCTATGTTGACATTCAATATGTGTTTCCTAAAAGCTACCTCCATGGAACTAGATTTATCAATAATAAGCATATAATCTATTAAGAGCCCTAACAGTTTAAAGGATAAAAATGAGGGCTGATGCAGGCTGAAAATGGACCACATGGTCTCATGTCTTAGTCATGTGGAACGCTTCTAATCTAGAACTATACATTTTCATATAAGGCAGAAAGTTACTACACATTGCAGTGCTTTGGTTGTTTGCTTTGAGACTCCTTTGCTTTGGTACCTGACTTGATAAGTATTTGATGTTTGAGCAGAGTTAGTTATCTCTTCTTTAAAGATCTGAATAGTGTCTTCAATGGAACAGTGAGAAGGCACTAGAGTAGTGCATTAAGAAAGTAGCTAGGCTCAGTAGACCTACGTTCAAACACTTAGCGCCACTCCTACCCAGGTGTCATTACACAAGAAGCTGACTCTCCCAAAGTCCTGATTTTCTTTTTTGAAAAGGTGATAACATAAAACAAAGAGAGTTGGGGTGATGATTACAGATAATAAATGGAAGTAAATTAACATACAGTAGGCATTCAGTAAATACTGACATTTGTTACAAATCGTAGTAAACATTTACTGAGTATGTACCTTATCTCAGTACCATTCTATGCACTTTCTATGCACTGATTCATTTAAACCTCAGTACAATTCTATGATTCAGGTACTGTTGTTATCACTGTTTTTACACATGGAACTTTGAGAGCTTATATCACAGTAAGCAGCTAAATCAATATTTAAACCCATCTCTTGCTCTTAACCATCACACTGTACCACGTATCATACAAACAGTGGCTTTTAGCAGAAACTGGAAGCAGTAGATGGATCCAGCGGGACCCAGTGGCGCCTGTGCCCATACCTGTCTCCCATTCTTCACATCTGGCTACACTGAGGGACCACTGAATTTTAGTCACTTGACTTTACCCAGAAATCCTTCCATAATGTGAATGGTGAGAAGAGAAAATTGTACCTCTCATTATGAAGGTTTATAGAAGTACAGATTGAGACCCAACGATCAGATACCCTAAAGGCAACTTCTGATTGGCTCCTAGTCTGTTATGTAAAAAAGTCTGATCAGATTCAGCCAGGCTTAGAGTGGTCATGAGTCATAAGTAAAAAG
Organism: Redunca redunca; assembly: GCA_006410935.1. Taxonomy (NCBI): domain Eukaryota; kingdom Metazoa; phylum Chordata; class Mammalia; order Artiodactyla; family Bovidae; genus Redunca; species Redunca redunca. Next base: position 942,783 of record SJYQ01002548.1, on the reverse strand, counting down.
GAGAATACTTATACCTGGAAAGCCCAGCTCTGCCACTAATTAGCTGAGTGTCATTGCACAGAGGCTTCAACCCTCTGGATCCTTCTTCTTCATTAGAAGTTAAAGATGTTGCCCCAGATCTTAGATCTCATGGCTACTCAGGAGCTAATCCTAAGCTTCTGGTGGGCTTTGGCTTTAGCCTTCTTTGACCTGCACAAACTTTTGTTTTGTTTAATTGAATTTTAAAATATAAATTCCAAAGGTTTCGCATAAAACTCTGTGTTTCTGTCTTCCCTTGAGAACCTGAAGTCATGGCATTATTGAGCCTGGTTTTCCTTATGGCGTCAATGGAAGATACCAAGCAGACCTGAGCCATGGCTGCAGCCTCAGATGGGATGTGTGTTCACCAGCTGAGCACGGCTCCACCTCTCCCTGCTGTCTCGAGCCCAGTCTGCTCCCTCACTTACCCTACCTGCCTGGTCTTGTAGGCATGTAGGTCTGCAATCCAAAGACCAGCTCTGATGCTTACTTGATCATTTGTTTACTATTATTTTTTATTTGATCAACATCTGTTCAGTGCTTACTTACTTGCCATTCTATGTACTGTATTTATAGCCTAAATACAAAGTTTTCTTTTTATATGATAGCATTCTGCTTCATTTCCCTGAGCCTGATTAGTTTCTACTGTTTCTAAAGCATTCTTTCTTCTTCTTATCAACCTAGGTGACTTCAGTTTGCTAAGCAGCAGCTTCTGGCATGAGCCACTGTGGATCTCCTCATCAGACGGGCTGAGACCATCCTGTGTGCCCTGAGCCTGGAGTAAGGAGAACACAGCAAGGTTGGTCCAACAGGTGGGAGGATACACTGCTCAGTTAGGTAGCCCATCACCTTGGAAAAATAATAGCAATTCTGTACAATCAGAAATCAACATCTAAGAACTAATGGGTACAGAAAAAATTTCAATTTTTTAAATTAATGTTTACGTATTATGGTTTGTAAAATAACCTTGCCATAAATATCTGTACAGGAGGAAAAAATTGATAGCTCAAAAAAGTATCCTTTTTTAAAAGTTCATATTCACAAGTGTCTGAAACCTTTGACTGATTTTATTGATGGCCTCTTTCAAGATGAAATTGTAGGGAACTAAAGATATGCCGTAGGTGACCTAAGACAATGCCTATTTAAAAATCCATTTCTCCAAGGTCATAGCTAACTGATTCTTAAATTTTCTTTGCTGAGGTAACCTTGTCCCACAGGCAATTGTACTTCAATTATTTCTCATTTCACTTGAAAATAATAGTATTTCATATAGAAAATGATGGTATAGTTATAAAAAGTGTCTACAATAGGTAATCATAACAATGTTTTTATTTAAAATGATAAAAAGCAAAGATAAATGCTCAGAATATTTCTTTATACACTAATTTTTTGTAGTAAATAACATGTTAAGTTTATAAAAAGAATTGCAGCCTTCCTGGAGTATGACTCAGAAAAAGAAGGACCACAGCACCACATTGGCAAGAGGTAACCTGAACCATAATTTTACCTTTCCTACCATCACCTCTATGATGTGGGCCGATAATTTAATCCCTCTAAACAAACTGTTTCCTGGCACCTGAAGTGAAGAGTTATTTCAAAGTGCCTTTTAAATACTGATTCAGCTGGACAGTGAAGCACAGCTGTGAGTGGAGGGCAAGGTGACAGCTCTGACCTCATTCTCTACGAGATAATTTGCCAAAAGTAAATTCAACACAATGCACATTCACCACATTCCTTTCTTCTTTTCAATATTTACCAACTTTACAGCAATGTGTACTGAAGGTGCTGATTTTTGCCACTTTTGAAGATTCCTGTAAGGATTTAGCTGAGAGTTTTCCGATAGCTAACAGCACTTGAAAGAATATGCAGTTTGTCTTTGTCTTGCCCCCCACCATTGTACAGAGGGAGTATCCCATGATAAGGGGCGATGGAGAGGTGACAGTCCACAGCCACAAAGGATGGCAACAGAGACGTGACGTTATCACAAGGATTCTCCTAATTGAAGACAAATGTTAGATTCAGTATTTAAATATGTTAGGTTGATTAACCGTTTTTGAGAACTGTTTCATGGAATTAGCCTGTTGACATGGTCCTTCCTCTTAGGGATGTAGGGATGTATGATGTATTTATTCATTCATTCATTCAGCTGTGCCGGTCTTAGTTATGGGATTGTGACATCTTTAGTTGCGGCATTCAAACTCTTATTTGTGGCATGTGGGATCTAGTTTCCTGACCAGGGATCAAACCCAGGCCGCCTGCATTGGGAGCACGGAGTCCACCACTGGACCACCAGGGGGGTCCCCCTCTTAGAGATCTTATAGTTCAATGGAGGTAAAACATCTGAAACTAAAACAGAAAGTAAATAAATAATACAATTGCAAGTTGGGGTAAGCATTATGGAAAACAAAAGGGATGCTAAGGCAGTGGAGAGTGAGAAACTGCTTCATGAAGCGGTCACAGAAGGTGTGAGAGTCAGGAGAGCCGTTCCCCTCCCTCTCCAGGCACGTGATAGGACTGCATCGCCTTAGTCTGCCTGCGGTTCCGTGGACCATGGGATCTGCACTGGCTCATCAGTTGTGCACAGAAATATGTGTCACTTCCACATCGGAGCATCTAAGTGTTGCTTCTGTAGACCCCTTTCCCTGAGGCAGTCTAACAAGTGTTGTGTTCCAAGATGTGGTTGCTCCCTTAGCCTGGAACTTGTGTGACTTTAAGGAACAGAGTTCCTTCAACCAACTCACACTGGACGTGTAGCATGCAGCGTGAGGAAACAACAGACTGTATTGTCTTAAGCCACTGAGATGTGGAAGCCGTTTGTTAGCACAGCTTAAGGAAAACAATCCTGCCTATTACAAAGGGCATCTCTGAAGAGGCAGAGGGATGATATACAGATGCTTTAAGGCAGAAGGCCTTGAACTTGGCTGGTTCACAGAATCGAATGAAAGCCAGTACGGCTGGATTAGAGTCAATCAGGAAAAAATAGCAAATAATCTTTAGTTTCTACTCTCTCAACTCTTGCCTGTTCTGGTTCTGAAGCTGTTCTTGTATTTATATTCCTGGCAACGCTTTAGGATAGATCAAGTAGTTTGAGTCTAAATGCTTTTGATTTGCTTACACAAATCAAACTCTCATACTTTGTCTCTCGCTTCTGGATTGTGATCATTTTTATCAAGAACCTGGCATGTGGGTGATTGATATGGTAATACAATCGTAATGCAGTCCCTGAGGCTGAGGGCCTCTACCCTTTCAGTCAATGCTGAGATGCACTTGGGTGTGTAGGCCATTCATAACTGAGCTGAGACTTGGGATGGGCAGCCCACAGCACTTTGCATTTGAATAATGTGTAATATCATACAGTTTTTAAGGTCTCAGTTTTCATATCCATTTCTAATATTCCAGCAACAAAATCTAGGGAAAAGCCCACATTTTCAGGTGCCTTGTCATAGCCCATTTAATGTATATGTTGGAGAGATTGTCTTTTGCACTGAAGGGCTTGTTTGAAACCAAACGAGAACCCCTTAGCAAAAAGCAAATTGCATGAGAGGCAGTTTATCTTCTTTGGAAGAAAAGACGAGCTGAGTCAACCCTCCTGGGGTTTGACAACTAAGGTATTTCTTTATCCTTGACACTGCTCAGATAGAGCCACTGATATTATAACTGCCTTTATTGAAGGTTGGTCGATTTAGAGGAAGTACATCCATCTTATATTACAGTCATTCTTATACAGTCCTTACAGTCTTAAGGATTTTTTATTGAGATGAGTGAAATCCTGCTTAAGAAAAAATCAGAGGAGGGAAGGGAAATGGATCAAGAATAAAAACAGGGTCCTTAATATAGTCCAGTCTCAGTGCCAAATGCTTTCATATATGATATTACTATCCCCATACCGCGGAGGAAGTAACCTAGAAAGGTTGTGATCACCCAGCCAGTGACTGGAAGACCAAAGAAGGGACAATCTTCTCCCTCCCAAGACCCTTCTATTATCTCTGCCACTAGAGAGGAAAAGTCTAGAATGCAAAAGTCTCCCTATACCATCACCATGGTTAAATATAAAATGGCCATGTCCTGCCTTTCTATAATCTCCAGAGATGTCCTCTAAAAGATAAATATAGATCACTCTCAACTTATTACATATCTAGAAGAGCCTTGGTTTATTTGTTATGTTTACATATCTAAACAGAGCTGGTTGTAATAAGCTGTGCTCTGCTAATTGTACATCTTCCCTTTGTTTCACCTCATCCTGTATAATTAGTGCCGTCTTGAAAATAGAAGTTTTCCATGACATTAAAATTCTTACACAGCACACCCTCTAATTATTTCATATCTTCACATTAGGGACTAAGATACTCATGGTGGAGGGGGTAATTCTGTTTGTTATTTAATTAGTTATAGAGGAGTTCAGGAAAAAGAGATTAAAATAATTTCTACTTGACTCTGAGATTTTTTTTTTTTTTCTCATTGCCTACTCCCTCCTGACTTCAAACCTCATCATTTTTGGTACCAGAGTCAGTTATGCCTCTTAGGATTTCCTTCTATTAAAAAGTTACCTATTCTTCAAGATCTACCCAAAATCCCCTTCTTTGCAGGTCTTTCCAGATATCCATCATTAAAATTAAGCTTCATCTTCCATACTCTAGGGTACTAATCCTATAGAATCTCTCTCTTTTGTATTATAGGGGTAAAAATAGGGCAGAGATGGCTGGTAACTTACTCAAATATGTTTCCTTTCTTTTTCTTGGGCATATAACTCAGCAGCATGTCCTTGCCTGCCTTAAAGCTGGGTGTGATCAGATGATGAATTTCCCACAGTGGAAAACAAATGAAGTGGCATGTTTCCTTTTGGGGCCAGAATTTTTAGGAGGTAGGTTGCTCCATGCTTGCCCTCCCCTGTTGACATCTGCATGAGCAAAGTCTGATGCCCTCAAGGATGGAGAGAGTCAGGGCTCCTAGATCACTGGGTAGAAAGCTGTCTGGCCAAACAGGAACAGCCTCACTAGGTTGAACAAGAAATAACCATCTATTGTGTTAAGGTTGGAAATTTAGAGTTTATTTGTTATACCTGCTAGTGTGGACATACTTAATATAGTGTGTGCATGTTTGTGCGTATCTTTGTGACTCCCTCTATTTCAGAAGCCCCAAAATGACAGGAACAACAACCAAAAAAATCACCCCTTACTGGGAGTCTTATTTGGAAATGGAGCAGATGGCCATCAAAATGAAGAATGGAGGGTCTCTAAATCATTTCTGGTATTGGGAATGCTATTTTTTCATTGGCAAGCAACCAACTAGAATTTTGAAAATAATCTCATAGGCAACTAACTTACGGCAGAGAATGAAAGGGATACCCAGTTAGTTTCCTTATTAAAATGTATCCTAGTTCATTACTCATTCAAATATTCATCATTCTTTCAATCAGCAAGTAGGTATTGGACATATTCTATATGCCAGGCAGTCCGATAACAGTACTGATCAATCACAGATCTAGTCCCGGCTCACTCCAAATATATACTCCACCTATCCAGCAAGTCATCAGACTACCAAAGGTACATTCAGGTTCTCACCCAGGTTTTCAGGTTCTTCATCTATAAAAGTAAATAATAATATTATCTACTTCACAGTTGTGTTGTATTTTTAATTAGATACTGATCTAAATATAATGATTATAAAATTTTTAGCACTGTGCTTCACACTTGGAACTTGATCAGCACTCAATAAATCCTAGCTATTATTATTCTTATTAATTTAGATTAATTTCATAAGATTGTACAACAACAACAAAAGATCTGCCTGAAAGAGACTATGTGGAATATAATTTTCCCTTTGTAGTGACTTCTGATATGAGAGTTGAGGGGTTGGGAATAATGCCCCACATTTAAAAAAAACAAACAGTATATGCAAAGGGCCAGTGATATGAGGAAGCATTTTTTGGGAATTGAGAAAGTAAGAATAGAGGAGTAGAGAGATCGAGGAGTAGAGAGATCAAGGTGGAAAATGCAGCAGGACGAGACCATGCAGAGCCTTGGGACCGCCACGTAGCCATGCTAAGAATTTGGCCTTCTTCCTAGTGCAAGAGAAAGTCACTGAATGGTCTCAAACACACAGAGTGGCAAATAATATGATCATCTTTATTTTTTTAGAAAGATCACTATGGCTGGAGTGGATAGGTAAACCACTTGAAAAGTTACCATAGGAGAGTCAAGATAAGAAATACCCATAGGTTGGGTATGGTGGTGGTAGTAGAGATGGAGAGAAATCATAAAATATGAGAAATCTCTGAAGTGACATTGGCAGGACATAGTGATGATTAAGTACAGAAATGAGAAGAAGACAGCTGTTAACAATGGTTCCTGGTGTTTCAGGTAGCTGCTGCTACTGCTGCTAAGTCGCTTCAGTCGTGTCCGACTCTGTGCGACCCCATAGACGGCAGCCCACCAGGCTCCCCCATCCCTGGGATTCTCCAAGCAAGAACACTGGAGTGGGTTGCCATTTCCCTCCAAAGCATGAAAGTGAAAAGTGAAAGTGAAGTCATTCAGTCTTGTCTGACTCCTAGCGACCCCATGGACTGTAGGCCACCAGGCTCCTCCATCCATGGGATTTTCCAGGCAAGAGTACTGGAGTGGGTTGCCATTGCCTTTTCCTCAGGTAGCTACAAGCACATTTCATAGAAATAGAGAACCCCGAAAGAGAATCAGGGTTGCTAGGGCATGAATTTACCTTTGTCCATGCTGCATTCTGCTGCCTCTCGTCCAAGAAAATAGGTCAAATAAACAGCTGGATATATTGGTCTGGAGCTCCATAGATACATCTGAGCTAGAGTGTGAATATAAAGGTTATTGGAATGAATAAAAGTTATTGGAATAGCAACTGAGACCAAGGACTGGAGAATTTGCTTAGAAAATGGGCAAAACTTAAACTGAGAAGAATAAAAGAGGGCCTGGGACTAGCCTGAAGAACTAGTTATCAAGTTAAGCAGAGATGTGTATGTATTAGAAGAGCATTATTAGGTATTGGCTTAAGTGATTGTGGAAGCTTTATAAGTCCAAAAATCTGATAGAGGAGGCCAGCAGGATGGAAACTCAACAAAGAGTTGCAGTTTGAGTCTGAAAAATCAGGAAAACCAGGATCAGTCAACAGTGCAGATGAAGTCCAAAAGCAGTGCTGGAGAATTCCCTCTGGCTTCAAGGAGATCAGCCTTTTATTCTATTCAGGACTTCATTGAATTGAATGAACCTGCCCCCCACCCCCACCTCCCAACAGGCCTGTTATGGCCAACATTCTGCTTTACTCAAAGTCCACTGACTTAATTGTAAATCACATCCAAATGTCCTCATGGGAACATCCAGAATAATGTTTCACCAAGTATCTGGGCACCACAGTCCAGCCAAGTTGACCCATAAAATTAATCATCACAGGGATATACAAAGACAAGCAGAAATAGTGATTGATTCCTAGGCTCTATACTAGTTGCTGGGAATACAATCTACATCATGGTTTACAGTCTGAGCCCAGGGGCCAGAGAGCTGGGTTTGAAACCTAACTTTGTCTTTTATTTACCCTGAGACCTTAGGAAAATTACTCATTGATTCAGTGCCTCATCTTGAAAATGGCCACAGAATAACCCACCTTTGTTGATTGCACAAACTAGATCAGGTAATAAACATAAAGGGAATAAAAAGCTGATTGAACATGGTGAGTGCTCGATAAACATTTGCTCTTATGTTTAAGACAGACCTGGTCTTTTCCCCCAAAGTGACAGAAAGCATCACGAGCAGACAACAGTGTCAAGGAAGGTGTTAGAAATGCCCAACCTCATCTTAGATGAGGGCCTGATCTACAGCGGGAGGAGGCTGCAGTCCCTGCAGTGCTTTCAGGAAATCTGGAATTAACTAGCCGTTTTCCTCCCTGTGAAGATACCAGACATTTGAATGGCATGTGAACTTGTGAAATAAGCATGCCCTTCACTCTTTTGACCATCCCCATGGAAAATAAATGCAAAAACCAAAAATGGCCTCTGAGGAGGCCTTACAAATAGCTGTGAAAAGAAGAGAAGCAAAAAGCAAAGGAGAAAAGGAAAGATATAAGCATCTGAATGCAGAGTTCCAAAGAATAGCAAGGAGACATAAGAAAGCCTTCCTCAGTGATAAATGCAAAGAAACAGAGGCAAACAACAGAATGGGAAAGACTAGAGATGTCTTCAAGAAAATTAGAGATACCAAGGGAACATTTCATGCAAAGATGGGCTCAATAAAGGACAGAAATGGTATGGACCTAACAGAAACAGAAGATATTAAGAAGAGGTGGCAAGCATACACAGAAGAACTGTACAAAAAAGATCTTCATGACCCAGATAATCATGATGCTGTGATCACTCACTTAGAGCCATACATCCTAGAATCTGAAGTCAAGTGGGCCTTAGAAAGCATCACTACAAACAAAGCTAGGGGAAGTGATGGAATTCCAGCTGAGCTATTTCAAATCCTGAAAGATGATGCTGTGAAAGTGCTGCACTCAATATGCCAGCAAATGTGGAAAACTCAGCAGTGGCCACAGGACTGAAGAGGTCAGTTTTCATTCCAATCCCAAAGAAAGGCAATGCCAAAGAATGCTCAAACTACCGCACAATTACACTCATCTCACATGCTAGTAAAATAATGCTCAAAATTCTCCAAGCCAGGCTTCAGCAATACGTGAACCGTAAACTTCCAGATGTTCAAGCTGGTTTTAGAAAAGGCAGAGGAACCAGAGATCAAATTGCCAGCATACGCTGGATCATGGAAAAAGCAAGAGAGTTCCAGAAAAACATCTATTTCTGCTTTCTTGACTATGCCAAAGCCTTTGACTATGTATGTGGATCACAATCAACTGTGGAAAAGTCTGAAAGAGATGAAAATACCAGACCACCTAACCTGCCTCTTGAGAAACCTATATGCAGGCCAGGAAGTAACAGTTAGAACTGGACATGGAAAAACTGACTGGTTCCAAAGAGGAAAGGGAGTGCGTCAAGGCTGTATATTTTCACCCTGCTTATTTAACGTCTATGCAGAGTACATCATGAGAAACGCTGGACTGGAAGATGCACAAGCTGGAATCAAGATTGCTGGGAGAGATATCAGTCTTCTCAGATATGTAGATGACACCACCCTTATGGCAGAAAGTGAAGAGGAACTAAAAAGCCTCTTGATGAAAGTGAAAGAGGAGAGTGAAAAAGTTGGCTTAAAGCTCAACATTCAGAAAACTAAGATCATGGCATCTGGTCCCATCACTTCATGGCAAATAGATGGGGAAACAGTGTCAGACTTTGTTTTGGGGGGCTTCAAAATCACAGCAGATGGTGATTGCAGCCATGAAATTAAAAGACGCTTACTCCTTGGAAGGAAAGTTCTGACCAACCTAGATAGCATATTTGGAGAAGGCAATGGCACCCCATTCCAGTACTCTTGCCTGGAAAATCCCATGGACGGAGGAGCCTGGTAGGCTGCAATCCATGGGGTTGCCAAAAGTAGGACATGACTGAGTGACTTCACTTTCACTTTTCACTTTAATACTTTGGAGAAGGAAATGGCAGCCCACTCCAGTGTTCTTGCTTGGAGAATCCCAGGGACGGGGGAGCCTGGTGGGCTGCCGTCTATGGGGTCGCACAGAGTCGGACATGACTGAGGTGACTTAGCAGATAGCATATTAAAAAACAGAGACATTATTTTACCAACAAAGGTCCATCTAGTCAAGGCTATGGTTTTTCCAGTGGTCATGTATGGATGTGAGAGTTGGACTGTGAAGAAAGCTGAGCATCGAAGAATTGATGCTTTTGAACTGTGGTGTTGGAGAAGACTCTTGAGAGTCCCTGGGACTGCAAGGAGATCCAACCAGTCCATCCTAAAGGAGCTCAGTCCTGGGTGTTCATTGACAGGACTGATGCTAAAGCTGAAACTCCAGTACTTTGGAGTCAACTCTTCACCTTATGCGAAGAGTTGACTCATTGCTGGGAGGGATTGGGGGTAGGAGGAGAAGGGGACGACAGAGGATGAGATGGCTGGATGGTATCACCGACTCGATGGACATGAGTTTGGGTGAACTCTGGGAGTTGGTGATGGACAGAGCGGCCGGGTGTGCTGCAATTCACGGGGTCACAAAGAGTCGGACGACTGAGCGACTGAACAGAACTGAAGTCACTCTTTTCAGATAAGACCCTAAAGAACTTCCTGTTGAAATGTAAATGTTACCTAAAGCACTATCAGTATCAGCCTCCACTAGCTTGAGGTAGATTTCTTCTCAGATAAAGTACTCAGGTTCTAATGGGACATTGTCTTCATTTGATTGAGGCAGGACTGAGGAGGCTCCTGGAAGCTAGGAAGGAGTTGGGGAAATTGCAGATGGCAGATGGAAAGGCCAGGGGAGGGAAAGATCAAGGGGGAGGAGAAAGGACAGCAGGGCCCTTCTTGTTACTCACACCTGCGGTTCCCCTGGTGTTCACTCTCCTCCAGACCTTGTGCCTACTCGTGCCTACTCATGCCTGGGACCCTTAAAATATTTTCCCAAATCCTTCATCTCCTTGGTTTAAATACGTATTAATTTTTTAAAGTATTAATTATTTTGGGCTGTTCTGGGTCTTTGTTGCTGCTCAGGCTTTCCTCTAGGTTCAGCAAGTGCAGATTACTCTCTGGTTGCACTCACTGCAGTGGCTTCTTTGCAGAGCAAGGGCTCTAGGGCGCATGGGCTCAGGAGTTGTGGCTCCCGGGCTCTAGAGCACAGGCTCAGTAGTTGTGGCTCACCAGCTTAGTCTCTCCACATCGTGTAGGATCTTCCCAGATCAGGGATCAAACCTGTATCTTCTGCATTAGCAGGCAGATTCTTTACCACTGAGCCACCAGGGAAGCTCATACATAAGTATTAATTTTAAGGTTTGTGTTCTATTTGTTCTCTACTATGGGTCAAAGTAGTTTTCTAGAGACAGGCTCCCAGTAGAAGACAAGTCTCTTGCTAATTCCATGTCATCATATTCAGAGTACCCCATAAATAAATTTTCCCTTGGGATATCCTTTTCATGTCTGCTTCTGAATGACAGTCTGCCCCCTTTCTTTGCCTGACTTAGGGCAGTAGTTCAGGAAGTACAGTGCCCGTGACCTATATCAACGGCAGAAATGCTGCCTGTGCACTTGCTCCTCTGTCTTTGTCCTGGGCTTGTGCAGAGGGTCTGTGCAGTAGCACTTGGATCCACTCTCTAACCTCTGTAGACATTGCTAAGTTGTTTGATGTATTATCCAGCTTGTAATTCAGTATCCAGGGCTTCCTTAGTGGCTTACCAGTGAAGAATCTGCCTGCCAATGCAGTAGATTCAGTCCAGTCCATGGGGCAGGAAGGATCCACTGGAGAAGGAAACGATAACCCACTCCAGTGTTCTTGCCTGGAAAATCCCATGGACAGAGGTACCTGGTAGGCTACCGTCCACGGGGTTGCAAAGAGCTGGACATGACTGAGCAACTAAACAACAACAATTCAGTATTCCCTGTGAGGTTGGCATTTGTTTTATTTTTCTTTTTAAATGAAATACTGATAAAGATCTTGGACCGTGACTAACTCAGAGCTAAACACAAGTGTTTATTACCCTATGATTCCTTCTCTTTCAGTCCTGCAAGCTAAGGCATTAATGTAGGCGCTTCTTTTTACTTAAAGATGGGGGCCCTGCAATTTCCCTCAAGATGGGCTTTTTGAACACTCTTCCTCTGGGCAGAGCTGCAGGTCCATCTGCATCTGGTTCCCTTGGGCACACCTGGGAATGGGTTGGCCCTCAACTGCCTGGCCCATGCTCTCTCCACTCTACAACGCTGCCCTCCAGGGCTCACAGCACACTCTGCTCATGCCTGAAAACCAGTAAGGTTTCCCTTCAGGCCTCTCAAGCCCCAGGAAGCTGAACCAGAGGTAAAGAAGAGGAGACCCCGGAGACACTGGGTACCTACATTTCAGCTCAGTGGCTGTCTCCTCCCTCTGCCCCTGTGGAGGTCTCTGAGTCCCAGGCCCTCACAGAACCTTAAGGAAACTGATTAGGAAACCTTAAGGAAACTCCCTGTCAGGAGTGAGCTGAAGGTGAGGAATGAGGCCCTTGCCTGGTACTAAATGAGCCCCAGAAAAGGGATGAAGTTCAGGGATAGGGTGAGAGTCAGGGATGCCAGTAACACACAGGAATACTGGTCAATAACGCACACAATGTTGTACCGTGGTCTATCAAGTGTCCTCCCCACCATAGCAATCACACTTCACATTCAGAGGCACAACCCCAGGCCCCAGGGACACCAGTGTGATAAAATGCACAGAGGCCAAGGCTCAGACACCAGCGCGGTTTGTACACCTTCCCCAGGCCAGGTGCCTCACAGGTCATCTCATTCATTGCTCAAGATGGCCCTGCAGGTAGGGATTTGCTCGTGCACCTGCCAGAGTGAGGTACATGGACTAGCCCAGATGACACTCTGAGGAAGCAGGAACAGAGACGGTTTATTGAGTCACAGTGTAGTGCTTCCACTCCTAAAGGCTGACACAGGGTCCGTGGAGAATCTGACAAGCTCCTCAGCCACTGTGCTCCGGGCCCAGGCACTCTCAGTGCCCCCTGACCAGCTAGCTGGATTGGCCTAGGAGGTACCTCAGTGAGAGTGAAGAGCAACAGGAAGCGGGCAATGCCTACCCACCCACCCATACACAGAGCAGGGCTAAGGAGCAGGGAGCCAGGCTTGTGCTATGCAAATAACACCCGCCCTGCCCTCTCTCTGGCTGCAGACCTGACCCTTCCTCTTCTCTGCAGGGCTGCTGTGCAGGGGTTGGCTTTCCTGATGCTGTGTTTGTTGATGGCTCTGGACGCGCTATAACCAGAGTCCTTCTCAAGCTGTGCCTTAGCCATTGAGCAGACTGGAATGAAAATCAGGAAATTACACAAATCCTAGGTTAAAAAATAAGGGAAAAAAAGAAGTCCCCAAGGGTGGAAGTTGGGTTAGGACTGGCCACATCACAAGGTTGCTCCATCCTGAGACTTTGTGACAGGTGTTCCTGGTGGATTTCACTGAGCCCTGGAGAGACAGCACAAAGGGATCCCTGAGGACAGAAAAGACTTCTCCGGGCAACAAAGGTGTCACAGCCCAGAGTGGATGCTCCTTCCCCTGCCCTCCTAGGGTGGCTTACTCTTAACTTTCTGCTACATTTATGATGAAGAACTTCTTTCCCAGTCACCTAAATATTTATTTGCTGTGTGCAAGGCCCCATACTTTCTCACAGAGAAATGTCCAGCATACCTCTGGCTCCCTGGCATCCAGCCCAGAGCCAAAAAGTACTCCTCTATAGATGTTAGACAAATAAATTAGCATAAACCATTTACTTCCAGGATTTGGAAAAGGCCCTATAACATGAAATGGTCAACAAATCCTCCTTCACCAATACAAGCTACCTGAGATCCAACAAATGGCTTTTCGTGTCTTTCCTAATCACACAAAATATCCCTTGGACCCTAGTGAAATAAGTCTAGCGCAGGATGAAATGCCTTATAAATTAATGAACACCACCCTGTAAACCAGGTGGTCTATAGGCATTGGAAACTGGCAGAAATATGATAGGCAGTGGTCATATAGTTGATGTGATATGGTTCCTGAGATATTTCCTATCACAGTCCACATAGGAGATGAACCTCTCATGCATCACAATTCCCAACAAGATAGTCCAGCCACACCTCTTTCTTCATTAAAAATAAAAATAAAAATAAACTTTCTATTTTGTATTGGGGTGTAGCTGACTAACAACGTTGTGATGATTTTAGGTGAACTGAAAAGGGACTCAGCCATACATATACATGTATCTGTTCACCCTTAGACTCCACTCCCATCCAGGCCCACACCCCTTGCAGGAAAGTAAATCAGAAGGCAAGGGAGTAAAATCAATATTTTTGTAAGACTACATTTGAATCTGCTCTAATTTGAAAAGTGGAACCCCGGTAATGGGCAGCCTTCATTGAGTGCTTACTGCATGCTAAGTTCTGTGCCATGATCTTTGCATACATGACCTTAATTGAGCTAGGAACAACCCTGCACAGTGGGTTCTATAGAATCTTCATCTTGCAGATTACAAAAGGAACTGATGGAGGTTATACAGTGTTTCCAAGACTAATACATGGCTAGGACTGAAATCCAAGTCTTTATATTTACACTTGCTTGTCCAAAATCATCATCCTCAAATTTCGGCACCTGGTGACTATTATTATAAATTTCCTGTGACATCCCTCACAAATGACTGCCACAATCTATATATGATGACATGAAGAACTTTTTTACCAAAAATAGAGTGCTGCTTCTATCAAAACTGGATTTTGTTCCCTGGGTTGAACTCAGTTCAATTGTTGGAATCAGTTTTTATCTTAAAAATCAGCAAGATAATAACTATCTTTTATTGAGTCTCTTTTATTTTGTTCAGTTCAGTTCATTTGCTCATTCATGTCAGACTCTTTGCAACCCCATGGACTGCAGCACACCAGGCTTCCTTGTCCATCACCAGCTCCTGGAGCTTACTGAAATTCATGTCCATAGAGTTGGTGATGCCATCCAACCATCTCATCCTCTGTCTTCCCCTTCTCCTCCTGCCTCTATCTTTCTCAGCATCAGGGTCTTTTCCAATGACTCAGTTCTTCATATCAGGTGGCCAAAGTATTGGACTTTCAGCTTCAGCATCAGTCCTTCCTATGAATATTCAGGACTGACTTCCTTTAGGATGGACTGGTTGGATCTCCTTGCAGTCCAAGGGACTCTCAAGAGTCTTCTCCAACACCACAGTTCAAAAGCATCAATTCTTTGGCACTCAGCTTTCTTTAGAGTCCAACTCTCACATGCATGCATGACTACTGGAAAAACCATAGCTTTGATTAGACGGACCTTTGTCAGCAAAGTAATGTCTCTTTTTAATATGCTGTCTAGGTTGGTCATAACTTTTCTTCCAAGGAGCAAGCGTCTTTTAATTTCATGGCTGCAGTCACCATCTGCAGTGATTTTGGAGCCCCCCCAAAATAAAGTCTCACTGTTTCTGTTGTTTCCCCATCTATTTCCCATGAAGTGATGGGACCAGATGCCATGATCTTTGTTTTCTCAATATTGAGTTTTAAGCCAACTTTTTCACTCTCCTCTTTCACTTTCATCAAGAGGCTCTTATAGTTCCTCTTCACTTCCTGCCATAAGGGTGGTGTCATCTGCGTATCTGAGGCTGATATTTCTCCCAGCAATCTTGATTTGAGTTCATGCTTCATGCAGCCCGGCATTTCTCATGATGTACTCTGCATAGAAGTTAAATAAGCAGGGTGTCAATATACAGCCTTGACGTACTCCTTTCCCAATTTGGAACCAGTCTGTTGTTTCATGTCAGGTTCTAACTCTTGCTTTTTGACCTGCATACAGATTTCTCAGGAGGCAGGTAAGACGGTCTGGTATTCCCATCTCTTGAAGAATTTCCATAGTTTCTTGTGATCCACACAGTCAAAGGCTTTGGCATAGTCAGTAAAGCAGAAGTAGATGTTTTTCTGGAACTCTCTTGCTTTTTCAATGATCCAGTGGATGTTGATAATTTGATCTCTGGTTTCCTCTGCCTTTTCTAAAACCAGCTTGAACATCTGGAAGTTCACGGTTCACGTACTGTTGAAACCTGGCTTGGAGAATTTTAAGCATTACTTTACTAGTGTGTGAGATGAGTGCAGTTGTGCAGTAGTTTGAGCATTCTTTGGCATTGCCTTTCTTTGGGATTGGAATGAAAACTGACCTCTTCAGTCCTGTGGCCACTGCTGAGTTTTCCAAATTAACTGGCATATTGAGTGCAGCACTTTCACAGCATCATCTTTTAGGATTTGAAATAGCTCCACTGGAATTCCATCACTTCCACTAGCTTTGTCATAGTGATGCTTCCTAAGGCCCACTTGACTTTGCATTCCAGGATGTCTGGCTGTAGGTGAGTGATCACACCATCGTGGTGTCTGGGTCATGAAGATCTTTTTCATATAGTTCTTCTGTGTATTGTTGCCGCCTCTTCTTAATATCTTCTGCTTCGGTAGCTTCAGGTGGTTTTTTTAAGAGCTGCTCTGGTTCCTTTAATCTTGCCTTAGGTGATCTCCTGATGAGCTTCTTGAGATTATCAAATTGTGATCTTCTCTGGAATGCTAACATCTTCCATTTGTTGGGGATTTTATGTGTATCTCTTGAGGTGGAGTTGGTGATGGACAGGGAGGCCTGGCGTGCTGCAGTCCATGGGGTTGCAAAGAGTCGGACACGACTGAGCCACTGAACTGAACCTGAGGTGGAACCAGGACCCTGTCCCAAGGCTGCACGATCGTTTCTTGGCTGCTCCTCCCTTGTCTCAGCATCCCGTCCCTTCTGTGATGAACAGCAGTTCTTTAAATCTTTGCTTTGGGATTGATGGAAGGGCATGGAGGCTGGAGTGTATTCCTTACAGACAGGAAACAGCGGGGGAGGAGAGCAGAAAGGCCTCTGTGGCCAGGAGCCCCACAGGGTCCTGCTTGGTTTCAGGAGGAAGGTGGGAGAACAGGACAGAAAATGTTGGCAAGAGGGATCCTGGGAGGGACAGTGTTCCAAAGGTGGGTATAAACCCCCAGCAGAAGAGAGGAGAGTGGGGAGGGAGGTGAGCTGGGAGACAGCACAGTGAGGGCAGGGCAGCCATCATTCCGGTGAGAAAATGGAGGAGGCAGAAGCAGGGGCTGCAGGCACCACAGAGTCTCTGGGGAGGCGAGAAAAGGGGAAAGAAATCTCTGGAGAGCACTGACAATTTTTTTTTTTATGGAGAAAGAGAAGAAGCAGCTTTTCCCAGCCCAGAGCTGACGTGTGTGTGGGAGTCCTGTTGTCAGACAATCAGATCATTTCCCCATCACTCTCACCAGTCACCACCTGTGTCTGGAAGTCATGCCCCAGGGAGATGCCTTCAAGGACTCAGAAAAGTAAATTCTCTGGAGCCCTCCCCCCTTGAGCCGCCTCATGAATGATGAGCCTTACTAAGAAACTTAATGAGACCTTTTCACACACCAGGGAGCAGGGGTCAGTAGTGGGCAGGCTGTTGAGCAAACATTCCGTTGTCCGGATTTGAATGAGGAAAGATATTCAGCTGGAATGAGATGGAATAGGTATCAGTTCATGCTTAAAAGACATGAAAGTGTTGGTCAGAGAGGAAACTCAGGGACATAGTCAAGTTTTTCCTATCTGTCAGTGAAATGTTATCACTGAGGAGTTTGTACGTTCTTTTATTTCAAACGCGCCCACAATTTAAAAGCATCAGCATCAGGACAGTGCATTGTCCTCCATACAGTATTTGAAGATGATGCTGCCAGTGGTGGTCCTCCTGGAAGACTATGGCATCAGTTGAAAAGAAGAATGGATGTCTGGCCATCTCCTATGTTGCACAAAGAATTGATTTCAAACTGTAGCTGTTTGAAAATAAATTCGACCAAAACCAAGAGACTGATATAAAAATAAACAAGGGCTTCTTAATCTGTATTTTCACAAACGACTGATTTAATCACTTTGACTTTAAACTCACAAATCAAAAGGTCAGCCAGTTTGATTAAAAACACGTGCACGGTCCAGTTGATTGACTGACTGAACTATATGCTTGAAGAAACGGTGGTGTGATGCTAAGAGAAGTAGCTTGGGAGTCGGGGAGCCTGGGTTCTGGTTTGGGCTTCATTTCACATCCCTTGTAAGAACCTGGGTGACCTCTGAGCCCCAGGACACCATACCTACATCCTGGATTCTGGTGATAATCAAATGAAGTAACATAGGCAGAAATAATTTTGTACACTGAGAAGTTCTCTCCAAAATTCCATCACTACTGTCAATAACTGTTACATAATCCCAAAGCCACATATTCATCAATCCTTTGACATGCTGCTGCTATATTTGATACACTTACTCATAGAAACTTTCTCATGTTTGGCAACTTCTGTCCCTCTCCTGTCTGAAGTCTGAATCCTCCTTCATAACAGTACCCTCTGCTACCAATTTAATGCAGTACCATTGAAGATAATCCGCTATGACATCTGTTTCAAACCCATGGAGAGGATTCAGTGTTCACAAGCAAATTGAGTAATTACTATGTAATTACACTATAAATTGTGCAATCAATGATTTGCTCTCAAAATTCATCTTTCGGACATATTCACTATGACAGCCACTTGGGTTCTTCTAAGATGTGGAGATCTATTCTTAAAACGGTCAATATAAGGATGTGAGCTAAACACCTGTGGCCAAAAAATTAGAGGATTATCTCTAGAAAAGAGAGAGGGTTAGAGAAGGATGAAAATGAAAGTGTGGAAAGGAGATGTTAATAGAGTGAGAAAGAAAGGGGAAGGATATTTTGAAGGTTATCTAAGTCTTTCTCAGTTATTTTGTAAAACCTGTGAAATTGCTAAGCCTCGCTGGCAGGAGAAAACACAAGAGGAGAGATCAGTGACGCAGGATTTCGCCTGCTTCACGAAGAGCCCATTACTAGTGATAGCTATTTGGACTTTGGGAAACTGTACCATATGTAGAAAGTAGGGAATTAATGACTTAAGAGATGATATCTAATAGTTCTTGATAACTACCAGCTTTACAGAGTCTAAAAACTGAGACCTAACACTTTGCTGAATGGTTATAAAACAAAGATCTAAGCTTCCTCTAAATTTGTTTTTTAAAAGCCAGTCAACAAATATTTATTATCCACATGTTATATGGAATATGAAATATGTATTAGATTACGTGCTTGAAGCAACCTGGAATATAAATAAATAAGGCAGGAGCATGGCATGGTGGAAGAAAGGCTAGCTTGAGATCCTTCCTGACTTGAGTTTGAATCATGAGCTGTGGGACTGTGCCTTATGAAGCTGTGATGTTCAATCATTTTTAAGCTACATACCTGGCAATTTCATGCGATTCAACCAAAAGGAATTAGAAATGCCTCTTAAATGTTTGATAATTAGAAAAAATGTTTATAAAATATTTATAATGTCTGTATAAATGTTTAGAGTTTGTTTATGGTAGAAGGCATATAGAAGCATCTTACTCTTGGTCACCAAGGGTACTAAACATTATTACTGTGTAGTGGAAATAGGACAGACGAGTTAAGACAGTGTTGCAAAAGTCAGAGCTCTATAAGTCTCCCTTTTGGCCACTGTATGTTTAAAAATACAAGTCTCACTAAATATTTAAAGAAAGGAATTTTATAAAAATAAGAGGATTCATTTGTTAAAACAAAGGCATTTGCTACTACATAAAGACGCAAAAATACACACATGCTAAGTCACTTCAGTTGTGTCTGACTCTTTGTGGCCCTATAGACTATAGGCTGCCAGGCTCCTTTGTCTATGGGATTGTCCAGGCAAGAATACCGGAATGGGTATATCTGATCTCTAAAACCAAAATTCTATGCCAAATGCCCACTGCAACAAACAGTCTATTAGAATCAGTTATTCTGTACTTATATTAACATCAAGTGGTTCCATTTTAACAGCACAACACTTTCCAAATGTGTATACTTCAGTTTTCAAAAGGTAAGTCCCATTTAGAGATGGGATGCAATTGTACAAAATAAAGTAAAAAACCAAAATGCACACCAAACACCCAGTTGCACTCGTGATGGTTCTGTTCCTTTCCTTTGCATGGGAGCAGCAGAGCACTCACGGCATCAGAGGCAGCCGCAGGAAACAGCTAGCAGCATTAGTCAGTGTGCTAAGTAGAGACAGGAAGCAAGTTCAATGGAGCAGAAAGGTCCCTGCCTCTGGAATTGATGGAGAGAAGGAATGTGATTGGTTTCTTAAAGGGCAGACAGAGGAGTGATGGGTAATTTCACCTCCCCTCACTAAACATGCCTGTCTATCTGAGATGGATCAACACCTTAGATTACACATTATGCAAATGACAGTGGCAGTTTGGCACCTCATGGTCTCCTGCCAGAGTTTAGATTCATTCCCAATGTTGTCTGAGAAAAGTGAAAATAAACATGCCCCCCTTCCCCTCCTTGGCTTCTTTGTCCTTGCGAAGTACAGCTTTCTCCAAGCCTGCAGCTCAGAGCCTAAACTGCGTGGCAGTGGCCATCTCTCCTTGCAAGGTGGTGAGCTCAAAACTCCCAGACTCAGAAATTAATTTCACAAAAGCAAGAACAGAGGTGCCAGTGACTGTTGTAGATCATACAGAGAAGCTCCCAAGGAAATCCAGGACTGTAAATTATGCAGGTCTGATCCCTGGGTGGGGAAGAACCCCTGGAGAAGGAAAGGGCAATCCACTCCAGTGTTCCTGCCTGGAGAATCCTGTGGACAGAGGCACCTGGTGGGCTATAGTCCATGGGGTTGCAAAGAGTTGGACGTGACTGAGAGTGGCACGTGTGGGCACACACGCACGCGCGCACACACACACACACACACACACATACAAACTACATTTCAAAAGATACTGCAGATGTTGCAATGCCAATGAGTCAGAAGAAAACTGCTACCCAAAAGGAGCTATTTCCTGGTTTGCTCATGGAAAAGTAATTCTAGGCAATGATGGAACAGCTATGTGTGATGTGAGCTCTTCTTTCCCCCTACTGCTGAAAAGACCATGTCTAATCTGGGGAAAGGAGAGCTGACAGTTACTGATTTACCCTCACATAAATACTCTAAAAGAGAATGGATTTGACTGTCCCACAACATCGCCTCCACCGCCCTCCCCAGAAGTCCCGGTGTAAAACTAAAAGACACGTGCTGGAATTATAGACAGCTAGTCTGTACATGAAATATGACATCTTTAAATGAACATGATCAGATTTTAGTACAAATTCCCAAGGGATTCTGGAAGCTCTTCCTGGAGTTCCTAAGATATACTCATATCTAACATGTGATTTATCCCTGGGGTAGAGGATTGTCTTAAATCATCTTTTAAGACTACTTCCAACACTGAAATTTAGACCATAAGGATGAAATCAGAATTTTTAACAAAACAAGTTCAATGTTGGACTTCTATATCAGTGAGGAGCTGAACTCTATTGTAGAGTGGATTATTAACTAAAATGAGAACTTTGCCAGACAAACTAGGTTGTGCTGGGCTGGTCACCATTTCAAAAATACCCTCTAATAAAGGTCAGAAATGAAAAAAAAGAGGGGGCAGGAATCATTTCAGGGCAATGGTGTTCTTGTGATCATAGGATCAATCATTATAACTTCTTATAATGACTTAGTAAGTGTAACGATCTTTCATATAAACATTTGTGCCCACAGTGGAAAACTTAAAAACAAATAGATACCACTCAGGTGAAGCCTAGATTTTTTTTTTTCTAGAGAGAGTCAGCCCTGTCTGAATAATAACGTTATCTTCTTAGTGAACATCCTTTGTAAGTGCATAAAGCAGGAAGACAGAAAAAGACTGACTTACCCTAACTTGTCCATCCTTGAAAGGCATAATGTGGTCTCTTTTCTAGAAAATGAGAAGGCTCTTGATACAATCAGAAACCTGAGTTCTAGTTGTAGATACCACTGGTTCTTTTACTTGAGTCACAGTGGTTCGTCTCTCTATAGACTTTCTCCCTATAAAATGTGATGAATTGACTAAATATTGAAATCTTTTTTTATGCAAGTTAAGAAACTCTGCCACTACCTAAATTCTGTCATTTATTTACCAAGAATGGCAACTTGATATATCAGTACATTTGAGCCTTGAGCAATAAGGGTTTGAACTGCATGGGGTCACTTACATGTGGGTATTTTTCAGTAAATATAGTATATTTTCATTTTACAGATCTTGAACTGTGTAGAAAAGTTTATATTCAATTAGAGAGCATTATATTTGAAATCACAAGCACTAGGGTTTGAATCCTGATTCATTGAATCCAACTGTTTTTAACATTTCCTTTGTTTTTGAGGCAGAGATAGCAATACATGGATTTTGGGTTTTACCCGAGGATTAGCACCCCTCACCCTTGAATTTTTCAAGGGTCAACTCTATACCTCTGTGATAACTCAGAACCTCCTTGAACAGTTTTTTTAAAAAGCGTTTCAAAAAAGTTACTGCGCACCAATCTCTGTCCAGGGTTAGAACACAATATAGATCCACTCAAGGTCTTCACCCTTAAGACAAGGTTGGCTTTTGTGGTTCATTCACATCTGACATTTGATCGTTATAAGCCACGTTGGTATCAGGAGACCACAATTTGAGACAGTGTCTTTTTATGCCTTTAGGATTAGAAAGACAATGGAATTGAACCTCCAGTTTGGCAAATTCCCCAGAGACCCTGCATTTATAGGACTACTCTTTCACATTCTCCAGTTAGCAAATGTGGCCGCAGTGGCATAGCCACACTTGCCAAGCAGTTTCTGCAAAATGTACAAATAAAATATATCAGGCATCTAATAAGGACTAGAGGCCCATTGCGCCCTCCCCCTTTTCTTCACACTGTGTGAGAAGCTACACTGGGCTTGATGTTTAGCCCGCGGCCACTGAAGCCCTGGTCCTAATTAGGAGAGTAAAATGCCCCTGACAAAGATATAAGAAATCCAGATGTCTACAGTGAGTATAGATCTTGAGATTCTGTATTTGCTGCCAAGAGGATATCTCAGGGAGAAAGAAAAACATGGGAAACCACAGGAAATAAGGATGAACAGCTAATGTATTTAAGTAATTTTCCTTAACCTAATATGTTTCCTTTAAAGTATAACTCTTTTTATTTTTCTTTGCTTGTTTTTGCTTAATTAAACACCAGAAACTATTAACTTGATTTGGTCTAGGGTTTTAAACACTTGAATAAAATGTAGTTTGTTGTACATGTTAAAGAAGTTAAAAAAAAAAAAAGGAATTAAGATGTATTCCCTGTACTAGGCTATCTAAACATACATGATATTTCAAAGTTGTTTTGCACAGAGAATAACATTGTTTTCTCACATCTTCTGTCAGACCACGAAAGCTCAGAGTTCAAACAAATAAAACAAGAATGCTTGAGCGCTATTCAGTCCCTTTGATTTAAGCCCAGGTTGAAAGCTCCAGCGGGAAGCAGCAAACGAAATATTTCCGTGACTGGTGCTGATGCCCCGCAAGTACCATTTCACCGCGTATGCCACGTGACTCCACTTTGCCATCGTTGTTGTTGTTTCAGTCACTAAGTCATGTCTGACTCTCTTGCCACCCCAAGGGCTGGAGACCACCAGGCTCCTCTCTGTCCATGGATTCTCCAGGCAAGATTCTCCTGGAAAATCCAGGATTCTCCAGCCGACTAGAGTAGGTTCCCATTTCCTTCCCCAGAGGATCTTCCCGACCCAAGGATCGAACCCACATCTCCTGCATTGGCAGGTGGATTCTTTACCACTGAGCCACCTGGGAAGCCCCCTGGGACTCCACTAAGTCTCCCCTATATCTGTCTACACTGAGCAGTGCATCTCCATATCTCATACATACTTTTACACCCTTCATTTCATTGCTCACAACATTATATTGAAATAAACTGCAGGTGGCTACCCTCTAGACTTTATTTTCTTAGAAGACAGTATGTTATTAATGCTTTATCCCCCAGAATTAACACAGCACCTGCACATAAAAGAGACAACAATCACATCCTTACTGATAATAAGTCTATTAAAATACTTAAATATATTTGTAATTTTCTCTCAACATTAAAACTAGTAATAGTATGTGTTAAGCATTTCTGTGTGCCAAGACAGATATTGAGTGTTTTCCTGATGTTTATTTCATTTAATTTTCATGAATCTGATTTCGATACACTTTTCGTATATTCCAGCTGAAGAAATGCTTGCAGAATGGTGATACAGCTAGTAAATGGCAGAATTTGAACTCCAGTTAACTGACTATACGATCTGTAGTTTTAACATTTCACAATACTGCCTCCTGGGACAAATCCCTTAACAAATGTTTTTCAGAATTACTGGCAAAATCCCAAATCCTGGGAATTAAAAACTAAAAGTTTGTTGCTACATTTTTCATCAACATTTGACTTGTAGAGAGAGCCAAGGTTTTTCTAGTCCAATTTGACCTCCTTTACATGAAAGATTACTTCAAGGTGCTTCTTAGGAAAATAAGATGAAAGGCAGTCAGGATCTTATCCTCCAAAAATAACATGCGTAGAATAAGAGTTCCATTTAGACCAGTGAAATTCAGTCAGCAGGCTCCCTCATGACATTCCTGACAAGAACTTATATGGTCAGTCTACAGATATGAATTCTCAGTGAAAGTCGCTCAGTCGTGTCTGACTCTTTGCAACCCCATGGACTATACAGTCCATGAATTCTCCAGACCAGAATACTGGAGTAGGTAGCCTTTCCTTCTGCAGGGGATCTTCCCAACCTAGGGATTGAACCCAGGTCTCCTGCACTTGACAGTTAATTCAAATCACTATTGGAGTTGGCTTACTGAACAGACTACTGGGATATGATGATTTTGGCCTTTGAATAATTGTTTCAGTGGTACTGAAGGTATTATCTATGGTATAAGTGATATGGGCATTCATTCCAGATCAAGCTCTGTGATAAGTAACCTGGAAAACTTCAAACAAAACAGGGGAAGCTGTCTCATGCTACCATCGTAAAGACCCCTAGATCCATACAGTTCTCATCCCACGAGCCACAAGAATGACTTAGTGCTTTTCTGTGGATTTGACCCATAAACTGCGTGTATTGTTCCTCTGAAATATTAGTGGCCCGGGAATAAGCTGTAATTGAAGATTGATGAGCCAGGTTGGGAAGTTATGACCATCAATAGCATCATGAGTATGATTTCAGGGACTCCAGGTAGCAGATCATTGTCGGTGCCTTATCCTCTGACATGGCAATTAAGACATGTGAAGTTTCTAGGACAAGGCTTTAAAGAACTAAGAACACTGTCATCTGTTCTGATATTCACATCACTGCAGTTTCTGTGAATGCTAACAGAGTGAACTAGGGAAGAACAGGAAGCCTGTTAAAACTAAACATCCAACAGCAGAAAGGTGATTTCATAAATGAAATATGGCAGTCATTGAAAATGAAGTGGTGTGAGAGCAGGTAATAACATGCAAAAGTGTTGCTGCTGCTTGCTAAGTGGAGAAAAGCATATGAAAATGTCCACATAACATGTTTCTATATTTATAAATGAAAATATATAAAATGCAAATAAAGAAAAGATCTACATCTATTTGTCAACAGTGCTCATATCTGCTTGAAAGTATTATGGGTGAGTTTCATTTTCTTCTTTTTGTTTAGTTTGATCCTCTAAATTTTCTATCTTGAGTATGCATCCTTTTTTTTTTTTTTTTTGCTTCTGAATACAAAAGCTTTCTCCAAAGCAAAAAAGCTTTAAAATACACTGTTAGAAAGAGAAAAGCTAAGAAAATTGAGTAATAAGGCATTAGGCTAACAAGATTTTTTTTCAAATAGAAGTTCTAATAGGATTATGTTCACCCCATAAAGTAACCAAAAGGCTGTGACCAGTCTGCCTTTTTATAGATAATTTTTTTTTTCTAAGAAACAAAAAATACTGTATCAAAAAGTGGTGATAGACATTTACCATGCCAAAAAGGAAGTCATGGAGCATCTTAACTGTCCAGTAGACCATAGCATCCCTAACTGTGCTAAGAAGCTCCATTTAATAACAGAATTCAGTGAGTCATGTTATATCTCTATATTGAGATTTCCAAAGAAATAGAACGTAGTAAAGGCCCTGAGCCATCCTGCAATGAATCAATCTGAATAACCTCATCTAACGCAGTGTTTCCCACCCTTTAGCATCACACAACCCTAACAGTAAGATATTGGAATACCTCTGGTTATAAGGCAGTACTTTGAAAAACTTCGTCCGTTTAGGAGAATGCATTACTCATACCAGGAATTTACTTATTCGATTAGCTGTCTGGACCAAATGGAAAATAAATCATCTTGATTTCTAACAACTGACGCAGGAACCATGCCCTGGAGCTCCCCAGAGACTCAGAAACGTTAATGCTTCTCTGCTAGTTTTCTGAGACTGACATATGCCCAGGGAACCGGGGAGCCCATTGTCGCTATTGTGCTTCATGCCTTGAAAACCTTCCAGTCGTTAGAGGGTTATTCTTCACCCCACTCCTGTTACTCAGAGTGAAAATTATCCTCTTGAATCTGGCAACATATGGTCTCTATAAAGAATTTCCAAGCATATTAAAATCAACCTAACAATAGCGCTGAAAATAATTTTTTGGAAGGGCAATTTTGTCAGTGTAATGATGTCAGCTCCAAACTTTTCAATGAATGTATTCTTATCAGTAGCTTGGATGCGACATGAGGTGAAGCATCTTGTTAGGGGATTTCATAGAAGAGCACAGCACAGTAGCGATTGCAAATAATGACTGTGGCTATGGTAACCCAAGGTGAAAAGCACTATTTGCATCACTTTAGCACTCCTTAGAGATCCAATTTACACATGCTACTGCTGTAACTGGACAAGATAGAGGTAATCACAAATGACCCACCACAACAGCAAGCCAGATAATTTATAAAAAATCAGTGCAGAAAGACATTCCAGAAAGAATAATTCAAGGATTTGACAGTTGACAACTTGTGGAAAACTTTGAAAAATATTCACCCAGAAAAGCTGCAAATTCTTTGTTTCCTGAATTTCTCTTAATGCAGAGCTACTACTGTCTGTATATACTTTATTGTCACCTACAGAAACTTTATCTTTTATCCAGAAATTTAATCTAGAATCATTATAACTAAGCCATGAGTTCAAGAATTCAGTCAGAAGCAAAAATTTGCCTTGAATGGCATAATGAAAAGCTCTAGCATGGGAAAAGTTAACACTCAGACTACAAAGCACCTTCTGCTGTATCTTTACACATCACGTGAACACTTACTGTTGAATATGGTCCACTTATCTATGATACCTCAGCAAAGGGCTCTTGTTGATGCTACTGTTGGATGATAGATTACTGTTTATGGCTGTCTAGAAGCTATTTACTCAGCAGTTATTTCTTTATCAACTATAGTATTTCTTGCACTGTGCTATTATGCTTAGGCAGAGTGATAGAGATAGACATAATAATGAGAGTAATAAAAATAGTGATAAAGCCAGATAAAATCTTTGCCCTTATAGAAGTTACAGTTTATCAAAGAGATGCAGTTAAAAAACAATCAAAGAAACTGATTTTTGGATTAAGGGGGTTTTCCATATGAAACAGTCAACCTGAAATACAATCAACAGTGAAGTTAGGAAAGTATACTGAAGAGGAAGAAATGATAAAAGGTATGGTGGAGAAGAAATATACTCCTGAGCAATGACTTCCTCTGCATTCTTAATTTTAACTACAGTCTATCATGAATCCAAGAATGTGCCATACTGGAGAGCTCCCTGTTCTCCAAATAAACCAAACAATTTAACACCTTTGTTTCTTTGCAGGTGCTTTCATCTTATCATTGAATGCCTCTGCGTCACAACCAGTGTTTCTCCCATTGAGATTCCATTTAAAAAAATTTTAATCTAAGTAAAGTGTTGTCTCTTCCATTCATTTAACCCAGTCAGCCTCATCAACAGTTAACTATTTCAGTTAAGGTAGCATAACTAATTATTTATTTCTTCTAGATTATAATTAATATAGCTATAAGCTCCTTAAAGGTAGGGGATTTTCATTTCAATTTGTATACTTAATGTAACATTTATACATTTTAATCATGGAATTGTCACATATAAGGAATAAGTGCAAACAAAAATACAATGGTCCTTTTCAGTACCAAAAAAAGAAAGAAAAAAAAAAAAAA
>SJYQ01002548.1:855146-915019 GCA_006410935.1 Redunca redunca | reverse complement strand
AAAAAAAAAAAAGGACAGAAAATAAGTTGTCAGCACGTCTCCAGACTCGAAAGTAGACACATGTATGATGCCATGTATAATTATATAAGTAAAATTAACACTTCACAAAAAAAGACCCAAATGAATTTTCAGCAGTTTTTGACAGTATATTTTTGGATTCCTGTTTTTAAATGAAGGCTGTGTAGTTTTGTGAATTGACCTTGGAGAAAGGGGCACAAGAGAAATAAAGAAATAATCAGTTGTCATCCAGAATATTTTTTCCTAAGCAATATCACAATAAGAGGGCCAGGTGACATCTAGTCCACAAAGACACATACTATACATTCTTAGACAGCATGGAGAGGGAAAATTGAGTTTTCAAGTATATTCCTTAATTCAAAAGGCTGCGCCTCACATGAGCAAAGCTCTGTAGCATTTCCCAAGATGAATACAGCAGGGACTGATTTATTTTGTGATGGTTGGTAGTTCTCTCCAGCAAAACATGAGTGGCCAGCAATTAATAATAACAAATTAAAATGTATATGCCATTTTAAAGCTTACCATGTATCTCACAACCATGTACCTCTAATCAAAATTAGATTGTCATTATCTCATTTTATATTTAAAGAAGTTGAATGATGTCTGGAGTTCTTAGTTACAGACAACAGAGTCCACTCTAACCAGGTTAAAGAGAAAGGAACTCGTCAAAGAGTATTAGGTAGTTCGTGGAATCTCCAGGAGGGCAAGACTCAAGTTTGGTTCCTAACCAGCCAGACAGCAGGGCCATGAACAACACAGCCCATACAGTGCCTGACAGTTATTTGGAACGCTTTTAGGGGATGCATCAAGGCTGCCCCTGCCTCTGCCCACTCCTACGATGTTCACCTTTGGAGGAAATTCCATCACAGTGATCCAGAAGAAACAACTTTGTCATTCCATGTGCTTTCCAGTCAATCCGAATAACTAGAAAGCAGTTGCCATCTTATGTTGCTCACTCCTGCATCTTTGTCTTGCCCAGAGGCTTCTGACTGGTGGAATTTAAGTCATATGCATTTATCCTAGTTGTAAAGGGACCTGGGAAATGTAGTCTGGACTTCATCTTCTATTACAGATGTCCTGTTTCCTGGAAGAAAAGCTAAAGGGAGATTGGAATGGGAAATCAGTTAGCTAATCTACCAAATCTGCCATAAATGGAGACTTGACTTGATTATAGTCATATAGCTAGTAAAGAGAGCTTTAAGTAACAGAGCTTCAGATGCCAGATCTTACACTCCACAAGATAAAAATGACTGCTTCATTATGATAGAGATGAGTAAGTAGCTCATCTGGCCTTCAGAGCTTAATTAAAATATCCCTTAAGAGCAGCTATTTCCTTTTGACATTGAATTGCATGAGCTCTAAGCATCATTATTGGTTTAGTTTTCTAGATATCTAAATATTGTGAAGGGAGTAGCCTTGTAAATGGGGATGAGTCCTTCATCCTTTCTCCAGTTCTCATTAAAAAAATAATAACTACACATCTACATTATAAAATTAAGGATCTCAGGGCCAGAAAGACCCTTAAAGCCATGTTAAGATTTGTAGCAGCTCTGAATCAGTTTTCCCTATTTCTCACATTAGTCCATGGATAATTTTTATATTACAGAAAATATGAAAACAAACTTTTAAAATCTGCCTACCATGTAAAAAGTGAAATGCAGAATATACTGTATGGACCCCCACATGACAGTTTAATAGACTTGTGTTTAAATCCAGGTTTAATCACTAGCTATAAGATGCTGGTCGGTCAGTCAGTTCAGTTCAGTCACTCGGTCGGTTCAGTTCAGTCGCTCAGTCGTGTCTGACTCTTTGCAACCCCATGAATAGCAGCACGCCAGGCCTCCCTGTCCATCACCAGCTCCCGGAGTTCACTCAGACTCAGGTCCATCGAGTCAGTGATGCCATCCAGCCATCTCATCCTCTGTCCTCCCTTTCTTCTCCTGCCCCCAATCCCTCCCAACATCAGAGTCTTTTCCAATGAGTCAACTCTTCGCATGAGGTGGCCAAAGTACTGGAGTTTCAGCTTTAGCATCATTCCTTCCAAAGAAATCCCAGGGTTGATCTCCTTCAGAATGGACTGGTTGGATCTCCTTGCAGTCCAAGGGACTCTCAAGAGTCTTCTCCAATACCACAATTCAAAAGCACCAATTCTTCGGCACTCAGCCTTCTTCACAGTCCAACTCTCACATCCATACATGACTACTGGAAAAACCATAGCCTTGACTAGACGGACCTTAGTCGGCAGAGTAATGTCTCTGCTTTTGAAAATGCTGTCTAGGTTGGTCATAACTTTCCTTCCAAGGAGTAAGCGTCTTTTAATTTCATGGCTGCAGTCACCATCTGCAGTGATTTTGGAGCCCCCCCAAATAAAGTCTGACATTGTTTCCACTGTTTCCTCATCTATTTCCCATGGAGTGATGGGACCAGATGCCATGATCTTTGTTTTCTGAATGCTGAGCTTTAAGCCAACTTTTTCACTCTCCTCTTTTACTTTCATCAAGAGGCTTTTTAGTTCCTCTTCACTTTCTGCCATAAGGGTGGTGTCATCTACATATCTGAGAAGACTGATATTTCTCCCGGCAATCTTGATTCCAGCTTGTGCTTCTTCCAGTCCAGCATTTCTCATGATGTACTCTGCATATAAGTTAAATAAGCAGGAAGATGCTGGTAGACCAAGCTTAATCTCTTTGGGTCTTTTTCCTCTTCTATAAAATAGGAACAAGAATACCGATTTCTTTTTTTTAAAAAAATATTCATTTATTTATGTGTGCCAGATCTTACTTGTGGCACATGGATCTTTAGTTGCAGCTTGTGAACTCTTTGTTGTAGAAAGTGAAATCTAGTTTCCTGACCTACGATTGAACCCAGGCTCCCTGCATTGGAAGCATGGAGTCTTCGCTACTGAAAATTGTTAGTAAGGTTTTATGTAAACTGTAGAGAACATGATGTGAGTAGAGGTGGGGAAGCAATGGTGTGTCTTCTAAATACATCAACTAGATGAACAAATAGTTATTTGTAAATCACTTAATATAGTCCTAGAAAATACTAAGCAATGACTACTGTTTAAAATATTATTTCAAAATAATTACTTAAAGTGATAATTTTGATTTAACAGATCTTAATAATGATGTGCTCTGTGAATCTACCCACTCATGAAAATGGTATTAGTTCTGACTGAAGAAACATAATGTTCAATGGCAAGTGAAATTTTTTTCCAAGACTATTTTCTCTCACAAATGACTGTTTCCTATTATATGTAAAGACCTTCCTAAATCCTACCTTTGTAAAACTTTCAAACTGTCTGATGGGTTTTCAAATTATATAATAAAGGAAAAGGAAAGCAAATAGCTTGAAATCTCTTAGAAGAGTCACCGGTGCCATCTGTCTATGACTTACTGAAAAAAATGACTATAAAATGCAGTCCTTAAACAAAAAATAGCCTCAGAATTTCATGAAAAGTCATCTCTAATGGGTCAAGTAAAAACATGCTTTGAATAGGACTTTACAACGTTTTAACAGTTTCAGAAACAGCCTGACATCTCAAATATAATGGAAAGTAAAACCTCTCATATATGTAGGTGGACAGGAAGCACAGAATCGTTTTTTACTTTTTGTTGTCATTAGCAAAGCCTACCCTAGCCTGTTGAGTTTGTCTGTGGTGCAACTTCCCTGTTTAAGAACTTAGACTCGGACACTTGCATTCTGAAATAAATTGTCTTCGGTGGTGGTAGGGGGAAGCAAAAGGCAGACAGAAAGCACATGTCTCCCTGCTTTGCTACAAATTGCCATTTATGTGGTGTCTGAGAGAGAAAACAGTTCTGAAAATGGGAAGACAGATAAAGTTGGTTCACCTTTCTGGTGAGAACACTCTTGGAAGGTTGACAGCAGAAGCCTTTTCTCAAAAGAATGAGCTCCCCATGCTGAGGAGACTAAAGGGAGGCCCAGGGACTGGTTTGCAGAGTGTAAAGAGCAGACAGAGGAGGGGTGCAGAGGAGAAAACACAGAGGACCACCAGAAAGCTGAGCAGCAAGAAGGCAGGAATGAATAAGAAGGAAGCCTAGACAAAAGCTGAAAGTAGAGAGGGCCAAGAGTGCCAAAAGCAGGGGAGAGCAGGGAGGGCGGCACAGGGCGTGCTGATAAACTGCAAGAGTTAAGTAGAGGAGGAAATTGAGGGAAACAGGCAAGAGCACTCATTTAGGGGCTCTGGATAGGAAATGAAGGAGGAAGATACACTGCTAATTTAATGTGATGTCGGAGAAGGTTTTGCTGTCACTCTTGTCATTTTTTTAAGCAAAGGCAGATAAGACTTCTGAAAACAAAAGAGGAGCCAGTGGGAATGGAGAGGCTGCAAACACCAAATCTGGAAGACCCCTTCACCAAATGGGCTGAGAAAACACGAACTAGTGGCAGAATTTCCGATCACTGAGGATTAGTGCAAATTTTTTTAAACACTATTTTGTTTTTGTTAATTTGCCTGCCCATGACAATACAGGACCTTCTGTGTTACAACATGTGGGATCTAGTTCCCCAACCAGGGATCAAACCCAGGTCCCTGGCATTAGGAGCTCAAAGTCTTAGCTACTGGACCACCCAGGATAATGCAGTTTTTAAACGAAGAGAGAGTTGTTCAGGGGATAGGGGTAAGTTTCCAAAGAGATTTCATGGCAGAGCTACAGTTAGAATCTTTTCATGTCGACTGTCCCTCCTGTGCTTTGTCCAAGAGACAAACTGTCCCAGTCTCTTTGATAATGAGACCTTACCCCACAATATTTAAAGGCACAGGAGTCAGAAGAAAGATGACAGGCAACAGCGGGAGATTTATGCAGTAGGGAGAGAGAAAAGAGAAATGATACTTAAGTGAGAACTGAACCAAAAGCCCATGGGAAAGATTAATATTCTAAACCCTGCCTATGGAATCCAAACTAGAGGAGTCAAACAGATTCCAGAGCTGTATGGGTAAGGCTGATTGTGGTGAAGAGTTCAACACGGCAGTAGAATGAAAATTGGCAGGCGGGGTGTCTAACCACTGGGGAAATAAGAATCTTCAACGAAAAGGAACTTGTAAACAGAAGAAAATGTGTAGAAGTGGAAATCCCAGGCATAAAAGAGTATCTAGTGAAGATGAAGTTGAGCAAGGGTTTGATGAACAAATTGTGGGAAGCAAGGATTGGCAGAGGCAAGGACTGTGAAGGACCAATGCAGTTGACTGAGAAGGAGAATGAAAGAAACATCAGCATTTCCATCTGATTGGCCAGTCGGTACTAAATTAAGAATATTATAGGGCTTCCCTGGTAGTGCAGTAGTTGGGAGTCTGCCTGCCAATGCAGGGGACACGGGTTTGATCCTGTCCCAGGAAGCTCCCACATGCTTCAGAGCAACAAGGCCTGCACACCACAACCTGAGCCCACACACTCTAGAGCCCGTGCTCCACAAGGAAAACCACTGTAATGAGAAGCAACTAGACAGGCAACTCCCACTTGCCGGGACTAAGAAAGCAAGCTCACAGCATCGAAGACCCACTGCAGACAAAAGTAAATTAAGCAAGAAGAATATTGTACACAAAGCAGGATTTCAGAAGCGGAAGTGAAAGTCAGTCGTGTCCGACACTCTGCGACCCTATGGACTACACAGTCCATGGAATTCTCCAGGCCAGATTCTGGAGTGGGTAGCTGTTCCCTTCTCCAGGGACTCTTCCCAACCCAGGGACCAAAGCACATAGTTAAAAAGCTATTCTGCCCAAAAAAAAGCATCATTGTCACCCATTGTCCTTTGGGTGATGATGGAACACTTCATAAAGCTGATTCTGATGGTGAAAACTGGTTGTCTCTTAGTTGTGTCACAACGATGACTTCCCGTGTAATAGTACATTTCCAATGTTGTTGTTCAGTTGCTATGTTGTGTCCAGCTCTTGGCAACCTCACGTACTGTAGCACGCTAGTCTCCTCGGTCCTCCACTGTCTCCTGGAGTGTGCTCAAATTAATGGCCATTGAGTTGGTGATGCTATCTAACCATTTCATCCTCTGCTACCCCTTTCTCCTTTTACCTCTAATCTCTCCTGGCATCATGGTCTTTTCCAGTGAGTTGGCTGTTCACATCAGATGGTCAAAATATTGGAGCTTCAGCATCAGCCCTTCCAATGAATATTCAGGGTTGATTTCCTTTAGGATTGACTGGTTTGATCTCCCTGCAGTCCAAAGGACTCTCCAGAGTCTTCTCCAATACCATGGTTCAAAAGCATCAATTACTTCTTCAGCACTCAGCCTTCTCTATGATCCAGTTCTCACACGACTACTGGAAAAACCATAGCTTTGACCGTACGAACCTTTGTCGGCAAAGTGATGTCTCTGCTTCTTAATGTGCTGTCCAGGTATGTCACAGCTTTCCTTCCAAGGAGCAGGCATCTGTTAATTTCATGGCTGCAGTCATCATTTGCAGTGATTTTGGAGCCCAAGAAAATAAAATCTGTCACTGCTTCCACTTTTCCTCCTTGTATTTGCCATGAAGTAATGGGACTGCAAGCCACGATCTTAGTTTTTTCAGTGTTGAGTTTTAAATACTTTGTCACTCTCCTTTTTCACCTTTATCAAAAGGTAAAAAGTTAGTTCTTCTTTAGTTCCTCTTCACTTTCTGCTATTAGAGTGATAGCATCTACATATCTGAAAGTGAAAAAAAGTGTTTGTAGTTCAGTTGTGTCTGACTCTTTGTGACCCCATGGACTGTAGCCTGCCAGGCTCCTCTGTCCATGGGATTCTCCAGGCAAGAATACTGGAGTGGGTTGCCATTCCCTTCTCCAGGGGATCTTCTCGACCCGACACTGGGATCGAACCTTGGTCTCCTGCATTGCAGGCAGATTCTTTACCATCTGAGACACCAGGGAAGCCCATATCTGAGGTTGTTGATATTTTCAGTTTGTGGCTGGCTCATCTAGCCTGGCATTCTGCATGATGTACTCTGCATAGAAGTTAAATAAACAGGGTGACAGTATACAGCCTTGACGTACTCCTTTCCAATTTGGAACCAGTCCATTGTTCCATGTCTGGTTCTAACTGTTGTTTCGTGACCTGCATAGAGATCTCTCAGGAGACAGGCAAGTGGTCTAGTACACCCATCTCTTTAAGAACTGTCCACAGTTTGTTGTGATCCACACAGAAGCTTTCACGCATTCAGTGAAGCAGAGCTCAGTATTTTTCTACCTTGCTTTCTCCATGATCCAACGGATTTTGGCAATTTGATCTGTTTTCTCTGCCTCTTCTAAACGCAGCTTGTACATCTGGAAGTTCTCAGTTCACATACTGCTGAAGCCCAGTTTGAAGGATTTTGAGATTACCTTGCTAGCATGTGAAATGAGTACAGTCGTGCAGTAGTTGAAACATTCTTTGGCATCAAACTTCTTTGGAATTGGAATGAAAACTGACCTTTTCCAGTTCTGTGGCCACTGCTGAGTTTTCCAAATTTGCTGACATACTGAGTGCAGCACTTTGACAGTATCATCTTTAAGAATTTTAAACAGCTCAGCTGGAATTCTATCACCTCCACTAGCTTTGTTCATTGTAATGCTTCCTAAGGCCCATTTAACTTTACATTCCAGGATGTCTGGCTGTAGGTGAGTAGACACACCATCGTGATTATCTGGATCATGAAGATCTTTTTTGTATAGTTCTTTTGTGTATTCTTGCCACCTCTTTTTAATCTCTTCTGCTTCAGTTAGGTCCACACGATTTCTGTCTTTATTGTGCCCATCCTTGCCTGAATTATTCCCTTGATATCTGCAGTTTTCTTGAGGAGATCTCTAGTCTTTCCATTTTGTTATTTTTCTCTATTTGTTTGCATTGTTCATTTAAGAAGGCCTTCTTTTCTCTCCTTGCTATTCTCTGTATCTCTGCATTTAGTTGGGTATATCTTTCCCTTTCTCCCCTGCCTTTCACTTCTCTGCTTTTCTCAGCTATTTGTAAAGCCTTCCCAGACAACCACTCTGCCTTCTTATTCTTCTTTTTCTTGGGGATGGTTTTGGTCACCGCCTCCTGTACAATGTTACAAACCTCTGTCCATAATTCTTCAGGCACTCTCTACTGGTTCTAAGCTCTTGAATCTATTCATCACCTCCACTGTATAATCATAAGGGATTTGAACTAGGTCATACCTGAATGGCCTAGTGGTTTTTCCCTACTTTCTTTAAGACTGAGTTTTGCTATAAGGAGCTCATGATCTGAGCCACAGTCAGCTCCGGGTCTTATTTTGACTGACTGTATAGACCTTCTTCATCTTCCCATTAGGTTCTAGTAAAAACCTTGACAACCCAATAAAGAAGAAAATCATGAATTTTGTATTGATTTTGTCTTAAGCATCTGGAAAAGAATCACAGCATAGTCATTTCAGCCTATCTTAGTGTGCATAGAATATTAATTATGGCTATGTAAATGCTACTCAAAGGGCTAGTTAAATCTGGTAGATTTTTCATATTCTCAAGTCCTATTTGAGAACATTTAATTCTATCTCACATTAGTGCCAGTAGTAATACCCGTAATGACATTCCATCCAACTTGCAAACTTCGTTTCCCCCTCTTTGTTTTTTCAAAGTGCAAGACCTTTTTAATATAGGTGTTATAAAATGACATTGAAACTTCTTATGAAAAGAATCACCTGGAAACATCAAGCTTTTGGTAACAACAGCCAGGTGAGAAAATTGGTTTTGCACTGCATGTTCAAGATCCATTGACCTATCATTGCTCAGGAAACCTTTTATAGGCAGTCTTATCATGTTTATATTAACAGTGATGATACTTTTAATTCATGTAGCAGTCTTCAGCTTACGAAGTATTTTCAAATAATTTTTGAAATTTGATCCTTACACTGACCCTGAAAAGAATATCCAGATATTATCATTCTCACTGAGCAGATGAGGAAACAAGTTAGAGAGATACACTGAGTTCAGAACCAGTGACTGAAACATGGGCGCTGACTCTAGCACCTCTAGCACCATAAGACTGACTGCCTGCAGAGTAATCTCCACTGAGGGCATCTACATGAAATATTTGGGGCTATTATGTATTCCAATTAAGTGATATGGTATAAAGGGGCATTCAGTTTAGAAAAGGGGGAAAAGGAAAATAAAAATTGCAAATTCTCATCCACATATTGTCAGTGGCTATGGTACTTATATCTTTCTTTGAAATATGACCTAAAATAATATCATCTCTCTGTCATGAGCTACCTAAGAAATATCACTCTTTAGACTTTGTAAATTTTAGATGGCAATACACTAACATCTTTCTAGCTTCTAAAAATACCCATGTTTGTCAGCTTCCCCCCAAAATAATGGGCCAAGTGGAAACTCTTTTTGGTACCACATAGCTCATCATTTTTAAATTCTCCCAGCTGCTGTTTATATTAGCAGGATGTCTTTCCTTGTGTGCTCTTCCAAATCTGTAATAAAACATCCCAGCGTTTCCTCTCCCAGTAGAGACACCCTATCTGAGGCCCAACCGCATTACCGGCCTCCCAGGATCCTGTGATTAAATAAGTGATTGCTCTGCCCATCTTTAAAAATGTGTCTCATATGAGGCAGCGGAGACGGAATACCCAGCACTGCAAAGAAAAGCCACGCATTTATTTAAAATAATGAGATAGCCTCATTTTCATTTTTCCCTGAGAGGATTGTAGCAATGTTTAAAATGTTCCTGAATTCTAGAACTAGGGCAACACATTGATTTGAAGAAAGCTATAATCTTCCCTTCTAATTTGAAGTGTACTTTCTCTGCAGTGAAATAGAGTGTAGCTTTCAGAATAGCAAGAACCCTAAGCCCACACAAAGGCACCCTCATCCCAAGCACTCCTCTTTCAAGCTGGCCCCATTCTCCTCAATGCAGGGATTTATAAAGGCCCTTTGCAATAAATTTCAAGGTATATTGAACTGAAGAAAGAAAGGTTCAAATAATTTCTTCCAGATTTGAGAGGGAAATGATTTCAAGTGCCAAGTCATGACGAATATTACCTTTTGCTTTCTGCCACATCCTCGTTGCAAATGATGTGTTGGCTAAGTTCAATTATGGGGTCTCCTTGAAAGGCTTCATAATTAATTTTTTTTTTAAGGAACAAATTAGCTCTTTGTCTTCCTGAGGCAGAAGAGTCAGAACAGTTACAGTTTCTACGAGCATTCAGGGATTTCAACTTGTGTGACTAGGCTGCCTTCCACGGCCAAGGAGGCTTACTTGAGAGAAAAGGCGAGGAGAGAAAGCCAGCCCTCTGTGATTTGGAGAGATAATAAGTTAGCAAGCTGTATAACATAATGGTTTATGAAATTCTACCTTCAAGGACCATTATCTGGTGTTAATAGTGCTTTATTTCTTCCTCTCCTGTGCTTATTTAGAGCATAATTATAAGAACGAGAGGAAGGGAGGGAGCATGGTGTCAAGATAACCATTCACTGAATTAATGCAGCTGAGTTGACTCTCTGGCTTTTGGGGCTCTTTTATCAGTTAGTTCTGTTGTGGTCTGAATTCTTGAATTTCCCCACAGAGTGAAGATTCTTTGATTTCACTGATTCACTGGCTGCGAGCAAAGTTATCTGAGATCAAAACACTTTTCAGAATGAATCTCTTACCTACTCACTACTGTGATGCATTGTATAGCCAGCTTCACATTCATTTCAAGAGCATTTTATAAGCACTAGTATTTAGCCTTCTCTCTCTCTGAATTTGTCTTGTTTTCATTCCTCTATTTTAACTAGTTAAAAATGGGCTTTT
Source organism: Redunca redunca (assembly GCA_006410935.1). Lineage (NCBI taxonomy): Eukaryota > Metazoa > Chordata > Mammalia > Artiodactyla > Bovidae > Redunca > Redunca redunca. The sequence goes on along the minus strand of SJYQ01002548.1, from coordinate 904,258 downwards.
TTTTTCTTTTCAACTGGTTTATCTTTCTGCACCATGAATTTAAAGTTACTATGTAGATTTTAATATTAAGACCATTTTTGTACTCCTCCATGGCCTCTAGATATTCAAAATTTGTTCCGAAGAATAAAAATGCTGGTAATTTGAGGTGATACTGGAGAAACTGGAGTGGGTTGCCATTTCCTTCTCCAATGCATGAAAGTGAAAAGTGAAAGTGAAGTTGCTCAGTCGTGTCTGGCTCTTAGCGACCCCATGGACTGTAGCCTACAAGGCTCCTCCGTCCATGGGATTTCCCAGGCAAGAGTACTGGAGTGGGGTGCCATTGCCTTCTCTGCTTTCTCAGCTAATTAGTTTTTAAGGAAGGTTCCAGGGAAAGAGAAGTGGCAGGAACAAAAGGCTGCTTAAGTAAGATAAACAAATTGTGTTATATTCTTCACGTGGTCTTAAAATATAATCTGAACTAGCTTTTGTTTCTAATGTAAAAGCAAACCAAAGTTTGTGTCCCATTACACATTCATGTTCCATCCTTTGAATGCTGTAACAGTTACAAATCATTCATCCTTTCAAAGTTAATTTACCAAAACCCAAGAATTTCTCTGCTTAAATCAAGAAAATAAAATGTGTAGAGTAGTGAATTCCTGTGGAGCAAAATATTTCATTTTGTTGCTACCCAGGAAAGTAGTTATGAATGGAATTATGTCTCTCCAAAGAGACACACTGAAGTCCTAGTTCCTGTGTCTCAGAAGGTGACCTTGTTTGGAAACAGGATTTTTAAATAAAGTCATGAGGGTGAACCCTAATTTAATGTGACTAGTGTCCTTATAAAGGGGCTTCCCTGGTGGCTCAGTGGGTAAAGAATCCGCCTGTAATGCAGGAGACACAGGTTCAGTCCCTGGGTCAGGAAGATCCCCTGCATGAGGCAGTGCCAACCCACTCCGGTGTTCTTGCCTGGAGAATCTATGGACAGAGGAACCTGGTGGGCTACAGTCCAAAGGGTTGCAAAGAGTAGGACACGACTGAGTATGAGCACAGACAATCCTTATAAAAAGGAGAAATTTGGACACAGAGACACAAACAAGCAGAACACCAAGGAAAGATGAAGGCAAAGATCTGGGTGATGCATTTACAACCCTGGGGCACCGAGATGGCCAACCGTGTGCCCAAAGCTAGGAGAGAGGCATGGGACAGATTTTCCCTCCGAGCCATTGGAAGAAGTGAACCCAGCCAATATCTGTTCAGACTTCCAGCCTTTAGCACTGAGAAGCAATAAACGTACCTCATTCAAGTTCCTACTCTGTGTTTCTTTGTCACAGAATCCCTAGCCAATGAATACAGTGGCTAACCTACATCTCTAGGCATGTAGGGCATTTGCAAGAGTGTGTGGAAAAGCCATAGCTGAGAAACATGAAGCCAAAAAACAAGAGAAGGGCAGAGATCAAAAACCAAAAAGATGTTCCTAAGAAAGCATTTATCCCAAAGAGCCAAGCAAAGAAACAAAAACTTAGTAAAGACTCAAGAACTAAATCAGAAATACTTGAGACTTTCTATTCTCAACTCCACTGTCCCCTCTTAGAGACTGACCGATGTAACTAAAGCAGCCCTGTCCCCTTGCAGCTCTGTTCAGTCTCCATCCCCTGTGGCTTCACTTTATTTGTATCACAGCATGTATCTCTATCGGAACGTATTTTTTCCTTCATTTATCATGTGTTTAGTATCTGCCTACCTCTCCTAGTAAGTAAGCTCTCCATCCATCTTACCGTCTTAGAAAACAGAGCCTGGCGTCAGCAGGTGTTCAGTGCATCTCTGCTGAGCCAGTGAAGGAGCTGTTACATTCTGTAAGGCAGAGGACATGAAAGTAGGCCATTTGCTGGTGTCCCCCCCTGGGTGCAGGGCAGCTAAAATTGTTGTGAAGCCAGCTCAGTGCTAACTGAGGTTTAGGAAGTCAGAGTTGACTTGTGCCTGCTTGAACTATGATGGAGGACATGAACTTGGCACCCAAACTACGCATACATCACCCAAGGGACACTACCCACTTGTTATTAGGACTGACCTCTGGCTATACAACAGAACTTTTCACAAATTCAGAGACTTAAAAACAATAAGTTATTCAAAATAACAGACTATCCAAGATGCAATTTCTAGGAGAAACATGTGCCTCTCAAATTGAAAATTCTGCCCCATTAACTTCCTGAAACGTGAAGGTGGACGGTTACAGAAGTTCTGTGAATGAAGGTAACCTGTGATACAGAAAGGCCCTGGGGTGGGGGTGGGTGGGAATCTTTTAAATATTCTAGTTAAATGTCTCTACATGGAGGGATTTGCATTTAACGGATGACAAGTTAATGTGTAGTCAGTCCTTGTACTGTGTGTTAGTGGCTCAGTCATGTCCAACTCTGCGACCCCATGGACTGTAGCCCACCAGGCTCCTCTATCCATGGGATTTTCCAGGCAAGAGTACTGGAGTGGGTAGCCGTTCTCTTCTCCAGGGGGTCTTCCCAACCCAGGGATTGAATCCAGGTCTCCTGCACTGCAGGCAGATTCTATACCATCTGAGCCACGAGGGAAGGATGCTTAAAAAGAGTAACAAATATTATCTGTGCCACTTTCTATTTTACTTATACATTAAGGTGTTTGTTAAACAGGGATTTGTTTTGTTTTGTTTTGTTTCAATTTTGTAAAACTGAAGGAACTCTCTGGAGGATTCTGCTGTGTGCCACTCACTCCTTCCCCAGAACTAGTAAGCTGATGGATTTTCTTAACTTTTCAGTAGACTTTCAGCCTTGAGTTTTCCAGGAAGAAAACTGAGTTCTCTAGCCGGAAAATCTTTACAGTGTAGTCACTAAAGGAAAAAACTGACAGCAACCCTAAGAATTGATCAATACATGTGCTTGGATCCCAAATCCTGAACCCATGGGCTGACAGAAGTCCCTCGCCCCACTGGGACATGCTGTTTGTACCCTAATGTCATCTGCTTGCATAGCATTCTCTCCCCAGAAATTCAATACCTATAAAGGATTTGGAAGCAAAGCAGATGCTATTTTTGCCCTTATTTTATACCCAAGGCCACTGAGACACAGAAAACCACAGGGCAGGTTACTCAAGGAGTAAAATAAGAGCATCTGGCCTGTTACCAACAACTTCATCCAACATACAGGAAATTAGCCTTTAGAGTTTGATGCACCAGGCTACTCTCTCCTCTCTTTATTTATATTACTCTTTCTGGTCCAGAGGCATATCTCTGTGCTTGCTTGACCACCTGGGAAATCTGTTTGGTTATGAGCAAAAAGGACATTTTTGAGCACCCCTTGCTGTGGGTCCACAGTATCCTTGGCTACTCCTTAGATTCTGGCTGATTTCTTTTCCCATTTCAAAGCCTCTCTTTTATGGGGGACCAAGATGCAGCACTGTGCCAACTTCTGTTCTTATCTGAAAAAAACAAAAAGTCAATAGAAAGGGTGATTCTTTCAGTGTGTGTGTATTTTGCAGGACTTCAGAGAAAAGAAACTACAGTATTTCTGAACCTCTTCAACATCTACAGCTGGTACCCCTACCCCCAGCATCTTCACCATCAATCTGCTCTTTGCAGATCAGCATTTTTTTTGTTAATCGGGGATCCACACAGAACTGATGTGGTGGGGTGTGTAGCAAACCAAAATGAACTAAAAAAAAAATTCAAGCAAGGGACACACATCTAAGAAAATACACCTGTGTCTCTGGGAAGATAGCAGCCCAAGATGCTGGGTTTTCCTGTGCCAAGGATTTTGCCTATTGTCCTAACAGGCCTTAGGAAGCTTGGGGAGACTACTTACCTGGTCACTCACCTGATGTGTGGTCTTGAACAAGCTACTTACTCTCTCTGAGTTGCCATCCTTTCATCTGTAAAATGGAGAAAATACCTCTCTTGGAACACTGAGAGGAACGAAGTTCTGTGAAACCCATGACATCAAATACAGCGCATAGCACAGTGCCTGGTGCACCGCTGTGCTCACTCAGTCATGTCCAGCTCTTCGCAACCCGATGGACTGTAGCCCACCAGGCTCCTCTGACCATTGGGTTCTCCAGGCAAGAATGGAGTGGGTTGTCATGCCCTGCTCCAGGGGATCTTCCCAACCCAGAGATTGTACCCAGGTCTCCCGCATGGCAGGTGGATTCTTTACCATCTGAGCCACCAGGGAAGCCCAAGAATACTGAAGTGGGTAGCCTAACTCCTCTCCAGGGGATCTTCCTGACCGAGGAATCAAACTGGGGTCTCCTACATTGCAGGCAGATTCTTTACCAGCTGAGCTACCAGGGAAGACCAAAGTAAGTGAAATTGTTAGTTGCTGAGTCGAGTCTGCCTCTTTGCAACCCCCTGGCTCCTCCGTCTATGGAATTCTCCAGGCAAGAATACCAGAGTGGGTTGCTGTTCTGTTCTCCAGGGGATCTTCCTGACCCAGGAATCAAACCCAGGTCTCCCACATTACGGGCAGATTCTTTACCATCTTGAGAAGCCACCAGAGAGGCCCCTGGTGCACTATATACATTTTTAAATGAGACCTACAGTAACAGTGGTAAGAAGTGTCATCTTCGTTAGCTGAATAGGGAAGAATGCTCATTCTTCTATGAAAATGTAAATACATGTACTCGCTTCATGCTCTCACCTATTCCTCTTCTGTTTCTCCCTCTGTTAGCTCTTTTTAAATTGCTCAGGTACCTTTATTTATGGAGTCTCTTCTGCTAGAAAATCTTACCAGAAAGTTACCAGGTAAAATGAATTTTCACTAATTCTTCTGGGGCATAGAACTATGGGAGATAGATATCCTTTATGTGGAGGAATGAATTGCTCTTGAAAATCAGTGCACAGGATTTGAGGAAGGTAAAAATCCTCCCTTACACCCTTTAGACTGCAAAGATGGGTAACCAGCTATTCAGCTCACAACAGTTTCTGAGTGCCGCTCGCCATCTGCCCCCTGCCTGTCTCTGTAAGCCCCACCTGCCTCACCATCTCCTCTTCCTTTACAGTCCTGGCACATGACAGGCTCTCTCATTTTTTGACTTGGCATTTGCTGTTCCCTCTGCCTAAAATGCCCAACCCTCATCCAGATAATTCCTAGATGTCCTTGAAGATTCAGACTGGATAGCTTCTCTGAGCTTTCCTTGCCATTGTCCCCAAGGCAGCCTCTTTGTTAAACTCTGGGAGGGGATGGAGGAGTGGGATTGATTTTGCAGTGTAAGGAGAATGATGCCCTTTGGAGCAGAGCTCTGCACATTCTGCAGGACCATCCCGAGGTCTCCCAGGCCCTGTCCGTCAGCCCAGCGGTCCTGTGTACTCCATTTGCCTTATGATGAAAATGTTTATCCCACTGTTCTAATCATTTACTTGAAGTCTTACCTCCTGGATTATGAATTCCTTGAGGAGGTGCTTGGGTTCTATTTCTGTTTCTCCAGCATGTCACACACCCCATTCATAACCCTCCCCTCCATTGATAGCTTGATTAGTGACTCCAGAAGAGAACTGGATAGAAGCCTCTTCCAGTTCATGCTTTTGGGTAGTCCCTTAACAGCTCAATGAAAGGTGCCTCACAGTTTAGTAGAAAAGTATGAAAGGTGACAAGGGCTTATATCATCATATATGATGATAAAGGAAGGCTCCTAAGAATCAGATCCTAGGCTAGGACAACGGTGGAGAAAGGTAGCTTTCTAGTCCCATCTTGAGACTCACTCACATCCCAGTGGCATTCAAATGGAGGTGATGTCTGTATATCCCAAGGTGAGAAGTGCTTTGCTAAATTCTCTATTGCTGATTTCTCTCACTTCCTTTGACTTACTGCTTAAAGTTTCAAAGCTTGTTGTACTTCTCACCCTTTTTTTTTAAAATCATCTTCAGTGCAACTTAGAGCAGAAATTCCCTCCGGAAGGCCAGGGATACTGGAGCCTCTGTTTACAGAGTGCCTAATATGGGTTGGATGGAGGCTTGACTGCCTGGAGTCATGCTGCTTGAAGCCATCCTGATATTCATTTAGTTAGAACCATAACTACACTGAGTTATTGCTGGCCTCATATGTATCATATACTCACAGCAGTGCTTGGCATAGACAAGAAGGTGTGTTGCCTCCACTGTTGCCCATCAGGTCTTTTCATTTCATTATCACTGCTGTGCTTGGAAAAATGATTTTCAGTCTGTAATCCCAGTTCAGTTCAGTTCATTCACTCAGTCATGTCCAACTCTTTGCGACCCCATGAATTGCAGCACGCCAGGCCTCCCTGTCCATCACCAACTCCTGGAGTTCACTCAAACTCACATCCATCAAGTCGGTGATGCCATCCAGCCATCTCATCCACTGTCATCCCCTTCTCCTCCTGCCTAAGTTCTGTCAATACAGTCTATACATCTAAGAGCACAGTTTTCTTTGAAGCAGACTTTGATGAAACTGACTTCCATTATTTGCGGTCTCTGTCTTCCAAGACACATTTTGCTCTAAGCAAGAAGGAAGAGATGATTATTTACATGAATGGATGTTGTAACCTGGCATATATTTATAACTGACATGATAGCAGCTGAAGGTCTAGAAGGGATTAGACTTCTGAAGGGCAACATTTTAATTTGAACACCAGTTAAAGAGTTCTGCCACAGGGTTATCGTTACCATCTTTCTAAATTCCATATATATGTGTTAGTATACTGTATTGGTGTTTTACTTTCTGGCTTACTTCACTCTGTATAATCGGCTCCAGTTTCATCCNGTATGGCAAAACCAATACAGTATTATAAAGTTTTTTAAAAAAATTAATTAAAATAAAATTAAAAAAATAAAAAAAATTAAAATACCATTTGAAAAAATAAATAAATAAACCACATGAGAGAGCCAAAACAAACAAACAAAAAAAAGCGTTCTGCCACATCTCCACTGAATTTGTGGCCCCCAGGCTCCATGGTCTCTTTTACTATACTCCCACCGTGTTTATAGGCAAGTGTAACTAAGTAAAAGGAATTGCAAAGGAGACGGTATAATTTTACCATGGAGACTTAAGGGTAAATTGTTAAAAACCACAAAAAGCTGTACCATTTAGATCAGCTCCAAAATGAATGTTGCTCACTGTCTGGAGGTCACTAGGGCCACGGTCTCCGTGCATGAGGAGTAAGGATATTCTCCTTATGAAGTGTCATAGAAAGAATGAGGAAGTCATATTTGTGGGTAAGGGGAAAGTGAGGAAAAGTTGGGAATGACTTCTAAAAGGCAAAGGCAAGGGAGATAATATCAGCAGAGATTTTTCTAGTGGCAATCGATGCATTTTCAAGAATGGAGCTAGAGAAAGCAAGGAGATGTTGCGATTAACCTCATCAGATTGATTACTGCATCAGAGTCAAACAAACAATAACTTAGACTTGAGAAAATATGAGACTGTGTGCGAGACTTCCCTGGTTAGAAGAAGACTTTATCATCAAAAAGTATTTAACTGCGAAGAAGGCCTCTTGTGAAGAGGGAATCTTTTATGACAATTATGAATATTCTGTTTCCTTCACATTCATCTTTAGTTTATAATCTATAGTATATTTGCTAATACCATGGAGGTATGAATATCCATAAACACCTTCCAGCAAGGAAAGAAAGGTAGAATGCTCGTGTCAGGGAGTTTTCAGTACTGATGCAAATGCATGCCTATGTTTATTTTGATCAGCATGGGTCGTTCTTACAGTCTCATTAGGTTTATCTGAGAATGTGACATGACTAAATAAATCTGAACGACAACTGTACTTTATTGATTTTGCAGAGTTTAGAGGAAGATTGATGAGGCATGGACCCTTGCTTCGGGTTTGGAGGAAAGTAGACTAAATACAGAGATGCCAGACAGCCAGTGAGACCCATGGACAGTCCTGCACTTACGCTGATCTGTCGAACTTTAAAATTTCCTAGTAATATGCAACCTTTGCCAAACGAAAAGAAACTGATGCCAAGAAGGCATACTCTTCAATATTGGGAATAGACGCGCGCTCAAGACAATGGCTTCGAAGGTCTCCTGTTTATACGTTTTGACCGTGGTGTGCTGGGCCAGCGCTCTCTGGTACTTGAGTGTAACTCGTCCTACTTCCTCCTACGCTGGCTCCAAGCCATTCAGCCATCTGACGGTTGCAAGGAAAAACTTCACCTTTGGCAACATAAGAACTCGACCTATAAACCCCCATTCTTTTGAATTTCTGATAAATGAGCCCAACAAATGTGAGAAAAACATTCCTTTCCTCGTCATCCTCATCAGCACCACCCATAAAGAGTTCGATGCCCGCCAGGCGATCCGAGAGACCTGGGGGGACGAGAACAACTTCAAAGGGATCAAGATAGCCACCCTGTTCCTCCTGGGCAAGAACGCCGATCCTGTTCTCAACCAGATGGTGGAGCAAGAGAGCCAAATCTTTCACGACATCATCGTGGAGGACTTCATTGATTCCTACCATAACCTTACCCTCAAAACCTTGATGGGGATGAGATGGGTGGCCACTTTTTGTTCGAAAGCCAAGTATGTCATGAAAACAGACAGTGACATTTTTGTCAACATGGACAACCTTATTTACAAACTATTAAAACCCTCCACCAAGCCACGAAGAAGGTATTTTACTGGCTATGTCATCAATGGAGGGCCCATCCGAGATGTCCGCAGTAAGTGGTATATGCCCAGGGATTTGTACCCTGACAGCAACTACCCGCCCTTCTGCTCGGGGACCGGCTATATCTTTTCAGCTGATGTGGCTGAGCTCATTTACAAGACCTCACTCCACACCAGGCTGCTTCACCTGGAGGATGTGTATGTGGGACTGTGTCTTCGAAAGCTGGGCATCCATCCTTTCCAGAACAGTGGCTTCAATCACTGGAAAATGGCCTATAGTTTGTGTAGGTACCGCCGAGTGATCACCGTACATCAGATCTCTCCAGAGGAAATGCACAGAATCTGGAATGACATGTCAAGCAAGAAACATCTCAGATGTTAGGATTTTTACCAATGTAAATATGTGTTTCTTTTCTTTTTTAAGAGATGAGGCTTAGGGTGTAGGTATTTTACAGGTGTCACCAAGGGAAATGAACTGGTGAAGGGGTTTATAAAAAGTATTTTCTTCCCAATCCTAGTTCCTTTTTTGAATCGCCAATTTCCACATGTTAAGCTCTGCTCATAGAAATAATACATGGGTTTACAAGGCCAGATTTCATTCTCAGGTCCTAAGGTACTGCATTTATCTCAAAAAGCAACTTCCTAACAAAAGCTAGGATTTACATACTGTGCATCTGAGATTAAAAAAAAAAAATCTGGTTCTGGGAAACTAGAACTCATTGTAATGTCTTCATATTCTCTCTGCAAAAGTAAATAACACTTTATCAAAAACAACTCAGAAACAGCGCAGTCAGGGAGACACACTGGATGCGATGATTCATACTGCGTGTGATGTTACATTGAACTTTTACATATATTGCCATGGAATGTGTACAGTATTTCCAGTTCCACCAAGAAATGAACTTAGTACTGGTAGGGAGGCTGCAGTTAAGTAAACGGAAATTTATACTTGAGGATCAAATATTCTCTCTGTTTGGAAGACAACTCTGTTTGCTCATCCAAGGATTAAACCTGGTCAGCAGGTGGAATGTATATAAAATGCTACTTAAAAAATAAACAGGAGATTTTTTTTTTTGCTCTTTCAGAACAAACATTACCTGGTGCCTCCAAGGAGACTTTGCCAAATGTAATTTCACCTGCTTCCTTCCATACAGTGTCACTAAACACCTTTTACAGTTCCTGGTTCAGACAGGCACATGTGTAGAAATAAGTCGGTAGGAGGCCAGAAGGATGATAAATGACACGGAGAAAAAATACAAATTTACATGTGCATTATAATTAGCATGAGCTCAGCACTGGTGTCAAATGCCCCTTCCATACATTTGCAAAGCTCATGAAAAAATATTTGGGGAGGGAGGATTGTTACTGAAGGATTTAGGTCTACTGTAGATAGATGCAATCTGTTCAACATCCAATCCATTCAAGTATTTCTAACAGCAGAGCTGTTCAGGGACATTCTGGAAGCTCTGTGATTGAGGATTATGGGAAGGAATGGTGGGGCTGCTTGAGTCTGGGTTCTGTGGCTGCCATCATCTGAATCATGCAAGCTGCATCCTCACTTTGCTGTGCTTCGATACGCTCATTTATAAAACATCTGGAAAAAACACCTACCTTACAGGTGCTGTGAGAGCAAATTGCATTTGCTAAATATTTTGGGATCCTTAGTTTTAAAGGTGCTACTTAAAGCAGTGTATCATGCATTACGCTAAATGTTAAAATAACTACATAATGGCCATGATGGTCATCAGTAGTACTGACATCATTGTAATATGATATCTGCCAAAATACAGATCAAGTATAACTATTAGTGCACCTGATTCTTCTAAGACTGACTTTTCCTTGAATATGTTAGGTGTTTGGGAAGGCTTCGATTTCTCTGTCATTTCTTCTGGTTTCAATGAATAAGTTACTACTTCAGTGCATTGCCTTGATATCCCAGGGTGCTGACAGGAAAGGCAGCTGCCTTTCTTTAGGGAGGAGCCTCTGGCTGAGGGTACATTATAGTCACTGAAGCACATGCTTTGCACAGTGTATCACATCCACTTAGGTCTCAGGAAACATTTGGTCTGAATTCTCAGTAAGAACTTTGAAGCCTGGCAGAGGTAGTCCACCTCTGGCAGAAGAATAGACACTCAGCAAACCCACACATTGCACATTTCCAGCACTCATTAGAAAACTTCTGTTTGCTTCCATTCAAAGAAAGCTCCACAACTGAAAGAGTATACCTTTTTTTTAAACCCGCCCTTTGCAAGCCCCGCTAGGAGTTGATACCAAACAAGCAGATGAAATGTACAAATGGAAATCATGGCTTATTTCTTGAAAACACTGAATCTCTCGTCTCCAGCCCAAGAGAACCTAATAGGAGACAGACCTCCCTGTCCCTTAATACATCTTCATCTGAAGTCAGCAGGACCACTGAGATTGATTAGAAAATAACATTAGGTAGCCTGGAGAAAGATGGATCAGCACAAGGCGAGCCACCCTCAAACCCCCAACTCGCAACTGCTGTGAGTTCCAATCACTGGAAAAGTCTCACAACGTTGAACTTAGTTTGCCTGTCCATCATGTAGTCGAATCAAGGCCCAGTCTTATACCAACGTCTTGCATTCACCTTACGCTCAGTCGAGCCACCTTCAGTGTTACGGAACTGCACACTATAAACATCATATGCATACATCTGTGGATCACTTTATAAGTGTGTGTGAGTACATTATGAATAGAGCCCTAGTCTTAAAAAGGAGCAAAAATCGAGAATCGTGTCTTAAAGAACTATTTCCTAACTTTTTTATGCTAAGTAGTACCCATGTGACAAACATGTAAATATTCATCAAAAACCATATGTATATATTTTTAAAGGCATTTTTTTTCCTTCTTCCCAGCTGTATGTATTGCTAGAATCTGCTTGCTATGTACATTTCCTTCTGCATGGAACTTGGTGAGGCAAGGTCATTTGTCCAGTTTCAATAGCCTAAAGCATGGTTGCCCTTTGTTTTTTTGAATGTTCCAAAATGTTTAAATCAAGTGATCAGGAAAAAGGTCTAATTTTCTACTTTTGCTAATTTTATGACACTGGCCAAATTAGGGTTAGTTAACAAATCAGTGATTTGTTAAGCCATTTTTAAACTTATTATTATTTCTTTGACATAAAATAGTGTTTCAGACAGCATTTTACCAGAAGTCAATTCAGATAATTTTAGGAAAAGCTTCTGACTGTCCCCCCAATTGTTTTGTTCATTATGTATCAGATAACAAAAGATATCATCAATACTTCATGTCTAAACTCTTATATTTTCATTTAAAATTTTATTTTGGGGAAAAACAATGTCTTTGGTGGCTAGTTTGCGTGGCTTTGTGTCTTCTTATATTGGAGCAAATGTCAGCTTCAATATATATTATTGTATTTTTAAAAACCAAAATCAAAAAATGAAGATCATTTTCAATTTGAAATAAATTCAGAAGAACAAAACCCCTTTGTGTGACATGACATGGGGAAAAGAAACTCTTTACAGAGAAGCTAAGGAAGGAGTTTTTCAATCAAATCTCTTCTATTAAAAGACTGAAATATTTCCATAAAACATCTGGGATTCATTTTCTACCTTTCCTAATACGTGGGTTTAGGGGGGAATTGATTATGTCATTTCTTCTGTAAAGGTGAAGATAGGTTTTATAAGCAACAAAGTAACTTGTGAATGAAAGAAGTAATTTACTAGAAACGCCTGTTGATGATAATTGACATTTAGGTATGTCATTATATATGAATGATTGTATTTATGTATTTATTTGTCAAAATTGTACATACTGTTTCACCAAATGTAATTGTCTGTAAAAGTGCACTCTCCAGTTTTGTAGTACAACTTAGGGTTACATGGGTTGCCAATCAAGCTGCTAATCAGAATACTATTTTTTGTATCAGTGTTATAAAACTGAAAAATAGATGCTGAAAATGTCTTTATATTCAGTTTCTTCACCTTCCTTATGAAATGTAAACTGTTGATTGAAAGCACGATGCTAATGTATAAGCCCATCTGTCATGAGGAAGATTATGGTTCCATAAAGCTGATTTTTTAAACCATTGGGACAAATAAACAGAAGCAGAACATACTTTCCACTCGGGTTCTTTTCTAAAAGAATCTCTTTGGCGAGCTGTGATTATTGGAATTAGCTGATGTCCTGTTGTCTTGTTAACCTTCGTCACAACCTCAATATCAGTGACAGTTCACATCACTTGGAGCTTGTGCACAAGAGCCCATAGCAACTTGATAGTCAACTCAGAGATGACTTGGTTTAGTAGATATGGACTACTACTGCAGGATTTAGGAAACGACTATCCTCCTTGCCCCTTGGCAGCTTCACGTAAGTCTCTGTGTTAAATTGTAATGGTTGAACATGCCAACAAATTCAAATCCAAAGAGCATTATGTTGATAATGTGCAGTGAATCAGGACATGTCAAATCCAAGGCTAAAGTGTCATCCTTACATTTCACACACATGTATCCTTTGGAATATTGCATACTCTTCTAAAAGTTTGATGAGACTGGAAAAATATCAGTCAGACATTCTTTACAGCTAACAAGTAGATGCTGGTTGCTGATACCTGACTTTGCAAGCAAGAGACTAATAGCTCTTTAGGAGGTAAAATTTCCTTTTTATTATCAATCTGATCTAGCCAAATAGGTCTTCACTTTTTAATTGACATTAAGCTTTGGATCTACTAACCTGCATCCCAGAGTTCAAAAAGTAAAGTCTATTAGGTGAGTTGAGATGTGAGTAGAACATAAAAACATGAAATAAGGCTTGTATTCAATGTGACTTTTCAAAAATTTTATAATTGGAGTATCATTGCTTTACAGTGCTGTGTTAGTTTCTGCTGTACAGCAAAGTAAATCAGCTATATGTGTACATATAGCCCTTTCCTCCTGAACCTCCCTCCCACCCCTCCAGGTCATCACAGAGCACCAAGCTGCTTCCTGCGCTGCACAGCAGCTTCTCACTAGCTCTCTAGTTTACACATGGTAGCATATGTTTATATATATATCCGTGCTCCTCTCTCAATCCATCCCACCTCTGTATCCCCATGTCCCCACATTTGCATCTCTGTTGCTGCCCTGCAAAGAGTGGCACATATACAGGGAAATATTATACAGCCATAAAAAGGGATGAAATTGGACCATGTGTGGTGATGTAGACAGACCTAGAATCTGTCACACAGAGTGAAGTCAGAAAAACAAATACCATATATTAACAAGTATATGTGGAATCAATGTGACTTTTTACAAGGACCAACATCAAGAGCAGTGCTCTGAAAGTATGGTCTCAGACTGGGAGCATCAGTGACCAGTACCAGTTTGTTAGAAATGCCAGTTCTTGGGCTCCCCCAGAAAAGTGGGGGTGTGTCTCAGCATTATGTTTTAATAAGCCCTTTAGGTGATTCTCTTGCACCCTAAAGTTGAGAACATTGATTAGGAGTAGAGATTGGCAAGCTACACTCTGTGAACCACAGCTGGCTAAGAATGGATTCACAGTGAATATTTGCAATGACTCATCAATAGGAGAAACTAACATTGAACCCCAACCAAGCAAAATATCTCAACAGGAAGATTTCTACTTTTCTCATTTGCAAAAAAAATTAAAAATACTTGATCATTATTTTATTATGTTTTCAAACCATCACTACACAAACTGAAAAAAAATTTGTTGCTTGTTATATAAGTACTTTCCTGTATCTTCAATTTTGCTTCTTGGTCTGCAAAGCTTAAAATATTTATTATCTGGCTCTTTACAGGAAAAGTTTGCCAACCTCTGACTTAGAGAAAGAGAAAAACATCTGAAAAAGGTGCAACATATGAAATTCCTCCACTTGTCAATGAAAAGTCACATCAGTAAAGCGTCATGGAATTGTCTCCTTGCAGCTAGGGAAATGACAATGGAGTCGTAATAATGAATTGCATTAAAAACCGACAGCTGCATATATTTTTAAAATATTTCATTTTTCTCAAAGTGATTTTTAAAACTGATAAAAGCTTGCTCCTAATTGTAACAATTATCCAAAGCTTAATTAATATATTGCTTAAAGATGTGTGGGTAGTAGACCTAAGAGGATGGGTTTCATACAGCTCGATTATCATAATTACAAGCATTCTATTTTCTCATTTACTTAATTGATTGTCATAGCTTTCCAGATGAATTCATGCTGCTGGAAGAGAATTGAATACATCTCTGAAAAGAAAGGAAAAACCAGAAATGAGGCTATTTAGAAAAGTGAGGTATCTCAGAATATCATCCATGGTGAGCATGAAAAATTGCCCTCGATAATATCTCCTTACCTCTTTGGTTAAAAGAGGCTTTTTCGTGAAATGAAAAAGAAATGAATGAAAAAGTATTATTGATTCAGCTACATCTATAATAACACAGGCTCCACTGTCTCTTCAGCCAGAGGTACCTAGCGCTCAAGAAAAATTTTCCATTTAGTTTTCCTTATAGAATCTATTAGTTTGGTACATTATGTTGACTATTTGTTATGCCTTTTGCAATGACCTCAGTTCTCACCTGGAGGGAGTGTGGCATGAGAGGTGATTTATTCTCTCTCTGAGGTTTATTCCAGAGCATTTCCTCAGCAGTGGCTGCCTGATATGGCAGGCTGGGCAGACTTACGTGTGGGGGTTTTGTGATGAAGACTATTTTTCAGCAGAGACAAGGATGACCCACCAAGCATGAGGTGAGGAAAAAGAAAACATTAGAGACTTTCTCCCATTGCGAAGCCTTTCGGTTCCCATTCCTGCTTTGTCATCATCTCTGTTGTTGTTTATTCCTAACAGTAACCCCCATGAGGTAGATGCTGGCTCAGCTGACAGGTTAGGAAACTGAGGCAACAGAGAATTTTATAACTTCCAGGGTGAACTCAGGTCCTCTGGCTCTCAGGGCCAATACAGCTGCCTCTCACAGGTAAGAACATATACAACCACGCCCACCCACGTCCTATGCTACACGGCGTCATTATTTTAATTTTTAAATTTGTTTTCAGATTGGAACTTCCCCCACATTCTTATTGTGGGGGAAGTATATAATTTACATACTTACCCTTTTGAAGTGTACAGTTCTATAAATTTTGATAACTGCATACATTCCAGTAACAAGATACAAGACAATTCCATTACTTGCCCCCTAAATTCTCTCACAGCTCTTTGTAATCAGTACCCTTCTCTACCCTGTGTCTATCACTGATCTGTTTGCAAACTTCTGTTTTACATGAGATTTGCATTTAGTTCAGTAGCTACCGTATATATGTTTAATGTTTGTTTTCAATCACGCTTTTTTCTGAAGTAACATGCTTGTCAGTTCACATCCTCTTCTGTGTCAACTTGATTTTCTTGTTTGTTTTGCTTTGCTTACATTTTTGCTTTAGAAAAAGCTTCTTTAAGTAACCCATTATGACAACTTAGTATAAAGACAAAGAGAAATCTGTGGAGGAAGAGAATAGAAAAAGACAAAAAGATCTTAAGATAACAGTTAAACAACGTGAAAGTACAGGTAAAAGATTCAGGAATTTTTGAAATAAACCACCATTGATTTGATAATACCCAAATCTAATGAATATTAATAAGAAGGTGCAAGTCAAAAATCTATAACCCCACTCACTCTGATCTAGCCCAACTCACTGGGAACTTTAATAGAGCTTCTCTCCTTCAGAGCTCACACACATTTCTGTGAAGTGGAAAGAACGATCTATAAGTTCAATTATCCTTTTTTCCCTTTTAGAAGTAGAGGATCCTCTGGAGAGGCATCCATCACTCACAAGCTCATTAAAAAGGCAAGCCCTCTCTGCCCTCTGGGATTTGTCTCCAACCACGCTCATGAACTCTGCTACTGTACCTGCCTGTGATTCCTTTCTATGGTTTTCTTCAACATATGTTAGTTCACATTTCTTTTAGGAAAAGGTAACTTCACCACTATAAGCTTCTCTTCAAACTTTATCGACAGAAATATCTGAGTTAACTTGCAGAGCACACTGTTGATAACACTATGTCCCTCCATCTGGGAGGCCATTCAAGCTAGGGCAGCATAGCTGTGGGAGAGAAACAGCAGGCTGGAGCAAGACCAGCAGGGAGGGGCATGCGTGCTCTACAGGGGTGCTTCTCAGGCTGCAACGTGCCTGGTGATTACCTGGGAGTCTTGCTAAATTGCAGGTTCATAGTTCGGGGTATAAGCCAAGGTTCTTATTTTCTTATAAACTCTCAGTGCTGATGCTGCTTGTCCTTGGAACAACCCAGCTACAGGTCCATACTGAAGTATGGAGACAACAGAAGCAGAAGGAAAGCATCAGAGAGAGAAACGTTTGCCACCAGTGACCCCAAACAGGCATAAATGTAGCCTAACTTGGAATATGGCCATTCAGATTCGTAATCTGACCTCTTGAGGAGGAACAGTGTGTAGTGTGGGAGAAAGGAAGTTTTTTGGCATGAAATCAGAAACTAGGTCGTCCCTCCTATGAGGGAGGAATCCAGTATTTATTATGGGTACCACTTTGGAGATGAGGAATCCAAGAGTCAAAGTAAGTGACTTGTCCAGTGTCAAAAATTGATAACCAGAAATATAGTATTCAAACTCTATGTCTTTTGACTGGAGTCCAAATGCTTTTTTCCATTATATTATAGTCTTCTCGATTCCATTTGGAATTTTGGAAACAAAGGAGGGGAAAATGCTGGTTTTAAATGTTACAAGTAGCATTATATCCAAGACCAAAAAGGTAATCAGTGCTAAAAGTGCTTAAAAGTCAGCATAGAAAAAAAAAAAAAAAAATTCGAGAGTCCAGAACATGCAGCCCAAAGAGTATGGAGATACCTGGGGAATCAGTCTTGGAATCTGGGACAGAGTCAAAGAAATAGGTTCAGAACATCCATCAGAATTACTTAATATTAAGTGGCAAAAAAAAAAAATAAACAGAACCAGATTTTTCAGGCAGAAACTTCATCCAGCAATATTTTTAACTGCTATATCCTGGGTTGGCTTGGAGGTGGGCTGTACCTCTACTTTGCATCTGGAAGCAACCTAGATCAGTGTAGCCACAAATCAAATCAATGTTTTTCAAAAGGAACACACAGCACTCTGCAGAGGCTTTGCATGTGCTTTTTATTTCCAAGTCAAATGGAGGGAGGAGAAAATGACTCCAAGGTGACAAAGGAGAAGAGTCAGAAACAGAGATAATGAAAACCTTAAAAGGAAATGAGGAGCAAAGAGCAGGAAGAAAGGGAAGAGAAGAGAAAGCAGCCACTCAGGTGAGGTGGAAGGTGAGGGAGGGGTCACACCTGTTCTCATTTTATGGTGACCAGTGTGTCTGCTTTTGCTGCTACTGTGAAAAGTAAGTGTTATGGATTTCAGTCCATTTTCCAGCAAATTCTCTCGCAGCTGAGAGTAAAGAAAAAGGAGAGAGCAGGGAGGCTCCCCAGAGGCAGTTGTCAGTCGTGCTTTTTTCTAAGGTAATGTGTTTGTCAATTCGCATTCTCTTGTGTATCAGCTTGATTTTTGCTTGTTTGTTTTGCTTTGCTTACTTTTGCTTTACAATTATTCTCAGTTGGTTCTGATACTCACGCCGGAAATGCTACTTTCTTTTGCATTAAGTTTTGTAGGATTGCTATGGCCTGGACCCCAAAGATTAGACCCTTGGATTTCCATGGGCCTGGATTAATTAGTAAGTGAAATACCTACCTACCATTTTCAGTGGAGAAAGAGATAGTTAGATACACTTTCTCTGCCTTGGAAGGCAGGTACAACCTAGAGCTATCGAGGGAGATCAAATAGTGACAGCTATCTAGTTAACAGGGTATTTGAGGAGTTCTGAACCCATCATGCTTCTTCTACCAGCTTCTGGGCTGCTGGTTTCTAGTTTCCATAGTTGTTTTCAAGACTATTGCAAAGCTAGGGGGAGGTGTATAAGATTAAAATTAAAAACCCACAGAACTTGCTGTTCTGGTAAAGGTCCAGCCATATTTCTTAAATAAACACTCCTCAGATTGTTGCAAGACTAATTAATTTATGGAGCTCTGATAAAGTTTGACAGTGAGAGTTCCCCACCCATCCACCACCAATAGTTACATTCTTTTCATGGAGGAGCAGATTTTCAGAGGTCCTTATTCTACTGTTCTGGAAAATGATTGTTGGCAGTTCATAGATTCATTCTGTCATTCACATAGTTACTGATAAAGAAATGCTTTTTCGTTCAACAAATATTTATTGTTATTTAACATACATCAAAAATTATTGTGCTAGGTATAGCTGAAACATGTTAGAAGGTGGCTTCTGAGGAATATAGGGGATAACTGAAAAGGTTTTAAAGCAGAATAGCTAGTGGCAGTGGAATATTCAAGGCAGTGGAGATTGGATTAGAGTGAAGAGCCATGTTTGGATTCAAATAGAATGGTATAAATGACCACTTAAGTGTAAGATGGAGGGAGCAGGTGGAGTAACACTTTCAGCATTCATTTATCAGAGTTCCTCCTTGTCAATACAGTTTGTCAATATTCTTTGAAACAGATGCTCTTATGCTCAGTACCACAGTCTAGGTTTAGGGATGCTAGACCATAGTCCAGCATCCCTAAATCACCTAAGCTTGGGATTTCGGGCACATTCTAAGCCTGCAATCGACTCACACCACCAACCCTGGCTCTTTTTCCCTATGTGAACTCATGCCCCTTCCTTTAGTCACTATGACTAAAGGATTTTATGTGGAAGAGGAAAACAGGGAAGTGTAGGTGGCTGCTCAGGTCAATGGATGATCTTCATTCGATAGCATTTATTCTTCATTAATCACAGTGACATTTTAGTTTTAAAAATTATCTGAAAGTTTGAAAAAAATCAGCTATTAATCACACCGTTCTAATGCAATTATTATTATTCTATATGTTTCCTTTGAATAGTTCTCCTGTGTTTATTTTTACATGTTAGTAATATTTGCCAGGCTATCTGGAATCTTATCTTTGTTACCTAAAGTTACAAACATGTCTTGCTCTGCTTTGTTTTCAGTGGATATGTTGTATTTCTGCTGAGAAACATATTATAATTTAGTTAAAATGTCTACTACTGTCAGAAGTTTCTGTCAAACAAAGGGATATCATTCTAAGAAGACTGAGAATGAGAGACTTAGTATTATAAGTTGACATGTGAAATTTATTTTTGTCAATTTCTAAATAGAATTGCTACCTAGCATTGCTGGGATCCCTGAGGACGGCACAGGCTGTGGTTCTCTTGCAGATCAGAGCACATCTCTGGTGCTTTGGGAGCAGTCATTCTTCATGCACTTAAGCTTTCCCCCGTGAAAGGGGGAATACTGGGTTTTGGCGTCTAGTGGAAGCACTCTTCTAGAAACAGAGAGCACCAGCCTCTTCAGATCATCACAGGGTTCTCAACTTCCCTCTTAGGGACCTAGGTGGGGCTTTATTTCTCACAGACCAAAAGAGATGAAATGCCTGTGTTTGAGCAGAAACATTTTCATGGTCTAGGCAGCTATTTGCCACCCTTTCCTCAAAGTTTACTTTATTCTATTCCCAGGAAAACAGACTGTGGAGTTGGTTGAGAAGAGTCCTATTCACAGTACCCAGAACATCCTTTTTACATGCGAAGCCTTATTCAATTTCTTTTGAAATAAGCTCATGCTGGGAAGGGCTGCTTTTCTAAAAGTTGTGAAATGCAAGAGACAGTAGCAGCTGTTCACTTGCAGGTTCAGAAAGAATGAAATGAGCAACATACCCAGCAGCCTCCATTATTAGATAATTAGCAGTTCTCCTCCTGTATCAATTGTCCGTCAGCCAAAGGAGGTGTCAGTTTCCTTTCCCCAATTCCTGTTTCATATGCACCAACATTTTGAGTGACTACACAGAAACAAGTCAGAGACTGTCTTTGCTTTGGCCTGAATAAACTACATCTTCAAAGACTTACCTTTTCACTCAGAGGTTTGGGGTGACCCGGGTGTATAACCCAAAGAGTTTCACTTGTGTCGAGAGGAATGGAAGCAAATAAGTTCAGGACTGAAAGGGGCCTTTGAGAGCATCTAGTTCAGCAATTCTCAAAGGCCATCCATTTACCAGTCTAGCTGACTACAAAAATCTTACCACTGGAGCTTTTAATAGTATAGGTTATCACCTCTCAACTCTGGGGATTCTAACAGTGGAACCATAATGATGAGTGATTCTTCTGTTTGATCATGTTTGCTAACCATTTTAAAATGAGAAAATGAAGGCCCAGAGAAAATATTCAATCACTTATTCAATCAGTCATTTGTCAGACAGCTGTTGACAGAGGCAAATCAAAATTCCCCATCCTAGTTTTTACATTCTGTTACACTGTCTTCCTAAAACTGTAACTATAGGCAGCGAAAAGTAACAGCACGAGTTACTCAGTCATGTCTGACTCTCTGCGACCCCGTGGACTGTAGCCCACCAGGCTCCTCTGTCCATGGGATTTTCTAGGCAAGAACACTGGAGTGGGTAGCCATTCCCTCCTCTAGGGGATCTTTCCCACCCAAGGATCAAACCCGGGTCTGGATCCTCCCAACCAAAGGACTGAACCCAGGTCTCCTGCATTGCAGGCAGACTGTTTACCATCTGAGCCACTAGGGAAGCCCCAACTATGGGCCACGGGCTTTCAAATACCAACTGAGGGCTCCTGGAATAAAGTTCTAAAGAACTAAAGATCACTTATTTTGAGAACAAAGCATTTTGTTTTCCTATAAACAAAGAAGTGACTAATTATTTAAGCATAGAATTGTAGTTAAAATGCTTTTTATATTGCCTCAGCTCTTCCCTATTACCTCAACAGGGTAGGGGAAATTTACTTGTTTATTTAACAAATATTTGAAGTCTAAGCACCTCTTAATATATCAGATTGTGCTAGGCATATAGCTAATGAACAAAAGACACAGACTCCCTACTGTAATGGAGCTTACAGTTTAGTGAGGGTTAAGGATAATTAAACAGATAGTTTGCTGTTGAGTATGGTGGGTTTTATGACAAGCAGATTGTTTGGGAGTTTCCAAATTTTTAAAGCTTTTATACAGTTACGAAGGAATGATTTTGGCCAACAGTTATTTCCTATTGATTCAAAGAAAATTAAGGATATGAGTATATTCATAAGTGGATAAAATAATAGCAATTCAAATCAGACAACCAGTGCTTATGGTAGAGTGGAGAGGCTGGCAAATCCTTTTCTCAAAAAACAACTATAAAACTCAACTAAATTCTTGTAAACACCCATTTCAGGGCTCTGGAAATTGACTAAAGGCAAACAACAAATTGAGGGAAGTTGCTTCACAAAACTCTGCTAGAACTATATATAAGAACAGAGGGCATTTGTGGCTTTCTTTCCTCGGATGGCTCAGTCAATGTAATTTTGCAGGGTAAGGCTAGTCGTGAAAAGCGAGAGCTTTGTTGCTGGAGGGGGCTCACTTTATTTGGAGTAGAAAGTGAAAATCCATGTTTCACCGGACTATTTCAGAAGTAGCAGTATTGGTAATCGGCAGTTTTGCAAGTAACGTTAGTTGCTCTGCTAGCCTGAAGTTGCAGTTCCAGTTGGTGAGAACAGAGTCGATGCAGGGCTTTAATAGAGATCTCAGAACAGCAGTGTTATGAATGGCTGACTTCTTATCTGAAACAGTGGAGACCAAAAGGCAGTGCAATGACATTCAAAATTCTTAAAAAAAAAAAAAAGTTAGTGAATATATCAATATTCAGCAAAACTATCCTTCAGAAATAAAGATGAAATAAAAACATGCCTAGATGAATAAAAACCAAGATACTTTGCTGGCAGTCTTTTCTTCCAAGAATACTAAAGTCTTTCTCAAGGATAGAAAATGGCATCAGATGTTGAGGAGGTTCTACAGAAAGAAATGGAAACTAGTAACAGCCTATATAAGTATTTGTTCGTCTCTTGATGACTTTAAAAGATATAAAGTTGGAACAATTCAAAATTGGAATTAAGAAAAACATTCATTTATGATAGCATCAAAAAGACTTGGTATAAATTTAACAAAAGTAGTGCAAGATCTGTAAACTGAGAACTACAATGAATTACTGAAATAAATCAGGAAGATCTTTAAAAACAGAGAGACATTTCATGTACATGGATTAGAAGATTCAATGTTCAAAAATTCCAGCAGGCATTTTTTTTCACTTGACAACCTGGCCCTAAGATTTACACACTGAAATGCAGAGAACCTAGAATAGCCAAGACAATTTTGAAAAAAAAGGGAAAACCTGAAAGGTTTCAGTCAATTCAGTTCAGTCGCTCAATCGTATCCAACTCTCTGCGACCCCATGAACCACAGCACACCAGGCCTCCCTGTCTATCACCAACTCCCAGAGTTCACCCAAACTCATGCCCACTGAGTTGGTGATGCCATCCAACCATCTCATCCTCTGTTGTCCCCTTCTCCTGCCCTCAATCTTTCCCAGCATCAGGGTCTTTTCAAATGAGTCAACTCTGCATCAGGTGGCCAAAGTACTGGAGTTTCAGCTTCAATATCGATCCTTCCAATGAGGTTTACATCACCCAATTCCAAAACTTAATACAAAGTAAATCAATATGGTGGGGTACTTGTGTAAAGTCAATTTAAAAAAGATTCACAACGTGAGAGTTGCAAGATAAGTTTTATTTGGGGAAAAATGAGGACTGCAGCCCAGGAGACAACACCTCAGATAGCCCGGAGAAACTGCTCCAAAGAGGTAGGAGGGCAAAGGTCAATATGTGATTTTGATGAAGGGGGAATTCATGCAATCAAGTTCTTATATTATGAAAGGTTTTCTTTTCTGCTAGTCACAAGAAGCTGATGTCACCACAGAGGAATTTAGTGTTTTTCTAGAAGTGGAACAATACAAGGGTTGGGATCATGAAATCAGTTCCTGAAAATATCCAACTATCTAAAGATTCATTCCACCAGTTTTCCTGGAACACAATATGCCTCATTCTCCACCCTGGACTCCCTACAGGGTGTGTCAAAGGCCAACAGCTGCAGTAGCTCAGGATTCAATCCCTACAGAGACAGATGGCAAATGCTCTTGCTGCTACTAAGTCACTTCAGTTCAATTGCTCAGTCATGTCTGACTCTTTGCAACCCCACTGACTGCAGCATGCCAGGCTTCCCTGTCCATCACCAACTCCCAGAGCTTACTCAAACTCATGTGCATCCAGTTGGTGATGCCATCCAACCATCTCATCCTCTGATGCCCACTTCTCCTGCCCTCAGTCTTTCCAAGCATCAGGGTCTTTTCCAGAGAGTCAGTTCTTTGCATCAGGTGGCCAAAGTATTGGAGTTTCAGGTTCAACATCAGTCCTTCCAATGAATATTCAGGACTGATTGCCTTTAGGATTGACTGGTTTGATTTCCTTGCAGTCCAAGGGACTCTCAAGAGTCTTCTCCAACACCACAGTTTAAAAGCATCAATTCTTTGGTGCTCAGCTTTCTTTATAGTCCAACTCTCACATCCATACATGACTACTGGAAAAACCACAGCTTTGAATATATGGACCTTTGTTGGCAAACTAATGTCTCTGCTTTTTAATATGCTGTCTAGGTTGGTCATAGCTTTTCTTCAAGGAGCAAGCAAATTTCATTTTCATGACTGCAGTCACCATCTGCAGTGATTTTGAAGCTGAAAAAATTAAAGTGTCTCACTTCAGTTATGTCCAACTCTTTGTGCCCGGCCCTATGGACTGTAGCCCACCAGGCTCCTCTGTCCATGAGATTCTTCAGGCAAGAATGCTGGAGTGGGTTGCCATGCCCTCCTCCAGGGGATCTTCCCAACCCAGAGATTAAACCCACGTCTCTTATGTCTCCTGCATTGGCAGGTGGGTTCTTTACAACTAGCACCATCTGAGAAGTCTGGCAAATACCCTTGGCAAATGTCAATTTGTCACTGACAATAAGGATAGAACCATAGATCAGTGGTGTGGAATTGAGGGTTCAGAAATAAAGCCTTACACTTATGATTCAGTGATGTTCAACAAAGCTGCTAATGTAACAGGAGGAAGAGGGGCAGGGCACAACTTTTGAAAGAATGATGTAGCCCAAGGACACAACATAAACTGATTAGAATCAAATGGGACCAAGATGGCAGACAAGACTAGACCTTGATTCTCAATCAGCAAGTGAAATGACACACCCAAAGGTGCCGTGACAGTTCCAAGGCACTGTTAAAGCACTGAGGAGTGGGCGGTGGCCCAAATCCTGGAAATCTCCAAAACGGTTGAAATAATCCTCCCACTCATTAGCATATGAAATTACCCAGCCTTTTAAAACTAACCCCGCCACATTTCACAGCTGCACTTATCTTCTGCAATGGCCCACACTCTATGGAGCGTGCTTCTCTTTGAATCTGAATAAATCTACTTCTTACCTATCACTTTGTCTCTCACTGAACTCTTTCTGTGATGAGACATCAAGAACCTGAGCTTCATTAGGTCCTAAAACCAGGTACCATGGGTTTTGGCTGGGTTTCAGTCCCAGCCATGTGGGTTCAAGTCCCAAACTGGGTTTTGGTTGGATTCAAGTCCCAGCACATGGGTTCAGGTCCCAATCTGTGGTAAATGGTTTCACTAAGACAATTGAATAGGGAAAGAAAAATCCTTTTTTTTAAAAAATGATCTGCAACACTAAGATATCTTCAGCAACAAAATGGGTTTACTTGATTTCTCACAACCACACACAAGAATTAGTTCAAAATGTATCACAGATCTTAATGTAAGAGCTGAAAGACTGGTCTGGAAAAGTGAATCTAAGAATTATCAAGTTGGAATGGCATTTTGGTTGTATCCAGAAGATATTGTCACCAGGCAATCCAAGAATACTCAGACCCTGCTTCATTCACAATACCTGGGGAAGATGAAAGCCCAAGAAACAATGGCCAAAGAAAATCACAGCCCCCCTTGAGATTAAAGTGGGCATGGATCCCGAAACTAAATGATGAAGACTGGGAAACTGAATAAGAGACCCTAGAGTTGAACCCCTCTTATTTAATTGGCAGTCCCCCTTGTTAAGTGACGGGTACAAAGAAAGTAAAAGTGAAAAGATAGTAACTCAATCCTGTCCAACTCTTTTCGACCCTATGGACTGTAGCCTGCCAGGCTCCTCCATACATGAAATTCTCCAGGCCAGAATACTGGAGTGGATTGCCATTTCTTTCTCCAGGAGATCTTCCCAACCCAGGGAGCGAACCCAGGTCTCCCACATTGCAGGCAGATTCTTCATTACTGAGCCACCAGGGAAGCTCTAAGTGATGGGTGATCTCATCCAAACTGGCCTAAGAAGAAAGAATTTAATGGATTGTAAATGAAAAACTCAAAGGTGGAGCTGTCTTCAGGGATGCTCTGTCCTGTATTTCAATCTCAAGGTACCTTTCCATCCATATCGTAACATAATCCCATGTACTGGCTCCATTCTCAGGCCATCTGTTTCCTTGTGATTGATGACGGCTGTCAAAGTTCTAACATCACATCTTCCCATCTCAAGTCCAGTGGAAAGGAGCCATTTTCTAACAGTCTCAGAAAAAGTCTCATTGGTTTGTGCTCCCTGAAACACTGAGGCCAGGGCTTGGCAATACTCTCACCACCTAGGAATGAGCCATTTGCTCCAGCAAACAGGAGCCTCACCCCAAGAACATAAATGGAGGGTAGAAAAGAGGGTAGCTTCCCAGAGATTAAACTAGATAACTCTTTCCTGGCAAAAAGCGAATGGGTGCCAGGAAGTAAAAATCTCAGAGATTTCCACTGCAAGCTTATTCCTTTAAGCTAATAATTTTCCATTTGTTTCATGCAAAATACAACTAGAAAACATCCATCAGATCCAGAGGGAAAAAGAAAGAGCAGTAAAAAGGACATTTGAAAATCAAACTTTAAGGAAAAATTTTAATGACGTTCGTCCTCAAGTCCTTTTGTTTAACCAAACGAGGACCCAACTACAGTAGCTGCCGTAGCTCAGGTACCACATGGCAGAAAGAGAAAAGGAGAGAAGCTCAGAGAGAAAGTGAAAGTGAAGTCGCTCAGTCGTGTCCAACTCTTTTCGACCCCATGGACTGTAGCCTACCAGGCTCCTCTGTCCATGGGATTTTCCTGGGAAGAGTACTGGAGTGGGTTGCCATTAAGTATCTACACCTGGGCCCAATCAGAATGAAAAGAAAGGTGGAAGCCCGGCGGAAGGCGGAAGTCAACAACAGCAGCAGGACGAGGCCTGGGCTACTTTGAAGCGGCAGGCCGCACGGAGAGGAGAGGCAGAGAAAGCGGCCAAAGCTCCAAGCCTCTCCTGAGTGACTGCCAGTTGGTCTTTAATAGTTAAGCCAAGAGAAAGAAAGAAACCATGAGTCTCCCAGGGAGCTGGTCTTTCTAGACGCCATCATTCTGCTTATTCGCGACAGGGCACCAGTCTTGAGGTGAGCGTTCCTCTTCCTTGGAAAGGAAGGAGAGGATGGGGGCTTACTTTTCTTCCACAGGTCTGCGCGTTTAGAGTTGGTTATTAAGCCGTGAATGTGTGTAAATTGAGGAGAGAAGAGTAGAGGAAAGAGAAACGGAGGAAGATAGAGACAGGCCTAGGCTGGATTCTGGCAGAGCCGCAATCTTTAAAGAAAAGGTAGGTTTTCTTTTCCTTCACAGGTATTGTTGGTTTTGGTTTTCAGAGTCCTTGAAGGTTAAAAGCAGTCTGGACACAGGTTTACCTCCAAAGCCCCGATTAGCAAACCCAGGGGACTCAGACTGCCCTGGAGGCCCACGGAGGAGGTTTGTAAATCAGGGAATTGTCTTTTGTGTTCAAGCTGAAGATACAGTAGCCCAAACAGTTGACATAGAACACTGGTTGCATTTTTCTGGGTTTGAGGAGGAAGTATTTTCCTTTTGGAAACCTCATTTGGCCATTTCAAACCTCTTAATAATGTATAAGTTGAGAAAAGTACCAAATAAATTGTTGCCAGAATCCTGCCACAGATTTCCAAGTTAGCAGTTTTTGAAGTACCAGGGGAGGAACAGCTGCAGAAAGAAAAAGGCGCTCATTCTCGGAGAGGAAAGAAGAGGTTGGAGTCTGTTGGTTTAGTGCCAGCAGGGTCAGGGGACTATAGACCTGAGGCCTCAGAGCTGAGTGTATTTCTAAAGAGGACACGGTGTCTGATCAGGGAGGAGCTGAGAATGAAAACTGATTGCTTATCAAATCCAGAGTCAGTTACATGGAGACAGGACATACTCTGGGAATCTGTTGAAATCCTAGGGCAAGTTATTTTGAGGCTAGGGTGGCAGGAGGAAAGGAAGTTGATTAACTGCTGCCCCCCATCACCTACATGCTTTGCTGGTAGTGCTCTACACATGCGACCTCACTTTGCCTCTGTGCACGTGTCCTCAGTGGCTCGGTCGTGTCTCTTTGCGATTCCATGGGAGGTAGCTGCGCCAGGCTCCTCTGTTCACGGGATTATCCGGATGAGAATACTGGAGTGGGTTGCCATGCTCTCCTCCAGGGGATCTTCCCAATCCAGGGATTGAACCCAAGTCTCCTGTAGCTCCTGCATTGGCAGGTGTATTTTTTTAGCACTGCACCACCTGGGGAACCTGATGAAAGTGAAAGAGGAGAGTGAAAAAGTTGGATTAAAACTCAACATTCGGAAAACTAAGATCATGGCATCTGGTCCTGAGAGGTTGTTGCTCAACCACGAAATATGCTGGGATTCTTGGCCTCTGGAGGAGAAGAATTCAATCCAGGGCCAGTGACAAGGCTTGATCGCTCAGAGCTTTTGTGTAATAAAGTTTTATTAAAGTATAAAAGAAATAGAGAAAACTTCTAACATAGACATCAGAAGGGGGCATAAAGAGTGCCCCCCTGCTAGTCTTTGCTGCTGCTGCTGCTAAGTCACTTCAGTCGTGTCCGACTCTGTGATACCCCATAGACGGCAGCCCACCAGGCTCCCCCGTCCCTGGGATTCTCCAGACAAGAACACTGGAGTAGGTTGCCATTTCCTTCTCCAATGCATGAAGGTGAAAAGAGAAAGTGAAGTCATTCAGTTGTGTCTGACTCTTAGCGACCACATGGACTGCAGCCCACCAGGCTCCTCCACCCATGGGATTTTCCAGGCAAGAGTACTGGAGTGGGGTGCCATTGCCTTCTCCGCTGCTAGATTTTAGCCAGATGTTATATAGCTACTAGCATTCTGCTAATTAGAAAAAGGAAATGTTTCAAAACTCAGAGACTGGGCACCAGGCCCCACACCGACAACATGCATTTTGAGAGAACATTGGCACCAGGTGAGTCATCTCGGGCCGTGAAATGATTGACATGAATCTTGAAGAAAGGTAGGTTTGTCAAGTGGGTTCTGAGTCTTAGGTGGAACCGACTTGAAGAAAGACAGAGTCTAAGATAAATACATAGTTCATTAACATAGCTTAAGACAAACATTTCCATAAGAAAAATGCATTCTTAGCTCAAGGTTTGAGAAAAGTTAAGGTGGAGCCAGGTGTCACCGTGGCAACACAGAATTTTAAGAGAAACCTCTTTTTAAATTTGTATAGAGAAGCGGGGAATATCGAATACTTGTAGTTTGTTTCCTCCTNGGAATCTAACACTTGTTTCCTCCTGCCGCTTAAGAGAGAGATAAAAATGTCTTGAAGCCTGTTTGGTCCCTTTGGAGACCCCCTGGCCTTCCTGCCTGTTACACTCTCAGTCCCATCACTTCATGGCAAATAGATGAGGAAACAATGGAATCAGTGACAGACTTTATTTTGGGGAAGGCTTTAAAATCACAGCAGATGGTGACTGCAGCCATGAAATTAGAAGATGCTTGCTCCTTGGAAGAAAAGTTATGACCAACCTAGACAGCATATTAAAAAGCAGAGACATTACTTTGCCGACAAAGGTCCATCTAATCAAAGCTATGGTTTTTCCAGTAGTCATGTATGCATGTGAGAGTTGGACTCTAAAGAAAGCTGAGTGCTGAAGAATTGATGCTTTTGAACTGTGGAGTGGCAGAAGACTCTTGAGAATCCCTCGGACAGCAAGGAGATCCAACCAGTCCATCCTAAAGGCAATCAGTCCTGAATATTCATTGGAAGGACTGATGCTGAAGCTGAAACTCCAACACTTTGGCCACCTAATGCAAAGAACTGACTCATTTGAAAAGACCCTGATGCTGGGAATGGCTGAAGGCAGGAGGAGAAGGGGACGACAGAGGATGAGATGGTTGGATGGCATCACCAACTCAATGGACACACGAGTTTGAGTAAGCTCTGGGAGTTGGTGGTGGACAGGGAAGTCTGGCGGGATGCAGTCCATGGGATCGCAAAGAGCCGGACAATGACTGAGTGACTGAACTGGACTGAACTGAAAATCCTACAAAGAAAGGGCTATTGTTATCATTCCTACTTTAGAGAAAGTCAAGGCACAGAGAAATGACATAGCTTGTTTAGAGTCAGAGCTTCATGGAGATGGAGCTGGGGGTTAGAACCCAGGCAGTTCCTGGTTTGCAGGAAGAGAGTGTATTGACTATTTCACACAGGACACCAGGAAATCAGACCTTCATCTTCCTTTCACCCTCTGTCTTGCCCTCACTGAGCACACTTAAAGAGAAAATGAATTTTGCCCATTGAAAAAGGGCAGACTGCAATGAAAAACAACTTTAAAGATATTTCAGTATATAAAGTCTTTGAGCTACATCACTGACAATGGTTTACAAGTTTATTTTCCACTCGCAGTTGTGCTGAGCAGACACTTCGGGAAGTGCGGCAGTAATTCAGGCTGTGGGCTGCAGCATCATCTGCTGGGCGTCCCATCTGTAGAAGAGCGGGTTGTCCTACAGGTGCAGAATTATCCAGACACGTCGTCTGCAAAATGGCCAGCCAGGAGAGATTTAAAAATTCTTTTCCTCACCCTTTTTGCTAAGTATACAATTCTAAGAAAGCAGATTTCCTAGCAAAGACCTTCCTCCACCCCCACCCAAAGAAGAAACAAAAAAACTTTGAACAGAGGAAAGACAATACAGACTCTAAGTTCCTGTTTCAGTGTAAGCCCCTGGCACCTGTTGATTGGCAACCTTGAGCAAACCCTCTGAATTAGAAAAGATTTCATTTGTAAAGTGGGCTGTGGGGGCAGTTAAAGGAGATAATAGCCATTATCTTCTTATGCTACATAAAAACAGCTGATTCTTTTTAGTTCTCTATTCTGAGCAGCACTTAGCCTAGCAGTGGCACATAATTCCTGCTGCATGGCTGAACATGTGACTGACTCTATCCGCTGAAAATGACATCTAGGGACACAGAGCTAATTTCTTCTTACTTATTTCTTCCAGAGGAAAAAGGAGAGCAAACGCTCTCCCTTTCAGGCTTTCCTTCTTTCTAGTGATTTCTTTCCATGACTATTTTCATGTTCACTTTCCTATTGATAGTTATTTTTTCAAAGACTTTTTCAGTTTGGATTTTTTTTTGTTTCCTACATCCTATGTCTTCTGTTTCATTGGCTTATACCCTTGTTTTGTAATAAATCATTTTCACCGAGCTTCCTAAAAGGACAAATTGAAGATAAATTTTTCAGTGGTTTCATGTCTGACACGTCTGCATTCTAGTGTGCTATTGATAATTAATTGGATTGGTATAGAATTCTAGGCTGAAAAAAATGTTCCCTTGGAATTTTAAAAATGACTCTCCAGTGTTTCCTATTATTTCTTGTATTACTTATTAAAGAAAATGTGAGTGAGTGTAGGAAAGAAGATTAATAGCAACAGTAACTATGCCACCCGGAGACAACCCTGTTAACAATGTGATGTCTACCTTTTTCAGGACACACACACACACACTCACAAGGTCATATTGTATATTTAATTTCACATCATAATTGTCTAACTTTATGTCATTTTATCCTCATGTCATTATATATAACTAAATTACTTTAAGATCCTTTTCAATCATAAGGACCAAAGATTCTATGATATGTTAAGAAATTGTGACATATGGGATGGTTCAGTAAAAGGAGCAGACAGTTGAGGAGTTGGTTTCATTGACACAGGCATGAAATAGAATTGTGGCAAAGGAAAGATAAGGTTAACTACCTGCCAAGTGCTTTTCATTTAGGGGTACAGAAGGTTCTCAGCGAGTATATAGAAATCATAGACAGGTTACAGATGAGGCTCAGTAAATCATCTGAGTAACCCACAGTCGGGGAAAGCACAGTAGGATGGAGAAAAGAGTACAGCAGGACCTCCTGGAAAGAACGCCCTGTGCAGCCTTTAGGATGAAAGGGGGTTACATATAAGCGAAGTGCTCAAGGTCCTGAATGGGAGACAGGCAACCAGTGCCAGTTTCAGAGGCCTGCAATTCAAGATGACAAGCAATAGATAACAGAACAGAATTGCCACCTAAACACAGAAAATCTTTGTTGCTGTGAGGACAGAGCCTACGTGGGCTTCAGAAGGAAATGGACAAGGAGTAAAGAAGAGGAAGACGAGAGAAAATAGAGCAAGTAGCTAGGGATGGAAAAGTGGGGTTCAGAGATGACAGCTCCTGCTGAAGATGAGAAGGATGCAAACAAGAAACACTTCTGTAGCAAACTTATCTTCCTGGAGCTGACTTCTGGGTTTTGTGAGAGGTCCCCATTGCCTCTTCTCACTTACATTGCAAGAACAATGAAAGGGTACAGTGAATTACAAAGTAGCAAGAGCACGAAAAAGCAAGAAAAACTATCAACGTTTTGATAGTCTGAATTTGTCTAGAAACCAAGCCCAGACAAGGGCATGTGGTAAAAATAACAGTGGCAAGTGAAGACTGCACCCTGTGAGTCAGAAGAGCCTGGCCCTGCAGGAGAGAGGAGTGGAGGGGAGGGGCAGGGGGAGGTAAGAGACACCTATCCAAGCCCTTTGTCCTACGTGCATCCTTACCTCAAAGGTTTATTAGTAAATGCTAAGACAGAGTAGAGCATACACACACCACATGCATCCATTTATAGAAACTTCATCACTCCTTCTTTCCCCATGTCCTTAAACATGCCCTGTTGGGCAATGAGGCAATGGCTGAAAGCAGACAGACGGTCAGTGAAATTGTTGTATGTGAAGTAGGCTTTAAGAAGGCATATAAAGAGAAAGCTTCAGTAATTAATGCACACTGGCGACTGTATTTTTCATGCTTCCACTAAAATTTTGACAAAATTAAAGAGGAAAAATTGTAAACAACTTCTAATATGAAAGGACAAATTGCTTTGCACTGAATCAGAAGAGCAGGGAGCAGCACACAGTCCTTTTTTAGTTCAGGAAAGCTGCATTACATCATGCTGGTTAGACTCAGACCTGGCTGGTCCTTGTAAGTCACGATCCACTGGGGAGGTGCCTCCACTCCACGAGGAAGTTGGCGAATTGTTAGTTCTTAACAGTTTGTACTAATAGAGCTATCTTCTCTTCTGTGGAATGTAGAACCCAAGAGACTTCAAAAGAAGCCATGAATTTGAGTGAGGGAGGGAAACTGACATGGAAAACAGAAGGAAAACTTAGAAAGTATTTACTTTGTGTTTTCCTATGTTTCTATGAATCGAGATGAAAGAGCAAATAAGCTTCAATATAGAATTATTTTAAATGATCAAACTTAAAAACAATCAAACAAAAAAAGCAAAGCACGATCACCCACTCATGAACACTGAAAGTACAATAGTATATTAAAGTCTATGTTGAAAGCAGTAAAGAGTAGAGGTTATATCAGCAAAATAGGGATCAATGATTTCAGAGACTAACTGTAGTGGGAAAAGATAACATGATAAAATCTATGGTGAGAAATACATCATAGGGAGAAGCCAGGTGTTAGAGAAGCAAAATGCGAATGGCAGTGCTGCTGGGAACAGCCAGGAGGAAAGGAGGTAGGACGCAAGAGCAGGGAAACTCGGTGCTGAAGAACATGGGCTCTGAGTCAACAGACATGGGTTTAAACCTGGGTAGCTCGGAAAAATTATTCAGCTGTTTTAAGCTTTGGGTTTATCATCATTAAAGTGGGGATACTATCATTCCTACTTGATAAGGCTTTCAAAATTAAAGCATTGTGTCTGACACCAAGGAAAAACTGCAAATTAGCTCAATTTGTGAAAAAAGGTTCCCACCTAGACATGTCCTGATTTGTATTTAATTTCAAGGTGATTATTGTTCCTTTGTATTTTCTATTTGTTGATTGAGTAGTGACAGATATTTCCCCCCCAAGGATTAAGGAAGAGGTAAAATCACACAATTAGGAAAATAGGAAAATATGTTATTTTCAAAGGGATAGAATCACTCTGATTTCAGTTTTCTTTCCTAAATTAAAGAATAGATGATGATGTGCCAATATCCCTGGATTTTTTTTCTATTCATCTTTGTCCAAATTTAATTGGAATAAAATGAATAGGCACTTAGATTTCTAGAGAGACTAATTGGAGTTGTAATTTTGTTCCCTCAGCCCAGTCCACAGTCACTGTGTCCTATAGAGCTGTAACAAAAGACTATAGACTTCATGACTTAAAAGTAACAGATACACAACTATATATAAAATAGACAAACAATAAGGGCCTACTATATAGCACAGGGAACTAGACTCAATATTTTGTAATAACCTATATGGGAAAAGAATCTGAAAAAGCACATATATATATATATATATATATATATATATACGTACACACACATACCCATATCTGAATCACTGCTGTGCAACTGAAACTCAGATAACACTGTAAATCAATTAAACTTCAGTAATAAATAATTTTTAGAAGTTCAAACTTAAAAAAACAAAAAAACAAAAAGCAAGTTTTTTATCTTGTACCGCTAAAGGTCAGAAGTCCTACCCAGGTCTCACTGGGCTAAAATCAAGGTGTTGGTGGGTCTGGGTTCCTTCCAGAAATTCTAGAGAAGACTCCATTTCTTCTCGTTTTCCAGCTTCTGGAGGCCTCCACATCCCTTGGATTGCGACCCCCTTCCTCCATCTTCAAAGCCAGCGACAGCAGGTAGAGTCATACATCATGTCCCTCTGTCTCCCTCTCCTGCCTCTCTTCCCCTTGTAAGAGCCCTTGTGATGATATTAAGCCCACTGGATAATCCAGAATAACCTCCTTATCTTAAGTCAACTTAATTCATCCACAACTTAATTCCCGCTTGTCTTGGGAAGTAACATAGTCACAGGTTCTAGTAGTAGGATGAGGAGGCAGTCATTATTCTGCGTATTAGTTAGTAAATAGGTTCTATTGGTAAAAAGAAACATTTTGAGCTCTATCAGATACATAACCTCTCTTACTGAGAAGTGCGAGATGGATTCTGGGGAGGATAAACAGCAACACCATCTATTCACTGTTTGAGTTTGTTCATTTTATTTTTAATGAATTAGTAGTACAGCATAATGGTTTAAAAAATGGAATATAAAACAATTCTCCAGTGTAAAATCTCCCTCCCAGGGCTGGTTCCCACATCCATGGGTTCCAAATTCTACCCACTTAGTGCTACAATCGGAGAAGGCAATGGCACCCCACTCCAGTACTCTTGCCTGGAGAATCCCATGGATGGAGGAGCCTGGTAGGCTGCAGTCCATGGGGTCGCTAAGAGTCGAGCACGACTGGGTGACTTCACTTTTGCTTTTCACTTTCATGCACTGGATAAGGAAATGGCAACCCACTCCAGTATTCTTGCCTGGAGTATCCCAGAGACAGAGGAACGTAGTGGGCTGCCGTCTATGGGGTCGCACAGAGTGATGTGAGAGATACAGATTTGATCCCTGTACTGGAAAGGTCCCCTGGAGAAGGAAATGGCTACCCACTCCAGTATTCTTGCCTGGAAAATTCCATGGACAGCAGGGCCTGGAGTCCATGGGATTGCAAAGAGTCAAACATGACTGAGTCACTAAGCACACACACTATTGATATATTCCTATGTATATTATACCATTTGTGCAAATTCAAGTAATTACAAATACATCTATATTTTGAACCCATTTATTTTTACCTTGAAGTTTTCATACTCTATACTATGATGATTTTTTTGTGACCCCATGGACTGCAGCACACCAGGGTCCTCTGTACTCCACTATCTCCCTGAGCTTGCTCAAACTCATGTCCATTGAGTTGGTGATGCCATCCAGCCATTTCATCCTCTGTCGTCCCCTTCTCCTCCTCCCCTCAATCTTTCCCAGCATCAGGGTCTTTTCCAGTGAGTTGGCTCTTCACATCAGGTGGCCAACGTGTTGGAGTTTCAGTATCAGTCTTTCCAATGAATATTTAGGGTTGATTTCCTTTAGGATTGACTCATTTGATCTCCTTGCTGTCCAAGGGGCTCTCAAGAGTCTCTCCAGAACCATAATTCAAAACCATCAATTCTTTGGCTCTCAGCCTTCTTTATGGTCCAGCTCTCACATCCATACATGACTACTGGGAAAACCATAGCTTTGACTATATGGACCTTTGTCAGCAAAGTGATATCTCTGCTTTTTGATAAGGCTGTCTAGGTTTGTCATAGCTTTTCTTCCAAGGAGCAAACATCTTTTAATTTCATAACTGCAGTCACCATCTGCAGTGACTTTGGAACCCAAGAAATCTATTTGCCATGAAGTGATGGGACTAGATGCTATGATCTTAATTTTTTGAATGTTGAGTTTTAGGGCAGCCTTTTCACTTTCCTCTTTCACCCTCATCAAGAGGCTCTTCAGTTCCTCTTTGCTTTCTGCCATTAGAGTGATATCATCTGCATACCTGAGATTGTTGATATTTCTCCTGGCAATCTTGACTCTAGCTTGTGAGCCCAGCATTTCAAATGATGTATGTACTCTGCATATAAATATAAATAAGCAGGATGACAGTATACAGCCTTGATGTATTCCTTTTCCAATTTTGAACCAGTCTGTTGTTTGTGTCTGGTTCTAACTGTTGTTTCTTGACCTACATGCAGGTTTCTTAGGAGACAGGTAAGGTGGTCTGATATTCCCATCTCTTGAAGAATTTTCCACAGTTTATTGTGATCCACACAGTCAAAGGCTTTAGTGTAATCAAAGAAGCAGAAGTAAATGTTTTCTTGGAATTCCCTTGTTTTGCCTGTGATTCAATGATTGTTGGCAGTTTGACCTCTGGTTCCTCTGCCTTTTCTAAATACCAGCTTGTACATCTGAAAGTTATCAGTTCACGTACTGCTGAAGCCTAGCTTGAAGGAGTTTGAGCATTACCTTGCTAGCATGTGAAATGAGTGCAATTGTATGGTAGCTTGAACTTTTTTTTGGCATTGCCTTTCTTTGAGTTTGGAATGAAAACTGAATTGACATTGTTATGGAGCCAATCCCCAGAATTTTTTCATTGCAAAGCTGAACTCTATAGCTGTTAAACAGCTCCCTCCTCTCTCCACCTTCAAGCACCAGGCAACTATCATTCAGTCTCTGCTTCCATGAATTTCACTACTTTTGATACTTCATATAATTGGAATCATACAGTGTCATTTTGTGACAAGCTTATTTCGTTTAGCCTAATATCATCAAGATTCCTCCATGTTGCTGCATGTATAAGAATTTCCTTCCATTAAAGGCTGAATAATATTCTATTACATTTTGTTAATTCATCCATGGATGGATTTGGGGGTTGCTTCCACCTCTTAGCTATTGTGGATTATGCTGCCATGAATGTGGATGTGCAGTGTGCCAGAATGTTTTCATTTCATGATTGTTATAACTTTGAGATCTTTCCCTAGTTTGTGCAGACAGCTTTTCTTTCTTTTTCTGAAAAATAGTATCATAGTCATAGTATTTTGTTGTATTGATGGACCAGTGTATAGTTAACTCCATGCTGATAAACATCTGTACTCTTTCCACCTAGTAGAGATTTCAAGGTGAAAAATCTATTCATATGCAAGTTATCTTTCTTAGAAATTAACAGTAGGAGATTCCCAGGTATTTTGACTAAAGTTCTTTGATAAAATTAAAGATATATTCTAGTTGCTCTAGAGATGAATAAAATACTGAATTCAAGATTAAAATACTGAATTCATCAAGATTAAAAAGTCTTGATGGTAAGCACTGGATATGTTTAACAAAATATTAAATAAAATAATAGTTATAATATGACTACAGGACTAAACACATATTTCAAAAATAGAAATTAAGACACATGATACTAAATAGTGATTTGAAAATAATCTGAAAGAGTTCAGATATTATAACAAATACAAGAGTGTATTTTTTAAAAGATGAGGAGAACTAAGAATTTGCTAAATTACTTAATCTATGTAGACAACAGTCAAAAGTCCTAATGTTTTTCTTGTTTTTGACAACTTAAGAAACGTAAATGAAAACATGTCAACATAAAGATTAGCAGTAATATAATTTAAGATTATATGAGTGCATTACAAGTTATCAGAGAATAATGCTGTATCTCCACTCGAAATTTATGGAGGAGAAAGAAAAGTTAACACTGAGAAAATTATCAAAGAAAATAGAGCTAATCAGACAGGCTATAATACAGATTCAAACACAGGAGCAGGAAACAACACAGTACTTTCAGTAAGGCAAAGAGTTACAACTGAAGAAGTTAAAAGAGTGCAGTTAAAGGAAATCTTAACCAAATAAATCAAAATTACCTACATTGGAAAAATAAGGAAACAAAACTCAAAACTGTCAGTGCTATTAGACCTTGAGAAAAGAAAATGGCAAATAACATATTTGAGAAAAGAGACAGGAAATTTTACCAAATACAAGAGGACTAAGGACCGGGACTTGCACCTCCTCCAGAACCACAGAAGCTTATTTCTGGGTGAAGTTTTACATTATCCATCAGATACAGGAAGATCCATGATATCTATCTTGGAAAGAGCGTGCATGGATATGAATTGGAAGGACACAGATCAGACATGTGAAATGCATGTACCCCTAAAAGAAATGCAAGAAGAAAATTATTTAAGGCCCTGCTGTGTTTTCTTCATACAAGAAAAATGGCATAAGGATTCTATCACCTCAGAAAAAATCTGAATGGGTATAAAAGTAACCTCTAAAGTTAAATGTTTTTTCAAAAGCATTTAAGAAACACTTTTAGGAGAGGACACATTTTTAGTTATTCACTTTAAGAGTCCAGAATAAAATCACAAAAAAAGAAGTTGGCTAGTAGCACGGATACAGTTAATTTGCAAGGTAGAAAGGAGATTGTAAAATGTAAAGTGAAAGGCATGTCTTTTTATGTGTGTGTGATGATGCTATGAAAGCAACCACAATTAACTTGTTGAAAGCTGGGGATTCAAGAAAAATTTATATAGAAGGGGAGCAAATTTATTATATTCCTATTTCAGAACTAAAATGACCTTTAAAAATTCCATATGACTGCTGTATTAGAGGAGAAGGGAATGGCACCCCACTCCAGTGCTCTTGCCTGGAAAATCCCACAGACAGAGGAGCCTGGTAGGCATCAGTCCATGGGGTCTTGGAGAGTCAGACATGACTGAGTGACTTCACTTTTACTTTTCACTTTCATGCATTGGAGAAGGAAATGGCAATCTACTCCAGTGTTCTTGCCTGGAGAATCCCAGGGACAGCAGAGCCTGGTGGGCTGCCGTCTATGGGGTCACACAGAGTCGGACACGACTGAGGTGACTTAGCAGCAGCAGCAGCTGTATTAGAAAATAAAGGCATAAGATAATATATAAGGAATAATGAAAGGACAGAAAACAAATCAGTCTCAAAAAGAGCCAACAGTGTCAAAATCATTCTATCTTCTCAAAGAGTAAAAAGAAAGGCTTGGAAATCTGAATTAGATATTCTTATTTGTGAATAAATTTTATATGTATAAATAGAAAAAATAGATGAAGAAATTCAAGAAGAAATATAGAAAAGTATTTTTGAAGTAGAAGGTATTCTTGTTTATAGATTTAGCAAAAAGGGGAAAGGAAAGACAGAAGGCAAAGAAAAAGAGTTTTAGACATCTGAGAATAAGAAAAAAAGGGCTATAAGATAAAAAAAAATAAAGCTTTCAGATGGCACAGAAGGAGAGTCGACGAATGACATGGGAGGCCACCAAGCACAGGTGGGAGGAAGGGGATGAGATTGGATATGTGAGGAGACACTGTGGCATCCATGGCTTATATGATGAGCCAGGGCAGAGGCTCAGGTGAGCTGAGCCTGAAATTATAATGATCTGATCTTGCAATTTATCTATTTCTTTTTTCCTCCTGGAAATGCTCTGAGCTCCAGAAACTTGAGTAGAGAGAAATTGGGATGAGTTACCAACATGCCACTGGGATTTCCAACAGAACAGAAGGATCTCAAAATAATTTGGCCACTGCTCCTTGTATAACCCACTTCATTAGGACTGATGGATCAGGTTGCCAGGACTGATGGTTCCTTCCCTCCTGTCTCTGTTCCCTGAAATTTTAGAAACGTTCAGCCTCAGAAGTCATCAGAATAGGCACCTGGCTCCTTGGAATGATGATTGGGCAGTATCCCAACCTGAAATATCTCCCATAGTCTCTCAAATCCCCTTCAGAGGTTCATCATTTAGATCCAAGAGGCTGCTTTGCCTTCCTTCACAGATGTTCTTCCTGTGACCTAAGAAGGTCCCCTGTAACCTGACCAAGCCCTCCTTAAGACTGACTCCTTAAGACCAAGCCTCCTTAAGACTGGTATAAGTTAGCTTAATGTCATTCTTCAAAGAAGCCATACTATATACTCTTCACAGCACTGTCACAGCTAGAAATATACATATACATATATTATGCACACACACACACACACACACATATATATATGTATACATCATAGGGGGCTTCCCAGGTGGAGGTAGCACTAGTGGTAAAGAGCCCGTCTGCCAGCTGACGCAGGAGATTTAAGAGATGTGAGTTTGATCCTTGGCTGGAGAATATCCCCTGGAGGAGGGTATGGCAACCCACTCCAGTATTCTTGCCTGGAGAATCCCATCGACAAAGGAGCCTGGTGGGCTACAGTCCATAGGGTTGCAAAGAGTCATACATGACTGAAGTGACTTAGTATGCACATATAGATAATAAAGTTTAAAATTTTGCCTGATTATCAAGAATCATATATATTTCATCAGTAATGAATCTTCAAAACAAAGTATTCTCTAATAAATATAGACTCTAAGAATGAATGAGTGAATGAAAATCTAAATAATACCTTGAAGCAGTGGTCCTCCAAGTGTGATCCCTGGAACAGCACTCTCTCTATCATCCTAGAATTTGTTAGAATGCACATTCTCAGACCTACTAACTGAGCCCAGCCATCAATGCTTTAACAAGTCCTTCAGATGATTTTGATATGTGTTACAGTTTAGGAACCACAACCTTAAATTTAAGTTTTAATCAGTTTCTGCTTAAGGGGAGGGGACACAGACTCAAATGCCTACAGGAATAATGAAAAGTTGCGTAAACAGATGACACAGAGGGAACAGGTATAAAACAACAAAGAGTGGTGGGGACTGTACCAGCATAGACAGCGAGAACAAATGGCCAGCCTAGGAAGTGGTCTGTGAGTGACATCACCAAGATGGCAGAGTGGGAGACCCCACTCTGGTCCCCCCACAAAGAACAGCAGTCAGCTATCCAGGAATGATGGAGAAGGAAACGGCAACCCACTCCAGTATTCTTGCCTGGAAAATTCCACTGTCAGAGGAACCTGGGGGCTTCCAAAGCCCATGGGGTTGCAAGGAGTCAGCCACAACTGAGCACATAAGCACATCCATGAATGAGGATAGTTCATTCATAAAGAGAGCACAGGGTTCACTTAAGATTCAACAACACAGTGGGGCAACAACCAGGGAATAACTACACAGAATGGGTAGTTTCATTCTGCCTGTGTCCCCCCATCAGCCCCAAGAGAGAACTCTCCCTGGAAAAAGAAAAGCGGGGGGAGTGGCCAGCTTCCCCAGACTACTGGGGCACTGCCACCCAGAGACAAGCATACTGAGACATCTGGAGATAGCTAGGAACAAAAGAGGGCAGGCTGTCAGTATCAGCCGCTTGCTGGGAGTTCCCAGTGGCCGCCTCTGCAGAGGACCCCATCAGCCTTCATCACTGAGAATCTCAAGAACCTTGCTGGATGCTATGGACCCCCACAGCTTTCACCACTGAGGATCTTGACACAGAGCTCAGGAAACTGCTCTGCAGAGGAACACAACAGGTCTGCCACTGAGGAAGCCAACAGCCAGCACAGCCGATGCAGATGCCCCTGCAGCTTTCACTGCCGAAGGACCCCCAGATTTTAGCATTCAGCTGCCGGAATTCCTCCCTACCCGCTGTACGAGAGCCAAGGCCTGGGATCCAGCCCAACCCCTCAACCCGCAGCCAGCCTCAGCTTCTGCAGCTCTCGGCATGCACAGTGCCAGTCCAGGACCATGCACTTGCTTCGGTGCACAGAGCCAGTCCTGTCGCTGGCCTGCACTACCAGTGCCCACAGGTAACACCGGAAGCCACCCACACCTGCGTGCCACCAGCCCCAGACCCTGTCACTGGCCTCCACTGCCATGTTTACGTCTGCAGCTGGCCTTTGTAGCCCACAAGTGTACACCAACAGCCCTGGCCCCTGTTGCGTCTGTAGTTGACCTCAGGCCCTGCCAGTGAGTGTGTCTGCTGTCAACCCTGCCACCACACAGGCACCACAGCAACACCTGCAGCTGCATGCATGCACCCCACGGGCTCCAGCCACCCCTGCAGCCTGCCCGTTCCCACCACACAGAACCTGCAGGCACCATTTAGGATCCCAGCAGTCCTTGCAGCCATGGAGGAAGCCATGCAGCTCTTGCTGACAAGAATCAAGCAGTTACTGATGTTGGAGACCCCAGCGACTTGAGCCAACAAGACAGTACACTCCCCTGCACCCCGGGACACCACTCACTCACCCACTTCGCACCCTTCCCAACCAGACCCATGGCGACAGCACACTCCAGCATGGCCCCACCGACCAGGGAAGGTTTTCTCTTATCAGAGTCAGCCCATAAAGTCTGAAAGAGGTGAGTGCTTCTTCCATGTGCAAACAACTACACAAGGCCACAAAGAGTCAAGGGAACATCATACCACCAAAGGAAAATGATGCATGTTCAGTAACCAACCACAGAAAACGGATATCCACAAATTTCCCAATAAAGAACAAAATAATTGTCCTAAAGAAGCTCAGAGAGCTACAGGAGACACAGATAAACAATCTGACAAAATTAGGAACAAAATACAAAAACAAATCAGAAGTTCAATAAAGAGAAAACATAAAAGAATCACCAAACAAATGTTTTAGAACTGAAGAATACAATGATTGAG
Source organism: Redunca redunca (assembly GCA_006410935.1). Classification (NCBI taxonomy): domain Eukaryota; kingdom Metazoa; phylum Chordata; class Mammalia; order Artiodactyla; family Bovidae; genus Redunca; species Redunca redunca. The sequence goes on along the minus strand of SJYQ01002548.1, from coordinate 861,462 downwards.
CTAAAAAATGCAATAGATAGTTTCATCTATTGAGGAGACTCAATCAAGTAGAAGACAGAATCAGTGAGCTTGAAAACAGGTAATTTGAGATTACCCAGTCAGAGGAGTAAAAGGCAGAAAGAATGAAGGCCCATAGGACATGTGGGACAAAATCAAGCAAAACAATGTTCACAATATGGAAGTCCCAGATCATGCACAGAGAGAAACAGTTTGCAAGCTTATTTAAGGAAATAATGGCTGAAAACTTCCCAAATCTGGGAAATGAAATCAATATCCAGGTGTATGAAGCTCAAAAGTCTGTAATCAGGTTCAACTTAAAGACTTCACTGAGGCACTTTATTATACAACTGTGAAAAATAAAGATGGAATCTTGAAAGCGGAAAGAGAAAAGAAGCTCATCACATACAAGAGAACCCTCCGTGAGTCTATCAGCAGGTCTCTCAGCCCACACCTTCCAGACAGGTGGCAGAACACACTTTCTTCTCAAGTGCACATGAAACATTCTCCAAGGTACATAGTATGTTAGGATACAAAACAAGTTAACACATTTAAGAAAATTGATTAAAATGATACTATGTATCTTTTCCCATCACAATAGTTGCTGTTGTTCAGTTACTGTGTCATGCCCGACTCTGCAACCCCATGGACTACAGCACGCCAGGCTCCTCTGTCCTCCACTGTCTCCTGGACTTTGCTCAGATTAACAGCCTTTGAATCAGTGATGCTATCTAGCCATCTCATCCTCTGCTGCTGCCCCCTTCTCCTTTTGCCTTCAATCTTTCCCAGCATCTGGGTCTGTCCAGTGAGTCGGCTCTTCACATCAGGTAGCCAAAGTTTTAAAGCTTCAGCTTCAACATGAGTCCTTCCAATGAATATTCAGGGTTGATTTCCTTTAGGACTGACTGGTTTGATATCCTTGTAGCCCCAAGGGACCACAATGGCCTGAACCTGGAAATCAATAACAGGAGAAAACATGGGAAATTCACAAATATGTGTAGGTTGAACAACATGCCTCTGAAGAGTGAGTCAAAGATGCTGAAAATGACAAAAAATATCTCTGGACAAAGAACAATGGCAACACAACATACATACAAAACTTATGAGCTGCGACAAATGTGGTTCCAAGAGGAAAGTTTATAGATAAATGCTTACATGGAGAAAAAGTAAAATAGATCTCAAATGTTCTTGCCAGACACACACAAACACACAAAACGTATATGTAAGAGATGATGTATACGTTGGTTTCATTTCTCGTTGGGAAGGCAGCGCCGGTGGTGGCTGCCCTCCCTGCGCTGGCTCCACTATGGTAATCATTTTACAATGTATGCTTCTATGAAAGCATCACACTGGATAGCCTAAATATATAAAAATTTTGTTTGTCCAAATATATAAAAATTTTAAAAATGAAAAAGAAGAAGTGAGCTGCTATTCTGCAAGACTCTAGGTTCTGTGGGCCAAATATTTTAGTTTTCTAAGAGATTCTGATACTTGAATTTTTATATGACATTTTACAATTGTTAACTCTGTGTAGGCCTCATAAAATATGTATCTGCCAGGCAAATGCAGCCCGTGGGCAGTGGTTTCTTTAGGGGTCATCCATGTCAACACAGACACTTGGAGTTTATTGCTGAGGACCCCTGGTAAGGACCAAAATAAGAGGAGAGACAGTAACATTCTGTGCCTGCTTGACATTTTTTCCTAAGATTGACTCTGGTTATGAGATAAAAAGGTTTTATCAGCTAGGTCAGCTTTATCTCAGTCTAGCAGTAGATTTGATACAAAAACCTAATCAATATAGTACTTGCCTTAAGAACTCACTGAGAAATGGAATATAGAAATTTAACAAGAGAAAGGAGTATAATACACTTACAACAAAATTATAGGTTTTTCCTCTGAATATCACCTCAGCCCCAAATTATACTGCGAGAAGTTGAAATTAATGGTTTGAGAGACTGCATTTTGTTTTGCCTAGTTTTGTTTTTAGACTATTCTTCTCCTTCAGTGATTATGTAATTGCCCAAACCATTGTGGAAATAGCCACATCTTTTAAAAAAAGAAAAAAAAGAAGAAGCTAAAATCAAACTAAAAAACAAAAACCACACACTGCAAGTGCTTTCACGACACCCCTCTTCAAACTGGAGATATAACCGAAGCTTCAAGAAACCTCATTTCAGCCTCAGAAGCTGACAAACGAAGGATTTAATCATAGAGAAGTTCAGCCTGAGATGTAAAACACAAATCCTGGGAGTTTGTTATGGAGATTGTTTCAGAGAAATGGTTTTAATTTCTTAAGAGGCTTTATAATGACAGCTTGTGTCTCCACATCAACTGGTAAAAGGACAACAAAGACTCAAAAGGGATTCTAGTAAAATCCACACTAAAAACACTAATGAGACAGTTAAATTACCTATTGAAGGAGCTGAAAAGCAAAATTGACAGGTTTTTAGTCAAAGGAATGTTCATGTCTCCCAAGTAAACAAAGACTAGGGAATGAATGAAAGGAAGAGAAAGAACACCCGGTTCCTCTGGGAGCTATTCTGTGAGCATTTCTTGGCAGCTACAGAAATTCGTAGGTAAAAGAAATCTACATGCACTGGGCTTTGGGGCCAGAGGAACCCTAGGAATAAGCCAGCCCTCCCTGTTCCAGGCAGGCAGAGGGAAGCCTGGAGGGAGGGAGAGAGACAAAGAGAGAACAGTGATTGAGTTTCCTTTCCAAAGTCTTAAGGACTCTACTAATGTAAAACCAAATACTTTCTAGAACTCTACTCAGAATGTTGGGGGTGTAAGACAGGTAATAAGGAGACTTATCATTAACGGTTGCCAGGATTTTAGTGTCAAATTATTAGACAGTGGACTTAAAATTTTTCATTTTTAGAAAAAATAATCATAAAGTTAGAGATTAAAATATATAATGTAAATAATAAGAAGATATAGAAAAGCACAAAGAGGAAAATTAAAGAAGAAAACTTGACACTTTGACACTAAACTGTTTAGTGTCAAATTATTAGAAAAATGGACTTTAAAATTTTTCATTTTTAGAAAAAATAATCATGTATTTAGAGATTATAAAATAAAATGTAAATAATCAGAAAATATAGAAAACACAAAGAAGAAACTTAAACCTATTACACTACTACCTAAATATAATAACTTAATATTTTATACACATTGTCCAGTCTTCATATAACTATATGTATAGATATATAGGAATGATTAAAGAAACACAGGAATTAATATTTATGTTAAGATCAGACTACATAATCTATTTGGTAATTTGTTTTATCAGAAAACATAAAGCATATAAAATATATTTTAAACATTTTATTAAGTCATTTAGTATTTTTATTCAATATAATTTTAATATATAGTTCAGTTTAGTCGCTCAGTTGTGTCCAATTCTTTGTGACCCCATGGACTGCAGCACACCAGGTTTCTCTGTCCATCACCAACTCCCAGAGCTCAAACTCATGTCCATCAAGTTGGTGAGTGATGCCATTCAACCATCTCATCCTCTGTCGTCCCCTTCTTCTCCTGCCTTCAATCCTTCCCAGTATCAGGGTCTTTTCCAGGAGTCAGTTCTTCACATCAGGTGGCCAAAGTATTTGGAGTTTCAGCTTCAGCATCAGTCCTTCCAATGAATATTCAGGACTGATTTCCTTTAGGATGGACTGGTTGGATCTCCTTGTAGTCCAGGGGACTCTCAAGAGTCTTCTCCAACACCGCAATTCGAAAGCATCAATTCTTCAGCACTCAGCTTTCTTTATGGTCTAACTCTCACACCCATACATGACTTTCCATTGTTTCCCCATCTATTTGTCATGAAGTGATGGGACTGGATGTCATGGTCTTGGTTTCTTAAATGTTGAGCTTTAGGCAAGCTTTTTCACTCTCCACTTTCACTTTCATCAAGAGGCTGTTTAGTTCCTCTTCACTTTCTGCCATAAGGGTGGTGTCATCTGGGTATCTGAGGTTATTGATATTTCTCCCTGCAATCTTGATTCCAGTTTGTGCTTCATTCAGCCCAGCATTTCGCATGTTGTTCTTTGCATATAAGTTAAATAAGCAGGGTGACAATATACAGCCTTGACATACAACTTTCCCAGTTTGGAACCAGTCCGTTGTTCCATGTCCAGTTCTAACTGTTGCTTCTTGACCTGCATACAGATTTCTCAGCAGACAGGTAAGGTGGTCTGGCATTCCCATCTCTTTAAGAATTTTCCACAGTTTGTTGTGATCCACACGTCAAAGGCTTTGGCGTAGTCAATAAAGCAAAAGTAGATGTTTTTCTGGAACTCTCTTGCTTTTTTGATGATCCAAAGGATGTTGACAATTCGATCTCTGGTCCCTCTGCCTTTTCTAAATCCAGCTTGAACATCTGGAAGTTCTCGGTTCACGTACTGTTGAAGCCTCGCTTGGAGAATTTTGAGCATTACTTTGCTATCGTGTGAGATGAGTGCAATTGTGTGGTAGTTTGAACATTCTTTGGCATTGCCTTTCTTTGAGATTGGAAAGAAAACTGACCTTTTCTAGTCCTGTGGCCACTGCTGAGTTTTCCAAATTTGTTGGCATATTGAGTGCAGCACTTTTGCAGCATCATCTTTTAGGATTTGAAATAGCTCCACTGGAATTCCATCAGGTCCATTAGCTTTGTTCATAGTGATGCTTCCTAAGGCCCACTTGACTTCACACTCCAAGATGTCTGGCTCTAGGTGAGTGATCACATCATTGTGGTTATCTGGGTCATGAAGATCTTTCTTTGTGTAGTTCTGTGTATTGTTGCCACCTCTTCTTACTATCTGCTGCTTCTGTTAAGTTCATACCATTTCTGTCTCTTATTGTGCTCATCTTTTCATTAAATGTTCCCTTAGTATCTAATTTTCTTGAGGAAATCTCTGGTCTTTCCCACTCTACTGTTTTCCTCTATTTCTTTGATCACTTAGGAAGGCTTTCTTATCTCTTCTTGCTATTCAACTCTGCATTCAGATGGATATGTTTTTCCTTTCCTCCTTTGCCTTTTGCTTCTCTTCTTTTCTCAGCTATTTGTAAGACCTCCTCAGACAACCATTTTGCCTTTTTGAATTTCTTTTTCTTGGGGATGTTCTTGATCACTGCCTCCTGTACAATGTCAGGAACCTCCATCCATAGCTCTTCAGGCACTCGATCTATCAGATGTAATATGTTATTACATATTTTGAGCATGGAATAATTTACTTAATCACCCTCCTCATTTAATGATTATTCTTACACATGAACCTTTGTAAATAACTCAGATTTTTTTTTATTGGATGAATCATTGAATTGGAGTTGCTAAACCTATCTCAATGCTGATGATTCAAGAGATACTTCGTTAAAAAAAACATGCAGATGGATTGAAAATGAAAGAAGAGTTTTGGGCACCAGAGGAGAGCAAACAATAGAAAAGCAGAGGTCACAATCACAATATCAGAAAAGGTATCATTCTAACCAAAAGCAATAAACAGGACACAAACCAGACAGGTATTTATAATATTAAAGGCACATACTAGGATTGTAATATGTGTGAATATCTATGAAGCAAGTAACTTTGCAGCAATATTCATAAATCATAGACTTCTGGAGTTAAAGAAGATAAAGGCAGAAATATATTTAATAAGAGAAATCTTTAATGTATTTCTCTCAGGCAGTGACTGAACAAGTGAATAAAGCAATAAAAATGGATATCAAATGCTGTATTTAGGAAACAAAGCATTTCTACTTTTCAAGAATCTTTATTATGGTCATAAAAATTTATTAAGTCACACACACAAAAAACCCTTTTTATGTTCTAAAGATTTTAGAAATAGTGTAATCACTGACTGTAATGTGTTAAAACTTGGAACAAACAGAAAAACCAGAAAACTACATCCAACACTTTCTCTTAACCAACTCTTGGGAAAAGGGAAACTCCAAAATATGTTTTATGGTATCTGGGAAAAAATAAAATAAAAAGTACTACATGTCAGACTTCATGTGACTGGATAAAGCAGCACTATGAAGAAAATACAAGGACTTCAGTAGTTACTAATAAAAGTAGAATAAAAACAAATCCACTAAATATCCAACAGAAAAATTTAGAAAAGGAGCAACAAGGAAACCAGAACAGAACAATAAAGATAAACATAGAAAGTAGTAAGTTAAACAAACAATAATACAAATACAAAATCCAGTTTGGGGAACTATAAAGTAGGTATGCTCATAACAAAAGTAATCAAAAATAGGAGGACGCACAAATACAGACAATATGGAATAAGTGGGAAGGAGTTATATTTACAGAAATAATTATAGGCATCATAAAATA
>SJYQ01002548.1:838249-855107 GCA_006410935.1 Redunca redunca | reverse complement strand
CCAAATAAAGCAAATACTTTGCTAAGTAAATATGTTTTATATCAAAACAAATTCAAGTACAGATAAAATATATAAACACATCAATTAAATAGAAGAAATAGAAAAAATTTTCAAAGAGCCATCCCTACCTTACTCCCAAAAAGACCAAAATCAAATGGTTTTGTGATGGATTTCTAATAAATTTTGATAAAACAGTTCTATAGTACAGGAAAAGAAAAACTTTAGTGGTTTCTTTTGTGATGCAGAGATTAATACCAAGATGTAACAAAAATTTCCAAAAATAAAATTTTTATAAGGCAATCTCTCCTATGATTATCAATGCAAAATACTTTCAAATAAAATAGTAGCAGACCTAATCACCATTAGAAAATGAATACTAACTAAGATTTTTCCAGTAATGTAGGAATTTTCAATATTAGGAAAGCTATTTAAGTAATTTGCTATTGTAATAGATCCACGTGTGTGCATGCTAAGTTGCTTCAGTTGTGTCCAGCTCTTTGCAACTCTGTAGACTGCAGCCCACCAGGCTCCTCTGTCCATGGGATTCTCCAGGCGAGAATACTGGAATGAGTTGCCAAGGGATCTTCCTGGCCCAGGGATGGAACTGGTGTCTCTTATGTCTCTTGCACTGGAAGGTGGGTCCTTTACCACTAGTGCCACCTGGGAAGCCCCATAGTAATAGCTCTGCTGCTGCTGCTGCTGCTAAGTCGCTTCAGTCGTGTCCGACTCTGTGCAACCCCATGGACGGCAGCCCACCAGGCTCCCCCGTCCCTGGGATTCTCCAGGCAAGAACACTGGAGTGGGGTGCCATCGCCTTCTCCGAATAATAGATCTAAGAGTGGCTAGATCATATAAATACCTCTAGCCTTTCTGGAAATGCATTTGTTAAGTTTCAAAGTCCATTTGTGATGCTGAATAATCTTAATCAACTAGAAATAGATGGCTGTTTCCTTAACTAGTTAAAATATGTCTATCACTAGGCCATCAGAAATTCTAAAATCATCCTAATTAAATTTAGAGATAAAACAATNAAAGGTATCAATCAATTTTTGATAAGTTAACTAATAACTTAATAATGATTTTTTAAATTGTAGCATAGTTAATTTACAATGTTATGTTAGTTTCAGGTGTACAGCAAAGTGATTTGGTTATACATATTTACGTATATATCTATTTTCTTCATTTTAAAATTCTGTTTCATTTAGTTTATTACAAAATATTGTACATAATTCCATACAATGGATTTTTGTTCTTTATTTTGTATATGGTAGTGTGCATCTGTTAATTCCCCACTCTTAATTTATCCTTCTCTTGCATTCCCCTTTGATAGCTATTAATTTGTGTACTGTGCCTGTGATCCTGTTTCTCTTTTTTGAATAAGTTCATTTGTACTATTTTTTAGATTCCACGTATAAGTGAAACCATATAGTATCTGTCTTTGTGTCCTTTACTTAGTATGATCATCTCTAGCTCCATCCATGCTGCTACAAATGGCATTATTTTATTCTTTTTCATGGCTGAGTAGAATTCAGTTATATATATGTACCACATTTTCTTTATCCATTCCTCTGCTGATATCATAGGTCACTTCCATGTCTTGGCTATTGTAAATAACACCCTCATGAACATTGGGGGTGCTTGTATCTTTTCAAACTAGATCTTTTGTCTTTTCTGGATATCTGCCCAGAAGTCAGATTGCTGGGTCATGTAGTAATTCCATTTTTAGTTTTTTAAGGAACCTCCATACTGTTTTCCAAAGTGCTTGCATCAAAGCAATTGCACCAATTTGCATTTCCACCAACAGTGTAGGAGAGCTCCCTTTTCCTTTTCTCCACACCCACTCCAACATTTATTATTGATAGACATTTTGAGATGACCATTCTGATAGATGTGAGGTGGTATATGGTTGTAGCATTTCTTTAATAATTACTATGTTGAGCATCTTTTTATGTGCCTATTGGCTATCTATATGTCTTCTTTGGAGAAATGTCTGTTTAGGTCTTATGCCCACTTTTTGATTGGGCTGTTTATTTTTTTGTTATTTAGTTGTATGAGCTGTTTGTATATTTTGGAAATTATTCCTGTGTTGGTCACATCATTTGCAAATATTTTCTGTGAGTCCATTGGTGGTGCTTTCATTTGTTTATGGTTTCCTTTGCTGTGCAAAAACTTGTAAGTTTTGATTAATTCCCATTTGTTTATTTTTTCTTTTATTTCTGTTGCCTTGGGAGACTGACATAAGAAAACATTGCTATAATTTATATCAGAGAATGTTTTGCCTATGTTCTCTTCTAGAAGTTTTATGGTGTTGTGTCTTATAGTTAAGTCTTTAAGCCATTTTGATTTATTTTTATGTACGATATGAGGGTGTGTTCTAACACATTTGGCTGTTCAGCTTTCCCAACACCACTTGTTCAAGAGATTGTCATTTCCCCATTATATATTCTTGCCTCCTTTAACTGGAGATGTGTGGGTTTATTTCTGGGCTCTCTATTCTGTTCCATTGATCTGTATGTCTGTTTTTGTGCCAATACCATGCTGTTTTGATTACTGTAGCTTTATAGTATTGTTTGAAGTCTGGAAGGGTGATGCCTCTAGCTTTGTTCTTTTTCCACAGGATTGCTTTGGCAGTTCTGGGTCTTTTGTGGTTCTGTATAAACTTTAGGATTATATATTCTAGTTGTGTGGAAAATGTCATGGTAATTTGATAGGAACCACATTAAATCTGTAGATTGCTTTGGGTAGTATGTCAGTTTTAACTATATTAGATCTTCTAATCCAAGAGCATGGGATATATTTCCATTTCCTTAAATAACCTTCAGTTTCCTTTATCAGTGTTTTATAGTTCTCAGCATGTAAGTCTTTCACTTCATTGGTTAGGTTTATTCCTAGTATTTTATTTTTTTAAATGTGATTTTAAAAGGGTTTTTTTTTTATGTTCTCTTTCTCTATCTTATTGTTAGTATAGAGAAATTCTATAAATTTCTGTATATTAATCTTGTATCTTGCTACCATGCTGAATTTACTTATCAGTTCTAATAATTTTCTGTGTATGGAGTCTTTAGGGTTTTCTACATAGAGTACTGGTCATCTCATAAAATGAAAAATTTACCTTTTCCCTCCCAATTTGGATACTTTTTTTTCTTGTCTGATTACTATGGCTTGTACTTCTCATACTTTATTAAATAGAGGTGGTGAAATGCCATCCTTGTCTCATTCTAGATTTTTAGTGAAAAGGCTCTCAGCTCTTCACCATTGAGTATTATGTTGGCTGTGATTTGTCCTAAGTACTTTTATGATGTTGAGATATGTCCTCTACTCTCACTTTGGTAAGAATTTTTATCATGAATGGATGTTGAATTTTATCAAATGCTTTTTCTGCTTCTGTTGAAATGATCACATGGTTTTTGTCTTTTGCTGATCTATATCACATAGATTTGCATATGTTGAACCATCCTGTGACCCTGGAGTAAATCTAACTTCATCATGGCATATGATCCTTTTTATGTGTTGTTAAATTCAGTTTACTAATATTTTGTTGAGAATTTTTGCATCTATATTCATCAGTGATGTTGTTGTCAGTTGCCCAGTCATGTCTGACTCTTTGAGACCCCATGGACTGCAGCATCCTAAGCTGCCCTGTCCCTCAGCATCTCCCAAAGTTTGCCCAAGTTCATGTCCATTGCATCAATGGTGCAATCCAGCTATCTCATCCCCTGATACCCTCTTCTCCTTCTGCCCTCGGTTTTTCCCAGCATCAGGGACTTTTCCAATGAGTTGGCTATTTGCATCAGATAACCAAAATACTGGAGCTTCAGCATCAGTTCTTCCAATGAGTATTCAGGGTTGATTTCCCTTAAGATTGACTGGTTTAATCTTCTTGCTGTCCAAGGGACTTTCAGGAGTCTTCTCCAGCACCGCAGTACAAAGGCATCAATTCTTTGACATTCTGTCCTCTTTATGTTCCAGCTCGCACAACCATGCGTGACCACTGGAAAGACCATAGCCTTGACTATATGACCTTTGTTGGCAGAGTAACGCCTCTGCTTTTCAACACACTGTCTAGGTTTGTCATAGCTTTCCTGCCAAGAAGTAATTGTCTTCTGATTTCATGGCTCTAGTCACCATCTGCAGTGATTTTAGAGCCCAAAAAGAAGAAATCTGTCACTAGTTCCACATTTTCCCCTTCTATTTGCCATGAAATAATGGGACTGGAAGCTATAATCTTACTTTTTAAAAAATATTTAGTGATATGGACCTGTAATTTTCTTTTTTGGTAGTATCTTTGGTTTTGTTATCAGGGTTTTGGTAGCTTCATACAATGACTTTGAGAGTATTCCTTCCTCTTTAATCTTTTTCAAGAGATTGAGAGTATGTTTGGTTTTTTTTTTTAAATGTTTGGTAGAATTGCCCAGTCCTGGATTTTTGTTTGTATGGAGGTTTGTTGTGTTTTTTTTCTTCCAGCTTGAAACAGCAAATATTAATTATTTCATTATTTCTGTGGGTCATGAATTCAGTAGCAGCTTAGCTGATTTGGTGTGATTCAAAGTCTCTCATGGAGTTACTGGATGCATGCATGCTCATAACGCCACCAGCACATAAATCCACAGGCGCTGCATCTCGTGAACTCACAGACTCAGGAACGTGTACAAAGTCCCGGTCCCAAAATCTGCCAGAGGGAGAAGCCAACAGAGCTGCCTCCCTGGGCCCACAGTGGATTGCTGGCAACTGGCTCAGGTTTTACCCCTACCTCTGTGTGTTCATGCCCACAAAGTTAATAGAACCCACTGTGTCTGCAGCCTTGCCCACTGACAATGAGGCTCCTGTGACAGATTCAGGCTCCTTCTTCCCCATGTTGACAGTGGGGTTCCTATGGAGGATCAATGCTTTTTACATCAGGTTAATTTTTATTTTTTGGCAGCACATCTTTCAAACAGCAACATTTTTGAACAGTATATTCAAGACCATTGCTGGGTACCATGAAATATACAAAAAGATATAAAATTGGGTCATTGCACTCCAGGCAGCTGAAAGGACATGGTATGTTGCAACAGAAAAAGAATGGGCCTCAGACTCCTATTCCCTGGTTAAATCCCTGCTTAGATTCATGTTAGCATCTTCCTTAGCCAATTTACTTAACTTCTCAGAGACTCAATTGCTTTATCTGTAAAGCCCAGAGAAAATACCTAATTCTCAACATTTTATTAAAATATGACTTTAAAACACCTATTTTAGTATCTAGATTCTAACACCTGCACAATGTGTTTGAAAAAAATAGTTGGCAAGAAAATCATATCCCATGAAAATATAGGCAGGAAATGCTTAGTGCTAAATTGATAACATAGATGCTCATTACTGTAGAATTCAGAGGAAGGAGATCATTTCTAGGAGAATGTGGTCATAGCATATTGATTGAAGAAACAAGAACCAAAACTGAATCCTGAAAGGGTAGTAGTCTGTGAAGAGAAGGGCATCACCACAGGAAAGGAGAGCCATGATGTGGACACAAGTGTGAGCTGAAAATGTTCGGATATAGGCAGAACTGACTTGGAGTGGAGGACAGAAAATGGGAAAGGCCAATTATGGTCAAATTAAAGAGGGCATTGGAGAATGAAATGGCAACCTACTCCAGTATTCTTGCCTGGAAAATCCCAGGGATGGAGGAGCCTGGTGGGCTGCAGTCTATGGGGTTGCACAGAGTTGCACACGACTGAAGCGACTTAGCAACAGCAGCAGCAGAGAGGGCATTAAATGCCAGGCTAACGAGTTTGGGTTTTTCTCATAGGAAGCCTCTTTAGATTTACGAACAGGGTTATAATGTGATGGAAGTAGTGTTTTGGATTGATGACATTTTGGCAGCCAGCCATATGGTTTGGGGTCTGCAAGAGAGGCAAGAAGGTCAGAGACTGTCTTAAACTGTAGGATAAACATTAGCTAATAAGGACATCTTCTAGGGTGCTGACATTGGAAAGAGAATGGAATAGAAGAGAAAGTTGTGTTCATCATGAATGTAAGAACTGAAAAGACTTAATTTTGAGTAGATAATCCTAAATGGTGACAAGAAGGGAGCCTTCAGAGATGACATCCACATTTTTAAGCCCAGTGACTAGACAATTAATAGCACCATTTGAACAAAAGCAGAGATGGAGAGCAGAGAAGAACAATGCTCCAGCAACTTGGAGAAAATATGATTCATTTATATTAACATACTGCATTTAAAATGGAGGTGATACAATCTAGTGGAAAAGTTCCCCATTCAGTTGGAAATTCAATCCTGGTGCCAGGAGGGATGATGAGACTGAAGCTATAGAACTAAGATTCATTGGCAGCTAACACAGTCGAAGACATGGGGTGAGAGACTTTCTATTGATAGTGGCAAAGCCTCAATGACTAAAACTTGGCATGTTCATAATTAATAAGAGCAGAAAATGGAGCTAGTGAAGAGAATAAAGAAAGGTCAGAAAGAATGGATAAGAACTAAATAATATTGTGCTTTGAAAGCCAAATGAGAGAAGAGGGTCAAAAAGAAGATGGGAACAGAAGATGAACCATGTCAGATACTGCAGAAAGGTTGATGAGAACAAGAAATTGATAATGTCAGTGGGTTCAGCTCTTATGAGATCAGTGCTCTTCCTGCATATGGGTTCAGAATGCTGGGAGGGCTGACTGCAGAACAGAAAAGAAGTACAAGATAGTGGTGGAAACTGAGGGTCCTGAGAGCATACCACCTGGATTTCGATTGAGTCTCCAGGCTTGCTGTGTGATCTTGTGCAAGTTGTTTAACTCCTTTATGCCTCCATGTCTCCATCTGTAGAATGGAGATAATAATGATAAAAATAGCAGCTAACTCTTGAGGTTTTTATGAGGCTAAAGGACAATGTATATACATTGCCTAAGACAGTACAGGCACAGAGTAGGCACTCAAATGCTATTTATCATTGAATCTGTGAGTAGTCATTCGTTAAATCCATTTCACCTGCTTTTACTAATCAATGTCATCTGTAGTAGACTTGCATGTCCTCCAGGTGGAAAGTAGACTAAACAATAAGATATTTGAGTTGTTTTCCAGGAACTTGGAGTCAGCTGTGTCTGGTTCCAACTGAACTGGGTGAGACTGGATAAGACCACTGACCCTTCAGCTGGGCGTGTGTGAGTGTATGCTTAGTGATCTTTGGATGTGAGAGAGCCAAAAACTCCACCCTCAGATCGTGCTAAATGCGGCCTTTATTTTTTTTTGTTTTAAACATGCAGAGGCTTGTAGCTTAGGTAAGCCTGTGCACACCAATGATGACTGCACATTTTCCTAATCACCTTTTCGCATCCCCCAGACCACCCCGATTCTTTATTTTTTATCCCGTAAGTGTCCCATGCCCCTTGATTTCTAGGAGACAGAACTGAGACTGTCTCCCATCTCCTTGCTTGGGTTGCCTTATGAATAAACCCCCTCTGCCGCAGAGCTTGGTATCTTAGCATTTTAGCTTGCTGTACATCAGGCAAAATGAAACTGGTTCCATAACATCATTTCTTTTTATTAGCATTACTGTTACAGGAAGCAGAGACTGGGTAGCATTTGGTCAGGAGTCTTGGCAGGGAAAGCAGAAGTATAGTAGCAGGGTAGCTTGGGAGAGTTTCCCAGGCACAGGTGTGTGCATGTCTGCAGGCAGTTGGGAAGGGAAGCCAAGGCAGGAGTAGAAACTGAAGGTACCAGGGAGGAGACAATGCGATGGAGCAGAGTCAGGGAGGGAAAGGAGAGATTATGGATTTCAGGATCCAGGTTGACTAATTATCCTGGGAAAGACGGGCTAGACACCACCTGAGATCATAAAAAGTCTACTCATATGGAGATGGAATTTTGAAGAGACTAGAGGGAGAACAAGAAAACACACAACTGCAAGCTTTTTTTCCCACTCAGCAAAGGAAGCACTGAGGCCTCGGCCAAAAGTGAGAAGAACTGAGTGGGTGAAGGTCTCTTTTTGCAAAGTTTCCTAACATTCTGTTTTCAAGTTTAAACTTCTTCAGACATTTTTTTTTAACTCCATAGTGGCTCCAAGTAGAAAGTAAAGAACAAAGGGTTAAAAACAATTAGAAAATATTGTAGGATTAGTCTAGTACCATCCAGCAGTATGGATAAGAGAACTGGCAGTGGAAACCAGCCCTCAGCCTGGTATGTCCGCAACCCTTCTGTTGGGAGACAAACCAAGGAGGAAAAGCCTGGCTATTCTCAAAGCCTCTTCAAGGTCTTTTTAGATCTGTTTCAAAGAGCTCTTCTTTTTTACCTAGAGTAACATTTGATATTGAGTAGTCTGCCAGGTTTAACTTTTCTTGGGAAACACAAATTGTCAAACCATGTTGCTTTCTCAATTAAAAAAAACAAGAATTTTCACCAGAGTTTGTATCTAGGGTAAACAGGGGAACTAAGTCTGATGGTTTCATGCTTGGTTTCCCAAATCATCATTCTGGGGTAGTTGAAAGCATACAGTCATTTTTCGGACTGGTGCTGGGATAGTCAGATTGGTAGCTGTATGTGCCCACACCTGCTTTCTGCATTCTCGCTTTGCAATAAATTAAACTAAAAATAAAAATAAATAAAATAAATTTCTTTTGGTGCAACAGCTTCAAACAGTAAACCAGAAAGTGTGGAGGAAAGAGGTTGTCCTGCCGGGCTACCAGCCTGTTTGATCCCAAGGGAATATGGGCATTTCAAATGCTATAAGCAAGCAGAGGAAAATTCTGATGAAGATAAAGTGCTATGTGCCACAGTTCGTTATTCTGAGCAGCTTTGAGGCTGCCAGGACAATAGACTCACTTCTGTTTTTGCCATCAGGATCACTCTGGAGATGGCTTATTTGTAAAAGGAACAGGATCAAGGCTATGCATTCATTTGTAAAAGATGCCACCACATACATTCTGCAGCTAATACCGTGTTCATGAACTTTACCTGTGACTAAATACATTTCATTTCTTACAGCTGAGCTTCAGTAATTGGTTTTTGCAGCCACAAACACATCCAGCAAGGAAGATGTGAGAAGCCCAAGGCTCTCTCACTCTGCTTTTTGAAATGTCTTTTGCTACAGATGGGAAATGCCATCCCGGCTCCGAGTTGGCAGGTCTTGAGGTCAAACCTTAGAGAGCTGGCACCTAGAAACTCCAAGGCAAGGAGGAGCAGGTGGCTTTGGAAAAGTAAATGACCCTGAAGGTAAGCAACAGGGACGGGGAGAAGCAAACGACAGTGGGCAGAAAGTGGTGGAGTCTGCAGAAATGAGCCTCCCATCTCCAGCACACAGCAGCTCCATGATCTGTGTTTTTCCAGGTCTCTGCAGTCATGGAGGTCTCCAAGTGCCCACTAGGCCACAAAGTCATATAGCATAACCAAATCCAGGCTAAACTACCATTGGGAACTGAAGAATCATCATGCTGTTTGGAATTTGGCTGTGAAAAGGAAATGTGGGCTCATCCAGTGAATTGATTAGTTAATTCATTCAGAAAAAAATTAAGGAGCATTTGCTTTGGCCTTGAAAGCACTGAATTATACACTTCAACAGTTTGGTTCACTGTGTCCCACATTTCCAAGAGAATTAGATTAGTTGGTATAACCCTGATATCGACACATAAAATTGACACGAAAATAAGCACCAGGATTCCAGAAATGCATCAATGAGATATGCAGAATAATCATATTTTCTTACTTTCTGGACTACTAGCTCTAGAGACAATTATGATGTAAGGAAATTTGCTTTAAATTCCCTCATCCCCTTCCCTTACTCTTTTCTCCTCCACCTACTGAGACATTTACCATCTCTGGCTTTTTCCCTTCTGCCTGACACCACCTGTGTGGGCATCATCACAGCCCAATCTAACAGTCTCTACCCCACAAATCACCTTATAAAAGTATTTCCATCTTATATTAATAGCTATGGGTTGAGGAATTATTTTCCCAGTGCTATTCATGTTTTCAAAGCTCCTTAATTATGATAGAAAGTCACATACAGAAGCAGAGCCAAGAAGGAGATTTTGGGGGACAGGAGGGTTATTCTCAGGACATTTTGAATCATATAAAGGTCTGAACACCATTATCTGCCTCCCATTCTCACTTTTCATTCTTTTTTTTTTTCATTAGCCATGGAACCTACTATGTATAAAGCCAAAGAGACTCCAAGATAGATGGAGCATAATCTTTGTGAAACTGTGGGTGAAAATTAGTCAAATCCATTTCACCTGCCTTCACTAATCAAGGTTGTTTTAAGACTTGCCTGTCCTCCCAGAGGCGCATAAACAATAAGATGTTTGCCTGTGTTATTTTCTAGGAACTTGAAGTCAGCTGTGTCT
The DNA here is from genome assembly GCA_006410935.1 of Redunca redunca. NCBI lineage: Eukaryota > Metazoa > Chordata > Mammalia > Artiodactyla > Bovidae > Redunca > Redunca redunca. The sequence continues at coordinate 844,781 of SJYQ01002548.1, read as the reverse complement.
TGATCAAGATGAACTGGTTAAAAGTGTGATTATTCTGCATATTCCATGGATGCTTTTTTGGAATCTTGGTGCTTATTTTAGCATTAATTTTATGTGTGGATATTAGGGTTGTAGCAACACGGACCCTCCAATTGGGCATACACAAGTGTTTGAGCTCAATGACCTTTGATATCAAAGAACCTCAAACTCTGCCCTTAGAATATGTATGGGCCTGTAGCCTGGTTACACCTGCATAGAACCCTGAGCCAATTTACCTTGGGGCAGGCTGATTTTGAGATTTGTTCTCCTGTGTCCTCGCTTGGCTGCCTTGTAAATAGACCCTCTCTTCTCTTGCAAACCTCAGTATCAGAGTGTTGGCTTGCTGTTTGTCAAGCAAAATGCACCTGGTTTGGTTACAGTTGCCTTAGAGAGGCTCATAATCTGGTAGAAAAACAGCTCTTTAAACAATCAGTAATAGTGTGACTTAGTAAGTGCTGAAGTAAAGTATGGTCAGGGTTTCATGAAAACTCCAGGAAGGAGATTCTGCCTCTTGCAGGAGGAAAAGATATCAGTGTTGTTAAGATTTGAGTCAGTATTTTTAAAAAGTAGAAAATTGGCCTGACTGCTAAGGGCATAAACATGGATTCAGCAAGTAATGCAAGATCATTCTGGAAGAAAAACACCCGGTTGGCCTTTGACCCACTGTGCCAAATTATTTCATCTGCTGATAAAACCTAGAGATTTGAGGACCCTGGCTATCAGGCAGCTCTTCAGTGGAGAGAGAGTAGAGGGCTTTGCTGGCGTCCTCAGAGCACACAGGTTGGGCTGTGAACACACTGAGGGCTTGGCCCTGGTGAGAGATTCATTTTTGAGTGTGTAGTAGTAACTGAAAGTGGAGTCTGGCTGCTCACCACTCAAAAGTCAATAAAGAGGCAAGATTGGTGTTAAGGAAAGTGCTTTATTTCAGATGCTAGCATGGGGATGGGGGGCAGACTCCCATCCAAAAGCTGACTCCCTTCACACACTGTCAGTCAGCAAGAGCTTTTATAGATGGAGAGAGGGGGTGACATGCAGAAATAACACAGTCAGCTCAGATAGTCGTCTTGAAATTGGTCATCGGTGGTCTGACCAGCATCACCTTGATTGTTGTCAGTACAGTTAATTTTCAGTCCCAGGGTCAGTTTGTTCCCATTTCTTTGAGGCCAGTTCTCAGAATTGTGTAAAATGAAGTAGTTTATGTCATGGCTTCAATTTGGTCATCATGTAGTTAGTTAACTGCTTTCATCTGGTAGGGGTCTCAGAACCCATAAGACAGCTCACAGGATATGGCTCAGAATATCACCTATAACCCTTGAGGAAGAACTAAAGGTCCTTAACTTAGTGGCTCAACTATTAGTATTTATTCTTGTTGGACTGTTTTCCTTTGTTTGTGCATTTTCTCACTTCTCTGATTAGACTTATTCTCTGGCTAAAGTTTTTTTCACAGACAGAAGGCAGGTGGGAAAACATGGTCAGGGAAAGAACCATAGGGTCCTGTCCTGTCTCATAGTTAGAGGCCCAGTAGCAACCTAGAACCAGGAATACTTCTCCCAGATGTTCAGCAAGCTATAAACTCGAGCTCCTGATTGGATTTAAAACCAATAGTCCAGCACTCCAGACTCATCAGTTTAGACTTGCGTTCAATTCCATCCTATCTCTGACACAGGAGATCTGATGAATTTGGGCATGTGCTATAAAGGCACAAGGAGAGAATCAAATTGATTTTTTTTTTTGCACTTCTGTTTGCTTGGGTATTAGATGCTGTGAATATAATATCAAATCCTCCCTGCCTTTTCTTTTTCTCACATTCTTGGGAACAACTATCCTCTGGAACCCAGGCTTGATCCCCGGATACCATATTTGAGATGGTTGAATGTCACGGTTAAGACCACATGCAGGCTTTTGGATACAGATGCTGCTGCTGCTGCTGCTGCTGCTAAGTAGCTTCAGTCGTGTCCGACTCTGTGTGACCCCATAGACAGAAGCCCACCAGATTCCCCGTCCCTGGGACTCTCCAGGCAAGAACACTGGAGTGAGTTGCCATTTCCTTCTCCAATGCATGAAAGTGAAAAGTGAAAGTGAATTCGATCAGTCATGTCCAACTCTTCGTGACCCCATGGACTGCAGCCTACCAGGCTCCTCCGTCCATGGGATTTTCCAGGCAAGAGTACTGGAGTGGGGTGCCATTGCCCTCTCCATGGAGACAGATGACCTGGTTTAAATCCAAGCCCTTTAGTTACTAGATATACAGTCTCAGCAAGTTATTCACTATCCCATGCTTAGGGTCCCTCATCTGTACCATGGGGACAATACTACTACCTGTCTTAAATGGTGGTTGTGAGGATTAAACAACTTCACGTATATAAGGCACTTAAAGGTATTCCTGGTATATTGTGAACAGTCTGTACAGTTGACTTTTATCCTTCCGACTGCTGAGCGCACTAATATTTCATTCCAGATTACAGGAAGGAGGACCTGTGACAAATTCAAAGAACCATCAAGGATATCCTGGACACAGGTGGGGCAATGACCCCCTTGTTCCCTTCTCAGGACTGGGATGCAGGGACTTTCAGTGAGCTTATAATGCAGACAGCCTGAGAGGGGCAGTTCTTTTTACTGCCGCCACCTATGAGGTAAGATGTGACCAAGTGTGCTGCCTGTTTCAGATTCCTTGGTATGGGTAGGTGGAGAGTGGACTGATTCGGCTATGGGGAAGGAAACATGGCATCAGCTTTAGGCAGCTTCAGAAAAGACTTAAAGGGATCCTATATGTTGTGATATGATCCAGACCAGCAGGCAGGGTTCTGAAAATAAGCCATACTAAGGAATATTCTATGTACAGGGTTGGCCTGTGCTTTGTGCCATGGTTCTCTGTTGTGGTGTAGGACCTGTGATCCAGGCATGAATACTTTCAATCCATTCTCCTCCTCTTCTTCTCCACTGACTTTAGCCTGACTTATTATTCCCCTAGAGTCTTCAGTTCAGTCGCTCAGTCATGTCCGACTCTGCGACCCCATGAATCGCAGCACGCCAGGCCTCCCTGTCCATCACCAACTCCCGGAGTTCACTCAGACTCTTAGGGCACCTTATATCTGCCTGGCTGTCCCATCGCTAGCCCCTCTGCTTCCAGTCCACTTGTCCAGGGTTGTGAGATGGATCTTTCTGAGCATTGTTCTGATCACATCAATTTCCTACTAAAACTCTTCCATTTCTTCATGGACTTATTTACCTACTGGGCCAGCAAGTATCCTAAGTGAGCAAAGTGGACCAGACAAGATGAAAGAGGCACGCTTCGGATCTGAAAGCTTGGAAACATTCCTAACTTCCATAAGAAGAGGCACTTCCTCCCATTTATTTTGATAGTGGAGGCTTTCTAAATCTACAGTTTATATCCCACTTTTAGTTCACACTTTGTATGAGAAATATCACTTCATTCTTAACTGTTTTAAGAAAAATAACCCTGCCAGTCAAATGATTGTTTTAGGATGTTGGTTTGATGGCATAAATGGAGATCATAGTACAGTGGCTAACTAAAGATGGGATATTTGTTTATAATTCACATGAAGGTATATGTTGGTAGGTGGTCTGCTTATGGGGATTACCATGTTCTGTTCCGTGCAGTTATATTGGGACCCTAGTGTCTCTTGTTCCCAGCAGTGGTTCTCAATGTCTTAATCAAGGACTTTTGGGGCATCTCTGAGAGTTTCAAGGGTTTATAATATCAAAATTAATTTTTAATGAGGTATAGTTGATACACAGTATTATTTTCAAGCATACAATGTACTAATTAAAATTTTATATATTCGATTTAAAATAATCATAAAATATTGGCTATATTTCTTGTGCTGTTCAATATATGCTTGTAGCTTTTTTGTGCTTAGTATCTTGTACCTCTTAATCCTCTAACCCTATCTTGTGCCTTGTCCCTCCCTCTTCCCATTGGTAACCACTAGTTTCTTCCCTATATCTGAGTCTGTTTTCCTATATATGTGTGTTTTTCTGATTCTACATATAAGTAATGGCATACAGTATATGTCTTTCTCTGACTTATTTTAATAAGCATAACTTATTCAGTAAGCATGGACTGCCTAGTGCAGGGATTAATAATTAGCCACCTGTTGCTCTGGCTAAGCCATGAAAAAATCACCATGGGAGAAGAATAAAAGAAAAATATAACAATACAGCAAAACCCAAATAAAAGTACATTGGGTTGATCAGTTGGTGTTGTCATGCCCTGCTAAGCTAAGGCAAAACATAGTGTGGACCTTGGAACGCCAGGTCATTGCAAGTCCAGAGCACTGCTTGTGCACACATGAAGATGTTTTCCCAAGGCATATGCGGGTCTATGACCTCCAGCTAGGTGATAGCCCTTGTATAAGAAAATAACAAAGATAGTTTAAAGTAATCAATATAATAGGAGATGTGACCAGGGATACAGGAGGCTGACTTCAGTGTAACACAACAGATACTTTCTGCTTGCTAAGACACTAAATAAAAGTGATGTAGTTCCAAGTAACAGGGCTCTTGACCAAGAGGTCTTGAGTCCCCCGGTCCCATCTTTAAAACTTTAATTCTGTCTCGTTTCTTTTCCCCAAACTGTGCATCAACCACTTTTAATCCCTTCCTGCTGTGCTGGCTGCAGCAGCCTGGGTCCACGCACATTGTTGCAAATGGTAGAATTTCATTCATTTTCGTGACTGAGTAACATTCCATTGTGAGTACTCTTGCCTGGAAAATCCCATGGACGGAGGAACCTTGTAGGCTGAAGTCCATGGGGTCGCTGAGAGTTGGGCACTACTGAGCAACTTCACTTTCCCTTTTCACTTTCATGCATTGGAGAAGGAAATGGCTACCCACTCCAGTATTCTTGCCTGGTGAATCCCAGGGACAGGGGAGCCTTGTGGGCAGCTGTCTATGGGGTTGCACAGAGTCAGACACGACTGAAGCAACTTAGCAGCAGCAGCAGCATATACCACATCTTAATCCATTCATCTATCAATAGCACTTTGGTTTTTTCTGTATCTTGGCTATTGTAAATACACTCCTATGAACATTGGCGTGCATATATCTTTTTGAATGAGTGTTTTCAAGTTTTTTTTTTTAATGCATACCCAGGGGTGTAATTGCTTAAATCAGATGATAGTTGTATTTTTCGTTTTTTGAGGAACTTCTACACTGTTTTCCATAGTGGCTGCACCAATTTATATTCTCATCAACAGTGTAGGAGGATTCCCTTTTCTTTACACCATTTCCAGGATTTGATGATAGCCATTGTAACAGGTCGGAGAAGGCAATGGCACCCCATTCCAGTACTCTTGCCTGAAAAATCCCATGGATGGAGGAGCCTGGTAGGCTGCAGTCCCCTGGGGTTGCTAAGAGTCGGACAGACTGACTTCACTTTCACTTTTCACTTTCATGCATTGGAGAAGGAAATGGCAACCCACTCCAGTGTTCTTGCCTGGAGAATCCCAGGGACGGGGGACCCTGGTGGGCTTCCATCTATGGGGTCACACAGAGTCAGACACAACTGAAGCTACTTAGCAGCAGCAGCAGCAGCAGCAGCAGCATTGTAACAGGTGTGAGGCGATTTCTCACTGTGGTTCTGATTTGCATATCCATGATTAGTAATGTTGAGAATCTTTTCATGTGCCTGCTGGCCATCTGAATGTCTTCTTTGAGTTCCTCCTATGTTTTAATCAAGTTTTTTTTTAAATTAATTGTATGGATATAGACTCCTTTGGATATTGACTCCTTATTTGTCATATCATTTGCAAGTACTTTCTCCCATTCAGCAGGTTGTTCATTTTTGTCAAAGATTTCATTTGCTGAATAAAAGCTTTTAAGTTTAATTGGGTTCCATTTGTTCATTTTTGCTCTTATTTCCTTTGCCTTGCTGTTGCTACTGCTGCTAAGTCGCATCAGTCATGTCTGACTCTGTGCAGCCCCATAGACAGCAGCCCACCAGGCTCCCCCATCCCTGGGATTCTCCAGGCAAGAACACTGGAGTGCAGGAAAGTGAAAAGTGAAAGTGAAGTCCCTCAGTCATGTCCAACTCTTTGGGACCCCATGGACTGTAGCTCAGGCTCCTCTGTCCATGGGATTTTCCAGGCAAGAGTACTGGAGTGGGGCGCCATTGCCTTCTCCTTTGCCCTCAGTTCGGTTCAGTTCAGTCGTTCATTCGTGTCCGACTCTTTGCGACCCCATGAATCGCAGCACGCCAGGCCTCCCTGTCCATCACCAACTCACTCAGACTCTCGTCTCTCGAGTCAGTGATGCCATCCAGCCATCTCATCCTGGGTCGTCCCCTTCTCCTCCTTCCCCCAATCCCTCCCAGCATCAGAGTCTTTTCCAATGAGTCAACTCTTTGCATGAGGTGGCCAAAGTACTGGAGCTTCAGCTTTAGCATCATTCCTTCCAAAGAAATTCCAGGGCTGATCTCCTTCAGAATGGACTGGTTGGATCTCCTTGCAGTCCAAGGGACTCTCAAGAGTCTTCTCCAACCCCACAGTTCAAA
>SJYQ01002548.1:825549-838016 GCA_006410935.1 Redunca redunca | reverse complement strand
ATATCTGAGGTTATTGATATTTCTCCCGGCAATCTTGATTCCAGCTTGTGCTTCTTCCAGCCCAGCATTTCTCATGATGTACTCTGCATAGAAGTTAAATAAGCAGGGTGACAATATACAGCCTTGACGTACTCCTTTTCCTATTTGGAACCAGTCTGTTGTTCCATGTCCAGTTCTAACTGTTGCTTTTTGACCTGCATACAGATTTCTCAAGAGGCAAGTCAGGTGGTCTGGTATTCCCATCTGTTTCAAAATTTTCCACAGTTTATTATCCAAATATTGCTAAAATTTATGTCTAAGAGTCCTCTGCCTTTGTTTTCTTCTAGAAATTTTAGTGCTTCAGGTCTTACATTTAGATCTTTACTCAGTTTTAGGTTTATTTTTGTATTGGTGTGAGGAAATGCTCTAAGCTTATTCTTTTACATGTAGCTGTTCAGTTTTCTCAGCACCACTTATGAAAGTGACCATCTTTTCTGCATTGTATATTCTTGCCTCCTTTGTTGTTGATTTATTGTCTGTAAGTGTGTGGGTTTATTTCTGGACTGTATTCTGTTCCATAGATCTATATGTCTGGGTTTGTGTCAGTACCATACTGTTTTGAATATTGTAACTTTGTAGTATAGTCTGAAGTCAGGGCACATCATACCTCCAATTTTGTTCTCTTTTCTCAAGATTGCTTTGAAATGTGGGGTCTTTTGTTCCATATAAACTTTAAGATCATGTGTTCTAGTTCTGTGAAAAATGTCCTCAGTATTTAGATAGGGATTGCATTAAATCTATAGGTTGCTTTGTATAGTATAGCCATTTTGATAATATTGATTCTTCCAGTCAAAGAGCATGGGATATCTTTCCCTTTTTACCATCAGTTTCCTTCATCAATGTTTTATAGTTTTAAGTGTATAGATGACTCACCTCCTTGGTTAAGTTTTTCCTTAGTTGTTTTTGTTTTTTTTTTTATTCAATTTTAAAAGTTACTGTTTTTGGGGTGGTTTTTTTTTTTTTGCTTTGCTTTCTGATAGTTCATAGAAAAGCAACAGATTTATGTATATTAATCTAGCATCCTACAGCTTTACAGAGTTCATTTCTTTGTTCTAACAGTTTTTGTTTTGTGACAGGCTGAGTATGTTATTCAGAAATAGTGACAGTTTTCCTTCTTCCTTTCCAATTTAGATGCCTTTTATTTCTTGTCTGATTGCTGTGACTGGCCATATTGTGTTAAATAGAAGTGGCAAGCATGAGCATTTCTATCTTGCTATTAATTTTAGAGGAAAGACTTGTACCTTTTCACTGTTGAGTATGATGTTAGCTGTGGATGTATTAGTCCATTTGTCATAAGTGGACTTTATTTTGTTGAGATATGTTCCCTTTACATGATTTTTGAGGGTTTTTTTTTTATCATGAATGAATATTGAATTTTGTCAAATACATTCTCTGCATCTGTTGAGATAATCATGTGATTTTTATCCTTTTTGTTGCTTTGGTGTGTAATGTTGTTTTTTTGTGAATATTGAACCATCCCTGCATCCCTAAAATAAATCCCACTTAATCAAGATGTATAATTCTTTTTATATATATTGTGTGTATATATATCAATATATATTTATATGTAAAATCAGTTTACTAATATTTTGAGAAAGTTGGCATCTATATTCATTAGAGATATAGGCCTGTTATTTTCTTTCCCTTTTCTCTTTTCTGGTGTTGTCTTTTTTTGGTTTGAGTATTGGGATAATGGTGGACTTACAGAATGAATTTGGGAGTGTCTGTCCTCTTCAATTTTTTGAATAGTTTGAGAATATTAGCTCTATTTTGTTACAAGTCTACTGTCAAGCTGTAGAATTCTGGCCCTTTTTTGCTGGGAGTTTTTTTTAATTACAAATTCAGTTTCAGTACTAGTGATCAGTCGGTTCAAATTGTCTTTCTGATTCAGTCTTGGAAGGTTGAATGCTTCTAGGAATTTGTACATTCCTTCTCAGTTGTTTAAATTGTTGGCATATAACTGTGAATGGCGTTCTCTTATGATTTTTTGTATCTCTGGTGTTGGTGGTGGTTTTTCCTGTCATTTCTTATTTTGTTTATTTGGGTCCTCTCTCTTTTTTTCTTGAAGATCCTAAAGTTTGTCAATTTTGTTTATCTTTTCCAATAAACAGCTATTAATTTCACTGATCATTTTCTGTTGCTTCTTTAGTTTCCATTTTGTTTAGTTCCTCTCCGATCTTATTTCCTTCTGCTGACTTTGGGCTTCATTTGTTCTTTCTCTAATTTCTTTAGAAATTAGATGTTAGATTTAGATTGTGTATTTGAAGTTTTCTTTTTTCTTGAGATAGACCTATGTTTCTGTAAACTTCCCTCCTAGAAATGCTTTTGTTGTGCCGCAGCTGCGATTCATGGGGTTGCAAAGAGTTGGACACGTCTGAGCAACTGAACTGATACATTTTGGAAAGTTGTGTTTCCATTTCTGTTTGTCTCAAGGTGGTTTTGGATTTCCTCTTTGATTTTATCACTGATCCATCGGTTTTATAGTATTTATAGAATATTGTTAGTATCCATGTGTTTGTGCTTTCCCATTTTTCTTTCTGTAATTGACATAGTTTCATACCATTCTGGTTGAAAAAATGCTTGATATAATTTCTGTGCTATCAAATTTGTCTAAAATAGTTTCATGGCCTAGCATGTCATCTATCCTTTAAGTGCACATAGTACATTCTTCAGAATGTGTGTTCTGTGCTTTAGATGGAAGATCCTGTAGCTATCTAACTGGTCTATTTTGTCATTTATTTATTTAGTCATTTATTCATATTTTATTTACATTATTTATGTCATTTAAGACCTTCTTGACTGATTTTTTTCCCCTAGATGATCTCTCCATTAATATAAGTAGTATATTAAAGCCACCTGCTATTACTGTGGGCTTCCCTTGTAGCTGAGCTAGTAAAGAATCTGCCTGCAATGAAGGGAGCCTGGGTTTGATCCCTGGATTGGGAAGATCCCCTGGATAAGGGAAAGGCTACCCACTCCAGTATTCTGGCCTGGAGAATCCCATGGACTGTATAGCCCATGGGGTTGCAAAGAGTCGGACACGACTGAGCGACTTTCACTTTCACTATTACTGTATTGTCGTGAATTTCTCCCTTTATGTCGGTTAGTGTTTGCTTTATATATTTAGATGCTCCTGTATTGGATGCATATTTGTTGAGTATAACACCATCTTCTTGTATTGATCCCTTTGTCATGATATGATGCCCTTCTTTGTCTTTATTAAAAACTTTAAGAGCTATTTTGTCTGATGTGAATGTTACTACCGCTGTTTTTTAATATCTTTTTTCATGCCCTCACTTTTAGCCTGTCTGCCTCTTTAGCTTTGAAATGAATGTCTTATATGCAGCATATGGATAGGTTTTGTTTTTTTATCCAATCAGCCACCCCATGTCTTTTGGAGCATTTAGTCCATTGACATTTAAAGTAATTATTCACAGGTGTGTACTTATTACTATTTTATTGCTTGCTCTCTGGTTATTTTTAGTTCTTCTCTGTTCCTTTATTTCCCTGTAGTTTGATTTTCATTAGTGATATGCTTGTATTCTTTTCTTTCTAATTTAGTATTGTAGTTTATTGACTTGTGGTTACCACAAGGTTCATAAATGTTAACCTATAAACAATATCTACTCGTTTTAGACTGTTACTTTAAGTTCAGAACATTCTAAAAGATCTATGTTTTTTGTTCCCCTCCTTCACATTTTGTGATGTCATATTTTATATCTTCATATTTATCCCTTCATTATTTTTTGCAGTTACACTTTTATACTTTTTTGTCTTTTAATCTTCATATTAGCTTATTTTAAGTGTTTGATCCTCAGTTCAGTTCAGTTCAGTCGCTCAGTTGTGTCCAACTCTTTGCGACCCCATGAATTGCAGCACGCCAGGCCTCCCTGTCCATCACCAACTCCTGGAGTTCACTCACAGTCACGTCCATCAAGTCAGTGATGCCATCCAGCCATCTCATCCTGGGTCGTCCCCTTCTCCTCCTGCCCCCAATCCCTCCCAGCATCAGAGTCTTTTCCANAGGAGTAAGCGTCTTTTAATTTCATGGCTGCAGTCACCATCTGCAGTGATTTTGGAGCCCAAAAAAATAAAGTCTGACACTGTTTCCACTGTTTCCCCATCTATTTCCCATGAAGTGATGGGACCAATGCCATGATCTTAGTTTTCTGAATGTTGAGCTTTAAGCCAGCTTTTTTGCTCTCCTTTTTCACTTTCATCAAGAGGCCTTTTTAGCTCCTCTTCACTTTTTTTGCCATAAGGGTGGTATCATCTGCATATCTGAGGTTATTGATATTTCTCCCGGCAATCTTGATTCCAGCTTGTGTTTCTTCCAGTCCAGCGTTTCTCATGATGTACTCTGCATAGAAGTTAAATAAGCAGGGTGACAATATATAGCCTTGATGTACTTCTTTTCCTATTTGGAACCAGTCTGTTGTTCCATGTCCAGTTCTAACTGTTGCTTCCTGACCTGCATACAGATTTCTCAAGAGGCAGGTTAGGTGGTCTGGTATTCCCATCTCTTTCAAAATTTTCCACAGTTTATTGTGATCCACACAGTCAAAGGCTTTGGCATAGTCAATAAAGCAGAAATAGATGTTTTTCTGGCTTCAGCAATACATGAACTGTGAACTCCCTGATGTTCAAGCTGGTTTTAGAAAAGGCAGAGGAACCAGAGATCAAATTGCCAACATCCGCTGGATCAAGGAAAAAGCAAGAGAGTTTGATCCTCAGCCCTTACTATGTATTTGCCTTTCCTAATAGAATTTTTCCTTTCCTTAGATCCTTTTTGTTATAGCCATTTCTTTTCTGCTTAGAGAAGACCATTAACCTTTCTTTTAGGGTAGGTTTTGTATTGATGAACTGTTAGTTTTGTTTTTCTGAGAAGTTCTTTATCTCTCTCTCAGTTCTGAATGATGGTATTGCTGGGTAGAGTGCTTTAGGTTGCAAATGTTTCCCTTTCAGCACTCCCTTCTGACCTGCAAAGCTTTTGTAAAGATACCACTTGATAACCTTAGGGAGCTTCCTTGCACATGACTTTGGTTTTTCTCTTGCTGCCTTTAGAATTCTCTAACTTTGCCATTTTAGCTATTATGTTTTGGTGTGTGTCTGTTTTGAATTCATTTTGTTCTGGACATTCTATGCTTCCTGTACTTAAATGTAGTTTTTCAGGCTTGTGAAGATTTTAGCCATAATCTCAAATACTTTGTCTACCCGTTTTCTCTCTGCTTTCCTTCTGGGACCCCTGTAATAGGAGTACTGGTATGCTTGATGTTATCCCAGAGATATTTTAAACTATCTAATCTTCCAGGTCATTTTTGCATTCTTCCTCATCCCTTGTTCTGCTGTCAATTCCTTCTAGTATGTTTTTCATTTCAGTTATTGTATTCTTCAGTTCTGACTGGTTGTTTTTAATAGTTTCTAGTTCCTTGTTAAAAGTCTCACTGTGTTCATCTAATTCAGTTAGCATTCTTATTACTAATGCTTTGAACTCTTTATATCTGGTAAGTTGTTTGTTTCTGTTTCATTATGTTTTCAGGGATTTTTCTCTTGTTTTTTCAGTTTAGACTAGTTTCCTGTTTTCTCATTTTGCTTAACTTTGTGTGTCTCTATGAATTTAGGTGAAACAGTTAACAGTCTTGTAGTGGTGTCTTTATGGGGAAGCATCCCTATTACAGTCTGCCTGTGCCCAGTGGCTTTGGTAGGAGAGCTGGATTTGACAAGAACACAAGTCACATCTTACATCAGGGTGTGCTGGCAGCTATCACCTTGGCACGATGTGGGGCTGAAGATGGAGGGGTACTTGAGCCAGATCCAGGGGTGAGGCAAGGAGGCTCCTCTGCTCAGGGGTCATCCCCTATCAAAGGCAGATCCAGGCCCTCGTCTCAGATTGTTGGAGCAGAAGCCCTGAGGGTCAGGTCCAAGCTGGCTCCACTCTTTAAATGTGACCTCCCCTCCATCCCAGCACCGGCACCCTTGGCCCTGGCAGGAGCAGTGCTGAAGCATGAGGACCGTGAGGGCTCTCAGCCTGTGACGAGGTATGGGCTGTGGCGGTCTAGCCTCAGATAATGGTCCAGGCTGCTTTGGATGTGCTGCCTATGCAAGCAGCAGGAGTAGCTTCCTCAGCCCTGTTCAGTGCTTTGGGTCTGAGTCTCTTCATCCCTCACATCTGATCTCTCCCTCAGCATCTGCCACCCGCACCCTGGTGTGGAGCTGCACTGTGGGGCAGGCAGGGCTGCGTGAACTTGGCATGTGTTGGTGCATGCCCTGTGGTGGTCCAGCTGCCATCAGAGATCAAGAATGTTTCTGAAGTGCTGTCGGTGTGGGCACCAGTCATGGCTGCCGTCACCCTGCTCAGATGCTACTGTAGGTCTGAGTTGCCTGTGCATCCCAGGGCCCAGCTCTCTTTGTCATGATGGCTCTTGCTTCAGTGTGGAGTTACGACCTATTACATTGGGCTAAAGAGTTCACTGGGCTCAGGCTGGGGTGCACACAGGGCTGATCACAGGGAATCAGGCAGCCACCTCGGCAGTTTTAGTCTGGCTTCTCTGCCCTATCTCAGCAGCAAGCAAGCATGCGTGTGTTTCTCTTGGGTGGCGTCTGAGCTTCCTACCACCCTCCTGTTAGTTTCACAGCATTCCAACCAGTCAAGAGGGCTCATCTTCCCACCTACCAGAAGCTCCAAAACCTCTTACCCTTCCATCTCCCCCAGCCAGCCAGACGCACCAACGGGAACCTGAGCTCTTCTGCCTCCAAGCCATGTTTGAGGCCCTACTTACCCGGTTTGACCAGTGCAGCCAGGCCACCGAGGATGTCTGCCAGCAGAAGTGGTAGATGCATAACCTGTGTGGCTGCAGGAATAGTGGGTCGCTAGCCTCACTCCACACAGGCTCCTCCCCAGGCCTGTAGCCAGTCTGCCCAGCCACCTTGCCAATGCCAGTAGAGGCACTGGCCTGGCTACAGGCCCCAGCAGGGCATCCTTGCAGGCCAAGAACAAAATCCACTCAGCAGCATTTAGCCCCAAGGGATCTGGGCTCGTGCCTTTCCTAGGGTGGGCTATGGCTCCACTCTGGTTCCTAGGAGGCAGAGCAGCCACCACTCAGTATTTTTAATACTGCCACCCAGGTTTTGGGTCAAGCAGAACAGATTCAGCCCAAAGACTGGGGTGCCCAGTATGCGGCTCAAACTACTCATTCACCATGGTGGACCCCCTCCTGAGTAATCTCACTTTTCCTCTGAGTCCCCTCCCAAGGGCACAGGTTCCAACCTGGTCATTTCTTGTTCCTTTGTACTTGATTGTGTGGCTCTTTCTTACAGTCTTGGTCTCTTGGCCAGTTTCTAGTTAGTTTTCAGTGGGAATGGTTCCACATGTATTTTTGAAGTGTGTGTGGGAAGGTGATTTCCACATCCTCCCACTTTGCCATCCTGATTGATCTTCCTGGTAGATTCTATTTGCAGTTATTTGAGAAACCTTCACACTGTTTTCCATAGTGGCTGCACGAATTTGCACTCCCACTAACTGTGTACTAGGGTTCCTTTTTCTCCACATCCTCACTAACATTTGTTATTTGTGGTCTTTTTGATGATGGCCATTCTGACAGGCGTGAGATGATCTCATGGTTCTGATTGGCTTTTCTCCAATTAGTGATGCTGAATACCTTTTCATGTGCTTATTGGTCATCTGTATGCCTTATTTTTTTTTTAAATCTCGATTTTACACATCTCTTTTTTTTTGATAAGGAGTTGTATGAGCTGTTTATATGTTTTGGATATAGCTCCTAATTGATCATATCATTTGCAAATATTTTCTCCTATTCAGTAGGTTGTATTTTTGTTGATTTCCTTTGCTGTGCAAAAACTTTTAAGTTTAATTAGGTTCCATTTGTTCATGTTTGCTTTTCTTTCTTGCCTTAGGAGACAAAATAAATAATGCTATGATTTATGTTAGTCTTCTGCCTATGTTCTCCTCCAAGAGTTTTGTGGTTTCTGGTCTTACATTTAGGTCTTCAATCTCTTTTGAATATATTTTTGTATATGGTATGAGGAAATGTTCTAATTTCTTTCTGTTACATGTAGCTGTCCTGTTTTACCAAGACTACTTATTGAAGAGATGATATGTTTTCCTGCCTCCTCTGCCTTAGATCAATTAACCATAAGAGTGTGGGTTTATTTCTGGGTTCTTCTGTTCCATTGATCCATGTGGTTTTGTGCCAGTAGCATACTGTTTTAATTTCTATAGCTTTGTGTAGACAGTGTGGTCTGAAGTCAAGGAGCATGATCCCTCCACTCTGTTCCTGTTTCTCAAGATTGCCTTGACTATTAGGAGTCTTTTGGTTTCTGAATGAATTTTAGAATTACTTGTTCTAGCTCTACGAAAAATACCTTTGGTACTTTGATAGAGATTGCATTGAATCTGTAGTTTGCCTTGGATAGTCTGATCAATTTAACAATATTCTTCCAGTCTATGAATTTATCTTTCCATCTGACTGTATCATCTTCTTTATCTTTCATCAGTGATCTTATTTTCATAAGAACTTATTTTTAGAAGAGGCGTTTTTGTCATTTTCATTTTCTCATGAAGTATTCCACAGATTACATGACATGTGATACAACAATAAATTAAACACAAAATATGAGAGTCTAGCTGTCTTCTATTGTCAGACTTTAAAAAGATTTATAGAAATGTCAGTAAAACAATGCCACACGTTTAACAGAATTGCTTCATGTATTATCTTCCAGTAAACATTTTGTTTACATTAACATGTAATGGATTGATTGTTACTTCAGATAAGTATTTAAATGTTTTCACTTCATATTAAACATCACTAGTATCAATAGATAAGTTAAAACTCTTTGAGGTCCTCAATTTTTAAGAGTTTAAAGGAATCCAGAAAGCAAAGTTTGAAAATTATTGCCCTAGGTGTTGCCCTCATCTGTAAGGTTGAAGCTGGCTCACACTCTGCCCCCATTCCAGCTGAAGGGAAGGGAGGCAGAGAAAGAGGAGGGAAAGCCACTTTCAACAGGATATTGCCCAGAACCTGCTCTCAGTGCTTCTTCTCACATCTCATTGGCCAGAATATCATCCCATGGCCATGCCCTGTAAGGAAAAAGACTGGAGTTTTGCAGCAGCAGCAAAGATTGCCAGCAGGCTCTCTGAAGCTAGGGGAGGCAGGAAATGGATCCTTTCCTCACAGTCTTCAGAAGGAACCAACCCTCCTGACACCTTGATTTAGGACTTCCAGCTTTCAGAAGTGCGAGAAAATGAACTTCTATTATTTAACCACCCAGTTTGTGGTATATTATGGAAGCCCTAGCAAACTGATACAGACAGTGTACACCCATGGCTGATTCATGTCAATGTATGACAAAACCACTACAATATTGTAAAGTAATTAGCCTCCAATTAAATAAAATTTTTAAAAAACATAAAGTAGCTTAAAAAAACTGCCCACTCAGCTAGTGAAACAACCAAACATGATACAAGTGCATTGGAGGAAAGAAGCTTCCATGCTACAAACAAAAGTCTTTAACATTTGTATGTGTTGAACTGGCTTGTTGATGCCAAAAAGGCATCTGAAAATCACCTCACTAGGAGTCAGGCATATTTACAGTTATGCACATTGCTTTGTCTCTTCTCTGGCTCCCAGACTAAGCATAAATGCAGGAATTAAAAGTCTCCTTAAGGTCCCATTTATTTGCACTCAATTCCCTGTCAGGAATGTAATGGATACTAATATATTAACTGCTCTCTTACTATAAACATGTTACCTTAAATAAGCATAACTGAGCTTCCAAAGCAAAAATAAATAGTCTCTTTCTGTACATGAGAATGTGCCTGGTAAGATGTTTTTATTCTTTGTGCGGTCATTCTAGAATCAATACTTTTTAACAGTGTATATTCTTTGTGGTTGAACCTTGTGAAATTGTTGATCATTCGTTGAGTCCAACTCTTTGTGACCCATTGGACTACAACACACCAGGTTTCCCTGTTCTTNNGAGAAAATGAACTTCTATTATTTAACCACCCAGTTTGTGGTATATTATGGAAGCCCTAGCAAACTGATACAGACAGTGTACACCCATGGCTGATTCATGTCAATGTATGACAAAACCACTACAATATTGTAAAGTAATTAGCCTCCAATTAAATAAAATTTTTAAAAAACATAAAGTAGCTTAAAAAAACTGCCCACTCAGCTAGTGAAACAACCAAACATGATATAAGTGCATTGGAGGAAAGAAGCTTCCATGCTACAAACAAAAGTCTTTAACATTTGTATGTGTTGAACTGGCTTGTTGATGCCAAAAAGGCATCTGAAAATCACCTCACTAGGAGTCAGGCATATTTACAGTTATGCACATTGCTTTGTCTCTTCTCTGGCTCCCAGACTAAGCATAAGTGCAGGAATTAAAAGTCTCCTTAAGGTCCCATTTATTTGCACTCAATTCCCTGTCAGGAATGTAATGGATACTAATATATTAACTGCTGTCTTACTATAAACATGTTACCTTAAATAAGCATAACTGAGCTTCCAAAGCAAAAATAAATAGTCTCTTTCTGTACATGAGAATGTGCCTGGTAAGATGTTTTTATTCTTCTTTGTGCGGTCATTCTAGAATCAATATTTTTTAACAGTGTATATTCTTTGTGGTTGAACCTTGTGAAATTGTTGATCATTCGTTGAGTCCAACTCTTTGTGACCCATTGGACTACAACACACCAGGTTTCCCTGTTCTTCCCTGTCTCCTGGAATTTGTTCAAACTCATGTCCATTGAGTCAGTGATGCCATCCAACCATCTCATCCTCTGTTGCTCTCCTCCTACCCACAATCTTTCCCAGCATCAGGGTCTTTTTCAGTGAGTTGGCTCTTCGCATCGGGTGTTCAAAGTATTGGAGGTTCAGTATCAGTCTTTCCAATGAATATACAGGGTTGATTTCCTTTAGGATTGACTGGTTTGATCTCCTTGCTGTCCAAGGGACTCTCAAGAGTCTTCTCCAGCACTACAGTTCAAAAGCATCAGTTCTTTGGCACTCGGCCTTCTTTATGCTCCAACTCTCACATCCGTACATGACTACTGGAAAAGCCATAGCCTTTGTCGGCCAAGTGATATCTCTTCTTTTTAATATACTGTCTAGGTTTTGTCATGGGAGAAGGCAATGGCACCCCACTCTAGTACTCTTGCCTGGACAATCCCATGGATGGAGGAGCCTGGTGGGCTGCAGTCCATGGGGTTGCTGAGAGTCAGACATGACTGAGTGACTTCACTTTCACTTTTCACTTTCATGCATTGGAGAAGGAAATGGCAACCCCCTCCAGTATTCTTGCCTGGAGAATCCTAGGGACAGGGGAGCCTGGTGGGCTGCCGTCTATGGGGTCGCACAGAGTCGGACACGACTGAAGCTACCTAGCAGCAGCAGCAGCAGCAGCAGCAGGTTTTGTCATAGCTTTTCTTCCAAGGAGCAAGCGTCTTTTAATATTGTGGCTGCAGTCACCATCTGCAGTGACTTTGGAGCCCAAGAAAATAAACTCTATTACTAATTCCACTTTTTCCCCGTCTGTTTGCCTTGAAGTGATAGGACTGGATGACACAATCTTAGTTTTCTGAATGCTGAGTTTTAAGCCATATTTTTCACTCTTCTCTTTCACCCTCATCAAGAGGCTCTTTAGTTCCTCTTTGCTTTCTGCCGTTAGAGTGGTATGATCTGCATATCTGAGGTTGTTGATATTTCTCCTGGCAATCTTGATTCCAGCTTGTGATTCATCCAGCCTGGCATTTTGCATGATGTACTCTGCATGTAAGTTAAATAAGCATGGTGACCATATATAGCCTTGATGCAATCCTCTCCCAGTTTTGAACAAGTCCATTGTTCTATGTCTGGTTCTAACTCTTGCTTCTTGACTTGCATACAGGTTTCTCAGGAGACAGGTAAGGTGGTCTGGTATTCCCATCTCTTGAAGAATTTTCTATAGTTTGTTGTGATCCATGCAGTCAAAGACTTTAGCAGTCAATGAAGTAGAAGTAGATGTTTTTTCTGGAATTTCCTTGCTTTTTCTGTAATCCAACAGATGTTGGTGATTTGCTCCCTGGTTCCTCTGCCTTTTCTAAATCTAGTTTGTACATCTGGATGTTCTTGGCTCACATACTGTTGAAGCCTAGCTTGAAAGATTTTGAGCATTACCTTGCTAGCATGTGAAATGAGCACAGTTGTGTGGTAGTTTGATTATTCTTTGGTATTGCCTTTCTTTGGGGTTGGAATGAAAACACCGTCTCCAGTCCTGTGGCTGCTGCTGAGTTTTCCAAATTTGCTGACATGTTGGGTGCAGCACTTTAACAGCATCATCTTTTAGGATTTTAAATAGCTCAGCTGAAATTGTATCACCTCCACTAGTTTTATTCATAATAATGTTTCCTAAGCATTCTTGAT
>SJYQ01002548.1:782069-825540 GCA_006410935.1 Redunca redunca | reverse complement strand
CTTGTGAACTGAGCTTCATAGTAAGCATTTTTATGCTGGCTTTACTTATAAGTAAATTATTATGTAAATTATAATTTCACCTAAGCCAGCATAAAAATGCTTACCATGTAGCTTACTTCACAAGGTATATGTTATCAAAGAATCAAGTTGCAGACTTAAACACATATAATTTTTGTTAGTTACACCTCAAAGCTAGAAAAGAAAAGGAAAAATGTTTACCATGTAATCAGCTATAAAAAGCAGGTCAAATGTAAACTGACCGGGTACCAGTGGCCAATGTGGGGGTTCATTCAATGGTCTGTCATTCAGGACTCTGAAAGAATCGCAATTAACTTGATGCATGATTACACACTGCCTCAGTATATAATTGAGGTGTTCCTTATACTAATTCCTCAGATGAGTTAGCATTTATAGAAACCCAGAGAGTCACTGGAATAGTATGGGAGGGATAAATAGTTAAGGTTGCAAGATCTGTGGCAGCATGATGCCATGGGAAGATCGTGAGCCTGGAGGTAAAGCCATTTCAGTTCTTATCTTGGCTCTGCCACTACCAAGCTGTGTGTGGTGCAGGCCAAGAACTTCATCTCTCTGGGCCCTGCTTTCTCCACATGCAAACAGACGTGACTGGAACATAGAATTTCTCACGTTCATGGCTTCTGTTGAAATGTTCTTCTGAATGTAAGCCCTCAGATATTATAATGTATCTGTTTTTCTCAGAGCCAAAAATTGGGAAAACATTTTTAAAAGAGCTTAGTTTGAGTCTTCACTGTTGACGAATAAAAGGAGGGATGGACATGCTTGTTTAGTTTAGCCCATAATTGACTTGGAAAAACTCAATTACTATATGAATAATTTATATCATTTCCAAAGTTTGCTTTGGTTCTCTATTGGTAATTGAGATTGTGGAGGAAAAAGTAGATGTCTAGCTTCAATTCCATTTATATACAATTCTAGCAAAATATCTTTAACAGAAAAGCAGGTTTATGGTAGAGCATTTCCAGTTTAGAATTTTTTGTTTTCCTACTCTCAGTCAGAACTGAAAATCCTAAATGTTAATGTTCCTTTTAGTTAAATGGAGAGATTTTCTGGCTAGGTATTCTGTATTTCCTAAAGTTCACTATATCAGTTTCTTTTAAAGCATCAACGGTTCTTGGCACTCAGTTTAGGTGCTGTTATAAAAATAATTATTGGCTATACACATTGTAATAGCAAAAGTATATATCCACCAAGATGTACAAAGACCTAGTTCCAGGCTAGGATAGTAGGAATAAAATAAGCGAACAGTGTTCTCCATTTAGGATTGTCACAGACAAAAGGCTTAATGCTTTCACTTGAGAAAAGTCTTTCACTACCAGCGGGTTAGTTTGCCCATTTGAAGTTGAGAAATATTGTACTTATGTAACTTTTCAGTAAAATTAATATACTTGGAAGTGTATATGCTTCATTTCTGAGTTGTGGGCTTTTGTGGTTTTCATTACGGATTGTTTTTTATATCTGTGTTCAATAGTAAACGAAAGCACCCTGTGGCAACTATACCACATAAAAAATACCAAGAGAAGCATATGGAGTAAAGAAACTCTTCAAGAAACAATCAAACGGATCCAGGGCATTTTATGGGTACAGAAAAAAAATGAGAACTTTGACTCTTTGTATTTTCATTTGTTCGTGTCTTGTTTTATAGCCTTTCTAATTCAACTTGCCTTCTGTGCTACCCAATGGCATGAGTACTTATATAAAGTTTACCATTAAAGCTGAACATATACTTAATTTTTAAAGACATGTGTCTTCTCAAGAAGCCCTTCCAAATTATAGCACACTAGGGCAGTTATATCTGCTCTGTGTTCAAAGAGAAGTGTTTATCTGAGAGATTTCTCAATTTTTACCTACATTATTCATTTTCACACACCCGAAGGCTTTTGGCAACAGAATTGTAATGTTCATTCACATTAATCTATTTTGAAAATGTTTAAGGAGATGTGAGCTCCCTAATCTCCATATCAGTGCTACCCACTAATGACCTCTATCCGGGTTCTTGCTTTAGAAAACATTTGGTTCATTTTGTGAAGGAAACAATCTAAGACTTTGCCTCATCTGCTTGACCTTTTATTCCTTAAAGCTTGGAAGGATGAATGGTGAGGGTGCTTTGCTAAATGAGAATAGAAAGGTAACTCTGAAAATTATCAGAAGAATACCATGTCTTCATGGAAAAGTGAGACAAAAATTGTGATCAAGAAACTGTAGACCTTAGACTAAGAGTAACATTTTTTATTTCCAAACAAAGTTTTGCACTCTTCTTAAATTAGTAAAATACATAACCCAGTGAATTCTTTCTCATGTGAACCCTTTTGTCTCCCACCAAACATCCACTACTTTTTTAATTCATTCAACTATTTTTTCCAGTTTTATTGGGAAATAATTGGCATGCACTGCAGTATAACGTTTAAAGTGTATAACATGATTTGATTTACATAGATTGTGAAATGATAACAGTAGATTAAGTTAACATTCATCAGTTCATAGATATACCAAAGGGGCTTCCCAGGTGGCACTAGGCGGTAAAGAACCCACCTGCCAATGCAGGAGACATAAGAGATGTGGGTTCAGTCCTTCGGTTGGAAAGATCCCCTGGAGGAGGGCATGGCAACCCAGTGCAGTTTTCTTGCCTGGAAAATCCACATGGATAGAGAAGTCTGGTGGGCTATAGTCCATGGGGTCACCTAGAATCGGACAAGACTGAAGTGACTGAACATCCCAAAAGAAAAAACAATTCACCTTGTAATGAGAACTCTTGGGACCTGCTCTTTTAACAAATTTCCTATATATCATACAGTAGTGTTAACTGTATCATGTAGCTTATATTCCTAGTACTTACTTATAACTGGAAGTTTGTACAGTTTAATCAATTTCTTCCCAATTACCCCTTCTCCTCACCCCATCACCACCCCCTCTAATAACCAGTCTGATCTCTGATCTTTTTGTATGAGTTTGGTATGTTTGTTTTTTAGATTCCATAAGTGAGCTCATATAGTATTTGTCTTGCTGATTTATTTCACTCCCTGGTGGCTCAGATGTTAGAGAATCTGCCTGCAATGCAGGAGACTCTGGTTTGATCCCTAGGGCAGGACAATACTCTGGAGAAGGGAGTGGCTACCCACTCCAGTATTCTTGCCTGGAGAATTCCATGGACAGAGGAGCCTGGCAGGCTACAGTCCATGGGGTCACAAAGAGCAGAACATGACTGAGCAACTAATATACCTTCAAGGTCCATCTGTGTTGTTGCAAATGTTAGAACTTGTTCATTTTTAATGGCTGAATAATAGTCCATTGTATTTCTATAATACTACATCCTCTTTATCCAAATCCGTTGATGGACATCAGCTTGTTTTCATGTCTTAGCTAATGTAAATAATATTATGAACCTAGGGGCTACAGATATCTGATTTAATGTTCTCAGTTTCTTTGGATATATTTCCAGAAGTGGAATTGCTGGATCATATAATAAGTCTATTTTTAATTTTTTGAGGAAATTTTGTACTGTTTTCCATAGTGGCTGCTCCAATTTAAAATCCTACCAATATCACTCAGGGTTCCCTTTTCTCCATATCCATACCAATATTTGTTGATTTTTGTTTTTTGAATAATGACCATTATAAGAAGTGATATCATTTTTTTTTGTTTTCTTTTAGGTGGGGACATTGTCTTTAATATAGTTGGAATTAAAAAGTCACTTAGTAAAATGTTTACGAGTTTTGGTTTTTATCACATCAAAAAAGCTGACTTGCAGGTCAGAGTTGCTTCCCTGTAGGAAGTGAGAAGCTGTGTATTAAAGCCCACGGCACTGGCCCTCTCCCGCCAGGTGTCTCTGAAAGGGGCTGCTGCCAAGAACACACTTAAAACAACTCTTGACGTCTCAAAGAAATGTGTCAAAATAATCATGATTATTATCATGGGATGATTTGAGAGAACACTGAAACATGTATATTATCATATGTGAAATAGATCGCCAGTCCGAGTTTGATGCATGAGATAGGATGCTCCAGGCTGGTGCACTGGGATGACCCAGAGGGATGGGATGGGGAGGGGTGGGAGGGGGCTTCAGGATGGGAAACACATGTAGACCCATGGCTGATTCATGACAATGTATGGCACAAACCACTACAATATTGTAAAGTAATTAGCCTCCAATTAAAATAAATTAATTAAAAGAAGTGATATCTCATTATGGTTTTAATTTACAATTCTCTAATAACTAGTTATACTGAGTACCTCTTCATGTACCTGTGGCCATTTGTATACATTATTTGAAAAAAAAAAAAAACATTTTGAGTTCTTTTGCCCATTTTAAAATTGGATTACTCAGTATTTTGCTACTAAATTGTATGAATTTTTTATATTTTATAAATAATGGACACATGGTTTGCAAATATTTTGCTATCCATAGATTTTCTTTTCACATTGTTGATAGTTTCTTTTGCTATCCAGAAGCCTTTTAGTTGATGTAGTCCCACGTGTTTATTCTTGCTTTTGTTGCTTGTACTTTGGGTATGATTTCAAAAAAACACATTAAGAAGACTCATATCACGAAGCTTTTTTTTTTGCCATATTTTCCCCTAGAACTTTCATGGTTTCAGTTCTTACTGCTTAGTACTTAATGGATTTAAGTATTTTACCCATTTTGAGTTAATTTTGGGGAGTGGTATAAGATAGGGGTCAAATTTGATTCCTTTACATGTGAATATCCTCTTTGGGACATCCCTGGTGGCTCAGACGGTAAAGTATCTGCCTACAATGAGGGAGACCCGGGTTCAGTCCCTGGGTCAGGAAAATCCCCTGGAGAAGGAAGTACCACCTCACTCCAGTATTCTTGCCTGGAAAACCGCATGGATGGAGGAGGAACCTAGTAGGCTACAGTCCACGGGGTCGCAAAGAGTCGGACATGACTGAGCGACTTTACTTTCATTTTCTATCCTTTTTGCCCACCGGCATTTATTGAATAGATTTTGTTTTCCACTGAGTATTCTTGGCTCCACTGTCAGATATTCAGTTCAGTTCAGTTGCTCAGTCATGTCTGACTCTTTGCGACCCCATGGACTGCAGCATGCAGGCCTCCCTGTCCATCACCAACTCCCAGAGTTTACTCAAACTCATGTCCATTGAGTCGGTGATGCCATCCCACTATCTCATCCTCTGTCGTCCCCTTCTTCTCCTGCCTTCAATCTTTCCTAGCATCAGGGTCTTTTCTAGTGAGTCAGTTCTTTGCATCAGGTGGCCAAAGTATTGGAATTTCAGCTTCAACACTGTCAAATACTACTTGACCTTATATGATTTATGATGTTGGCTGGGTGCTTGTCATTTATGGCCTTTATTATGTTGAGATATGTTCCTTCTGTGCCTATTTACTAGGTATATGCTGGATTCTGTTCCACTGGATTCTTTGTCTTTTTTTAATGCCCTTACCACACTCCCTTAATTAAAGCTTATGTTCTACTATGTACTTTATAAAGCTATAGCTTTATAGTAGAGCTTGAAATTAGGAAGTGTGATACCTCCTTCTTTGTTCTTCTTTATTATTTTGGCTATTCAGGGTTTTTGGTGATATTTTTAGAATACTTTAAGATACTAATTTTAGAAGTGTTTTTTGTATTTCTATAAAAGTGTCATTAAAATCTTATTTCATTAATTTTTATTGAAATATAGTTAATTTACAATGTTTTCTTAGGTTTAAATATACAGCAAAGTGATTCAGGTGCGTTTGTATATATGTACACACATATAGATATAGAAAATTTTTATTTATATATAATATATGAATATATTTAGATTATTTTCCATTACAGTTTATTACAAGACATTAAGTGTGGTGCCCTGTGCTAGTCAGTAGGTCCTTTTTGGTTATCTATTTTGTTTGTATATAGTAGTGTGTATATTTTAATTCCAAGCTCCAGGGATTGCATTGACTCTATAGATGGCTTTTGGTAGTACTGACATTTCAACAATATTAATCTTCCAGTCCATGAACATAAATACCTTTCCATTTATTTGTGTCTATTTCTTTCATCAATAAAAATATAATTTTCAGAGTAGAAATTTTTTTACCTCTTTGGTTAAATTTATTCCTAAGTATTTTATCATTTTTAATGCTATTATAAATGGAATTGACATATTTTTCATAAAATTGTTAGTGTGTAGAAATGCTACAGATTTTTGCATGTTAATTTTGTACCCTGCAACTTTACCAAATTCACTGATTAGTTTTAACAGGTTTTTGGTGAAATTTGTAGGATTTTCTATGTATAAAATCATGTCATCTGCAAATAGAGACAATATGACTTCTTCCTTTCCAATTCTAACACCTTTATTTTTCTCTCCCAATTGCTCTAGCAAAAACTTAACAGTATTATATTGATTAGGTGTGATGAGAGTGGGCACACTTGTCTTGTTCCTGATTTTAGAAGAAAAGCTTTAAACTTTTCACCATTGAGTATAATGTTGGCTGTGGGCTTGTCATTTGTGGTCTTTTATTATGTTGAGATATGTTCCGTCTAGACCTAATTTGTTAAATGTTTTTTATCATGAACAGATGTTGAGTTTTGTCAAAGGATTTTCTGTATCTATTGAGATTATCATATAATTATTTCTTCCATTTTATTAATGTAATGTATCCCATTGATTTGCATATGTTGAGCAATCCTTTCATCCCAGGATAAATGGGTGAATGATTCTTTTAACGTAATGCTACATTTGGTTTTGCTAGTATTTTGTTGAGACTTCTTGCAACTGTACTTATTAGGGATATTGGGCATAGCTTTATTGTAGTGTCGTTATCTGACTTTGATATCAATCAGATATCAGGATATCTGATTATCAGTAGAATGCTGGCCTTATAAAGTGAGTTTGGAAGTCTTCCCTCTTCAATATTTTGGAAGAGTTTGAGAATAATTTTATCTTAATTATTCTCCAAATGTTTGGTAAAATTCACCGGTGAAGCAGTCTGGTCCTGGGTTTTTCTTCATTGGGAGGTTTTTGATTACTGATTCAATATCCTTACTAGTAATTGGTCTGTTCAGATTTTCTATTCCCAATTTAGTCATGGTAGGTTGTATGTTTTCTAAGAATTTTTCCATTTCTTGTAGATTATCCAGTTTGTTAGCATATAGTTGTTTACAGCAGCATCTTGTGGTTCTTTTTATTTCTGTTTATATCAGTCACAATGTCTTCTTTTTCATTAACAGCTTTGCTTTAGGTCTTCTCTCCTTTTTCCTTGGTTAGTCTGCCTTAGAGTATGTCGGTTTTATTTCTTTTCAAAGAACCGACTTTTAGTTTGCTTAGTGTTTTCTATTTTTCTGTTCTCTATTTCCTTAATTTCTGCTTTAATCTTTATTTCCTTCTTTCTGCTAACTTGGGGTCACCTTATTTTTCTAGTTCCTAAGGAATAGAATTAGGTTGTTGGGGTCATTCCTGCTTTTTAGTGTAGGTGTTTATTGCTACAAACTTTGCTCTTAGAACTGTTCTTTCTGCATGGCGTAAGGTCAGGCATGCTGTGTTTCCATTTTAATTTGTCTCAAAACTTTACTGTCTTTAATTTCCTCTTCAATCTGTTGGTTGTTCAGCAAAGTGTTTAATTTCTACACATTCATGAACTTTTTCCAGTTTACCTCTTGTTGTGATTTCAGTTTTCTTGAAGAATTGTTTCATGGCCTAACATTTGGTCTATCCTAAAAAAAGTTCCATTTGCACTTGAGAAGAATATGAATTCTGCTGTTGTTGACTAGAATGTTCTATATATGTCTGTTATATTATTTGATCAGTTCAGTTCAGTTGCTCAGTCGTGTCTGACTCTTTGCACCCCCATGGACTACGGCACGCCAGGCTTCCCTGTCCATCATCAACTCCCAGAACTTACTCCTATCCATTGAGTCTGTGATGCCATCCAACCATCTCATCCTGTCGTCTCCTCCCACCTTCAACCTTTCCCAGCATCAAGGTCTTTTCAAATGAATCAGTTTTTCACATCAGGTGGCCAAATATTGGCATTTCAGCTTCAGCATCAATCCTTCCAACGCATATTCAGGAATGATTTAGGATGGACTGATTGGATCTCCTTGCAGTTCAAGGGACTCTCAAGAGTCTTCTCCAACACCACAGTTCAAAAGCATCAATTCTTCAGTGCTCAGCCTTCTTTAGAGTCCAACTGTCACATCCATACATGACTACTAGAAAAACCATAGCTTTGAATAGATGGACCTTTGTTGGCAAAGTAACGTCTCTGCTTTTTAATATGCTGTCTAGGTTGGTCTGTAGTGTTTAAATTCGGTTTATTATCTTTCTGAATGATTTACCCATTGTTGACAGTAGACTATTAAAATCACAAACTATTACTGTATTCATGTTTATTTCTCCTTTTAGCTTTGTTTTATGCATTTAGGTGCTTTGTTAGGTGCACAAATATTTACAATTGCTATAACATGATTTTGTTATTGACCTTTTTTATTATGTAATATAATAATGGCCTTTTTTAAGAAAAACTGTTTTTGAAGTTCATTTTGTCTGATGTAAGTATAGCTCCCCCTGCCTTATTTGTAGACAGTGGGAGATTACCATTTGCTTGAAATGTCTTTCTCCATCCCTTCTCTCTGTTTATGTCTTTATGGTAAAGGGACTCTCTTTAAAGTAGTGTATTTTTGGATCTTGTTTTCCTATCCATTTAGCCATTCTGTCTTTTTTTAAAGATTTGTTTATTTATTTTTTATTTTGGCGGGTCTTTGTTGCTGGACGGGCTTTCTCCAGTTGCGGCCGGGGAATGGGGGGAGGGTGTGGGGCAGGGCTACTCTTTGTTGCAGCGTGTGGCCTCCTCATTGCCGTGGCTTCTCTTGCTGCAGAGTGCAAGCTCTAGGCACGAGGGCCTCAGTAGTTGTGATGCACAGGCTCACTTGCTTCGTGGCATGTGGGATCTTCCTAGGACAGTGATCAAACCCAAGTCCCCTGCATTGACAGATGGACTTTTAACCACTAGACCACTAGGGAGGCCCCATTCTGTGTCTTTTGATTGGAGAATTTAATATGCTAGTAACTACTGACAGGCAAGAATTTACTATTGCCATTTTGTTAATTGTTTTCTGATTGTTTTATAGATCCATTGTTCCTTGTTTCTTATCCTGCCATCATTTTACATATTTTGATGCCTTTTGGCATCAGTATTCTTTGACTTCTTTTTCTTGTTCTTTTGTTTGTTACAGGTCTTTGTCATTGCCATGAAGATTACCTAAAATATCTTCAAATTATAATGCTTGATTTTAAATTGATAACTTCATTTCAGTAGAACCACTGGACTTGTGGCTCAGAGGTTAAAGCGTCTGCCTGCAATGTGGGAGACCTGGGTTCAATCCCTGGGTCAGGAAGATCCCCTGGAGAAGAAAATGGCAACCCACTCCAGTATTCTTGCCTGGAGAATCCCATGGACAGAGGAGCCTGGTGAGCTACAGTCCACAGGGTCGCAAAGAGTTGGACACAACTGAGCAACTTCGCTTTCACTTTCTTTCTTTCATTTCAGTAGAAGTCCTACCCCTCACATTTTAGATTATTGTTGTTAAAATTTACATATTTTTACATTACATATAACTAAGAAGGCTTTTTTAGTTTTAGGTATTTTACTACGCTTTTAGTGTTTAATTATATCGTACACTACCATTACTATATTGTAGACTCTAACTTTTGCTATTTATCATAGCTAGTGATTTTTATGCTACCTTTTTATGTTTCCAGAAGTGGAACTGTTGGGTTATTTAATCCTATTTTTGTTTGCGGAGGAACCCCTATACTGTTTTTGACAAGTGAAGAAGTGAAAGTCGCTCAGTCGTGACCTGCTCTTTGGACTCTATAGACTCCATGGACTATACAGTGCCCGGAATTCTCCAGGCCAGAACACTGGAGTGGGCAGCCTTTCCCTTCTCCAGGGCATCTTCCCAACCCAGGGATCGAATCCAGGTCTCCCGCATTGCAGGTGGATTCTTTACAAGCTGAGCCACAAGGGAAACCCAAGAATACTGGAGTGGGTAGTTTATCCCTTATCCTTTTTGACGATGGATACACCAATTTTCAGTAGACAAGGGTTCTCTTTCCTCCACATCCTCATCAGCATTTGTTTTTTGTGGTCCTTTTTGGTGATAGCCATTCAGACAGGTGTGGAGGTGTTCTTTCATTGTGGTTCTGATTTGCACTTCTCTGATTAGTGATGGTAAGTATCTTTTTCATGTTCCTATTAGCAATCAGTATGTTTGGAAAAATGTTCAGGTTTTCTGCCCATTTTTGGTTGAATTGTTTGCTTTTTTGATATTTAGTTGTGTATGAGCTCTTTATATATTTTAGATATTAACTCCTTTATGGTCATCATTTACAAATATTTTCTCTCATTCTACAGGTTGTCTTTTCATTTTGTTAATAGTTTCCTTTGCCACTTTAATTAGATCCTATTTGTTTGCTTTTGCTTTCCTTTGTGTTAGGAAGCAATGAATATTACTATGATTTATATCTATGATATAAATTTGCTTCCTAACACAAAGGAAAGCAAAAACAAACAAATAGGATCTAATTAAAGTGACAAAGGAAACTACTAACAAAATGAAAAGACATCAAGGGGTATTCTTCTTATATTTTCTTCAAGGAATGTTATGGTTTCTGGTCTTACATTTTGGACTTGAATTCATTTTGAGTTCATTTTTTGTATATCATGTGAGGAAACATTCTTAATTCCATTCTTTTACCTATAGTTGTTCAGTTTTCTCAGGACTACTTATTGAAAAGATTGTCTTTTCCCAATTGTAAATTCTTGCCTCCTTTGTTATAGGTTAGTTAACCATAAGTGTGAGTTTATTTCTGAATTCTCTATTCTTTTCCTTTGATCTATTTGTGTATTTTTGTGCCAGCACTATACTGTATATAGTATATAGTAGGTCCGTCTAGTCAAAGTTATGTTTTTTCCACTGGTCACTTATGGATGTGAGAGTTGGACTATAAAGAAAGCTGAGTGCTGAAGAATTGATGCTTTTGAACTGTGGTGTTGGAGAAGACTCTTGAGAGTCCCTTGAACTGCAGGGAGATCCAACCAGTCCATCCTAAAGGAGCTCGATCAGTCCTGGGTGTTCATTGGAAGGACTGATGCTGAAGCTGAAACTCCAGTACTTTGGCCACCTCATGCGAAGAACTGACTCACTGGAAAAGACCCTGATGCTGGGAAAGATTAAAGGTGGGAGGAGAAGGGGATGACAGAGGGTGAGATGGTTGGATGGCATCACCGACCCAATGGACATGAGTTTGAGCAAGCTCTGGGAGTTGGTGATGGAAGCCTGTCCATCACCAACTCCCGGAGCTTGCTCAAACTCATCCTGCATGGATGCTGCAGTCCATGGGGTCACAGAGAGTCAGATGCAACTGAACTGAACTGAACTGATGGTGTTTTGATTACTGTAGCTTTGTTATAGTCTGAAGCCGGGAACATGATACCTCCAGCTCTGTTCTTTTCTCAAGATTGGTTTGGCTATTCAGGGTCTGTTGTGTTTACATTCAAATTTTAGAATTATTCTAATTATGTTAAACATGTTCAGTATTTTGGTAGGAACTTCACTGAGTATGTAGATTGCCTTGGGAAATAGTCATTTTGACAATATTATTTATCCCTGTTAATAAACATTATATATCTTTCCATCTGTTTCTGTCATCTTCAGTTTCTTTCACAATGTCTCATAGGTTTCCAAGTACAAGTATTTTTATCTCCCTAGTTAGACTTATTCCTAGGTATCCTATTCTTTTTGATATGATAAATGAGACTTAAAAAAAAAAAACTTCTGACAATTCATTATCAGTGTATAGAAATGTAGCAGATTTCTGTATATTAATTTCATATCATGCAGCCTTGCCAAATTCATTGAATTCTAGTTGTTTTTCAGTGATGTCTTTAGGAATTTCTGTGTGTAGTATCATGTCATCTGAAAACAGTGACAATTTTACTTCTATCTTTCCTATTTTTCTTATCTGATTGCTGTGGCTAAGACTTCAAATACTGTGTTGAATAAAAGTGGGGAGAGTGGACATTCTTGTCTTGTTCCTGATCTTAGAGGAAATGCTTTCAGCTTTTTATGATACAGTATGTTAGCTGTGGGCTTATCATATATAGTTTTTATTGTGTTGAGGTGGGTTACCACTTTACAAAGTTAATATAAAGGGCTAATCATAAGGGAATGTTAAATTTTGTCAAAAGCTTTTTCTGTATCCATTCAGATGATATTATTTTATTTAATTTTTAACATTCATAATCAGCTTTTATAGCTTATAGAATGACTTTGCAAACCATATTTTCCTAACACTCGTTACAACACATGAGATTTCTTTATGAAGGTATTTGTTAAATCTTTTTTTATAGAGGAAGTGGAGAAAAATGGAGAAAGAGGAAGGAAAATAATATTTCAAAATTAATCTTCAGTGATAGACCTAAATATTTGGCAATTATTTCCTTTTATAGAACATCATATGATTATAACTTGAAACATATCAAAAGTGCTGTCAATCAATTTAATTAAAATCTTGGTGTTCACATCACATTCCCTTGACCTATCATTATGATCATTCCTCAGCTGTACTGACGGTACTGAATTTCAAATAATACTGTTCAATTGTTATGCCTCTTGGCTGAACATATGTAGATTATCTTTATCAGAAATATTTAACAATTGGGCAGTCATCTACTCGGTCTTTATGAACGCTATATTGAATAACTTTTCATTTTTACAAGCATTTCCGACATGACTTTTGCTTTCTTCTTGTCATCCTCATGTAACTGAGTGGTCCATTGCCTTCAAAGGAGGAGGGATTTTTTAACAAGCCTCCAATTCTATCCCACAATGTGAAATACTGTCCATAACTATAGTTAACGAGCATGTGGTGGTCTGTATGATGAGTTGAGCCATTAATAATTAAGGTCTTAAGATTTAGGGAACGTGAATATCACCATCATGAATGGAAACTATAAATATTGACTAGGATATATGAGCCTAAATAAACTACCATGTGTCAAGGAAAGATAAAAGGATATCTGTGGTAAGACAGACTCTGAAGGACATCATCCAGAAGGTGAAAAGCATGACTTACAAATGAAGTCAGAACCTTCCAGATGTGATGAGGTTTGTGTAAGAGCTTATATATACAATTCTCTGATGAAAGCCTCTGTGAATCCAGTAGATCAGCATGCCAGTGAAAAAGAGAAAAGTAAAGATACCAGCAATGAGTTGAAACCATATGGAAACTCTCCTATGCCATCATACAATTTGCTGTAACCTCTCACCTCCAGCAGGAATGGAGGAGATATGGGGATGCTGATCCATGGCATTGGCTGGACAGAATGTATAATCCATCAATAGATTTGATTCTTTAAAAATTGTGTTTTATTAAGGAAATATTATAGACAAAATAACTCAGTGTTGCAAAGAAGGAATAAAAGTGATACATACTGAAATTTGTTATAATCAGGAGGCTAAAAACTTGTCAGAAGATGTCATCTTCTGGCTATGTGGCAGGATATATGCATAGCACAAACAGATAATACTCTGTAGCATTGAATGTAAGATCCATCTTAGCCCCTAGAGTGGATTTGCTGCTGCTGCTGCTAAGTCACTTCAGTCGTGTTCGACCCCACAGACGGCATCCCACCAGGCTCCCCTGTCCCTGGGATTCTCCAGGCAAGAACACTGGAGTGAGTTGCCATTTCCTTCTCCAATGCATGAAAGTGAACAGTGAAAGTGAAGTCACTCAGTCATGTCTGACTCTTCGTGGCCCCATGGACTGTAGCCTACCAGGCTCCTCTGTCCATGGGATTTTCCAGGCAAGAGTACTGGAGTGGGTTGCCATTTCCTTCTCCGTGGATTTGCTACTAGTTGCCAGTTCAGTTCCTACAGGGCTCTGGATACTCTGGCTAGTATTTTGTTCAATTTTTTTATGCAATATGTATCACATGAGTTGTAGACATTGAACCATTCTTGCACCTCTGGGATAAATCCCCCTTGATCATATTTTATGATCACCCTAATGTATTGTTGGATTCAGTTGTTGAGGATTTTTGCACCTATGTTCATCAGTGATATCAGACAGTAATTTTTTTTTTTTTTTTGCGATATCTATAGTTTTGCTGTCAGGGTGATGCAAGCCTCGTAGAATAAGTTGGTACATGTTCCTCCTTCCTCTGAAATTTTTTTTGTAATAGTTTGAGAAGGATAGGTGTTAACTCATGTCTAAATGTTTGGTGGAATACATCTGTGAAGACATCTAATCCTAGAATTTTGTTGGGAGTTTATGTTTGCTTTGCCTTTTTTTTTAAAGTGAGTTGGTTTTATTGCTGATAGTTGGTCAATTTGCGTTTTTCTGTTTCTTTCTGGTTCAGTCCTGGAAGATCATACATTTCTAGGAATCTATTTCTTCTAAATTGTCCATTTTATTGACATAGGTGGTTGTTGGTGTTAGTCACTTAGCGGTGTCTGACTCTTTGTGACCCCGTGAACTGCTGCACACCAGACTTCCCTGTCCCTCACTGTCTCCCTGAGTTTGCTAAAACTCATGTCTCTTGAGTCAGTGATGCCATCCAACTATCTCAATCTCTGTCATCCCCTTCTCCTCTTGCCCTCAGTCTTTCCCATCATCAGGGTCTTTTCCAGTGAGCCAGTTCTTTGCATCAGGTGGCCAAAGTATTGGAGCTTCAACATCAGTCCTTCCAGTGAATACTCAGGGTTGATTTCCTTTAAGATTGACTGGTTGGATCTACTTGCTGTCTAAGGGGCTCTCAAGAGTCTTCTCCTGCACCACAGTTTAAAAGGATCAGTTCTTCAGCACTCAGCCTCCGTTATGGACCAAACTCTCACATCCATACATGACTAATGGAAAAACCATAGCTTTGACTATACAGACCTTTATTGGCAAAGTGATGTCTCTGCTTTTTAATACACTGTCTAGGTTTGTCATAACTCTTCTTCCAAAGAGCAAGTATCTTTTAATTTCATGGCTGCAGTCACCATCCACACTGATTTTGGAGCCCAAGAAAATGAGATCTGACAGTGTTTCCACTTTTCCCCTCTCTATTTGTCATAAAGTGATAGGACCAGATGCCATGATCTTCATTTTTGAATGTTGAGTTTTAAGTCAGCTTTTTCACTCTCCTTTGTAACCTTCATCAAGAAGCTCTTTAATTCCTCTTCACTTTCTGCCTTTAAAGTAGTGTCATCTGCATATCTGAGGTGGTTGATATTTCTCCCAGCAATTTTGATTCCAGCTTGTGATTCATCCAGCCTGAGATTTTGCATGATATTGACATATATTTGTTCACAATAATCTCCTGTGATCTTTTGTATTTCTCTGGTGTCAGTTGTAACTTCTTCTCTTTCATTTCTGATTTTATTGATTTGGAGCCCCTCCCTGTTTTTCTTGATGAGTCTGGTGAAAGGCTTATCAGTTTTGTTTAGTTTTTCAAAGAACCAACTCTTAATTTTTTATTAATTAAAATTTACATTGGAGTGTAGATTAACAGTGTTTCAGGTGTACAGCAAAGTGATTCAGTTATGCACATACATGCTTCTATTCTTTATCAAGTTCTTTTCTCACTTAGGTTCTTAAAAAATATTGAGCAGACTTCCGTGTGCTATCCTGTAGGTCCTTGTTGGTTATCTGTTTTAAATATATCCCTGTGTACATGTCAATCCCAAACTCCCAATCTTCCCTCCTCCTCACCCTTCCCCTCTGATAATAATAAGTCTGTTTTTTAAGTCTATGAGTCTGTTTTTGTCCTATAAATAAGTGAATTTGTATCATTTTTTAAGGTTCTGTATATACGTGATATCATATGCTGTTTGTCTTTTTCTGTGTAACTTAGTATGTTATTCTCCAGGTCCATCCGTGTTGCTGAAGATGGCATTATTTCATTTGTTTTTAATGGCTGAGTAATATTGCATTGTATATATGTGCCACATCTTCTTTATCCATTCCTCTGTCAATGGAAATGTAGGTGGCTTCCATGTCTTGGCTATTGTAAATAGTGCTACAATGAACATTGAAGTGCATGTATCCTTACAAACTCTGTTTTTCTCCAGTTAGAACCCCAGAAGTGGAATTGCGGGATCATATGGTAGCTCTATTTTTAGTTCCTTAAGGAACCAAAGAACCAACTCTTAGTTTCACTGATTTTTTTATGGTTTTTTTAGTCTCTATTTCATTTATTTCCACTCTATGATTTTTTTTTCCTTTTACTAACTTCGGGTTTTGCTTGTTCTTTTTCTAGTTCCTTTAGATGTAAGGTTAGGTTATTTGAATTTTTTTTTATTTCCTGGGAGATCCAACCAGTCCATCCTAAAGGAGATCAGTCCTGGGTATTCATTGGAAGGACTGATGCTAAAGCTGAAACTCCAGTACTTTGGCCACCTTATGCGAAGAGTTGACTCATTGGAAAAGACCCTGATGCTGGGAGGGATTGGGGGCAGGAGGAGAAGGGGATGACAGGATGAGATGGCTGGATGGCATCACCAACTCGATGGATGTGAGCCTGGGTGAACTCCGGGAGTTGGTGATGAACAGAGAGGCCTGGCGTGCTGTGATTCATGGGGTCACAAAGAGTCGGACACGACTGAGCGACTGAACTGAAGATAGGCTTGTATCACTATAAACTTGCCTGTTAGAACTACTTTTTGATCTGTGTCCCACAGATTTTGGGTTTTTGTTTTCGTTTTCATTTGTCCCCAGCTATTTTAAAAACTTTTTTCCCTTTGATTTCTTCAGTGCTCCATTGGTTGTTTTGTAGCATGTAGTTTAGCCTCCACTTGTTTATTTTTTGCAAATTTTTTCCTGTTCATAGCATTGTGGTCAGAAAGAAGCTTTATGTAATTTCAGTTTTTTTTTAATTTGCTAAGTTGTTTTTGTGGCCTAGCTTGTTCTCTATCCTGTAAAATGTTCCATGTGCAATTGAAAAACTGTATTCTGCTTCTTTTGGTTAGAATGGTCTATTTAGAATTATTAAATCCACTCGCTCAAATGTGTCATTTAATGCCAGTGTTTCCTTGATTTCTTTTTTCTACTTTTTGTCTGAATGATCTGTGCATTGTAAGTGGGGGGTCGGGGGTGTAATTGCTAAGTACTTCAGTCATGTCTGGCTCTGTGTGACCCCATAGACAGCAGCCCACCAGGCTCCCCCATCCCTGGGATTCTCCAGGCAAGAACACTGGAGTGGGTTGCCATTTCCTTCTCTAATGTATGAAAGTGAAAAGTGAAAGTGAAGTCGCTCAGTCGAGTCCGACTTTTGGCGACCCCAAGGACTACAGCCTACCAGGCTCCTCTGCCCATGGGATTCTCCAGGCAAGAGTGGGGTGGTAAAGTCCCCTACAATTATTGTGTTACTGCCAGTTTCTCCCTTTACATCTGTTAATATTTTATGTATTTGTTGTTCTTTAGTCTATAAATCATGGCCAACTCTCTTTGCAACCCCATGGACCATAGCCTGCCAGACTTCTCTGTCCATGGAATTTCCAGGCAAGAATACCAAAATAGGTTGCCATTTCCTTCTCCAGATGATCTTCCACTGCGGGGATCGAACCTGTGTCTTCTGTTTGGCAGGCAGATTCTTTACCACTGAGCCATCCAGCATATTTAGGTGCTCCTATATTGCCTGCATATATACTTGTAACTGTTGTATCTTTGTATTGATTCTTTGATTATTATGTAATGTCCTTCTTAGTCCCTTATTACAGTCTGTTTTAAAATGTTTTACCTGATATTATTGCTTCCCCAGCTTTCTTTTGATTTCTATTTGCATGAAATACCTTTTTGCATCCCATTGCTTTCAGTCTGTATATTTTTACATCTGATATGAGTCTCTTATAGGTAGTAAAAATATAGGTTTTGTCCTTGTATCCATTCAGCCACTCTTTCTTTTGTTTGAAGCATTTAGTCCATTTAGTAATTATTGATATGTATTGATACTTATTGCCATTTTGTTAGTCTAGGGGTTGTTCTTTCTTGTCCCTTCTTTTGTTCTCTTCCCTTGTGATTTGATAATTATCTCTATTGCTGTTTGGAATCCTTTATCTTTACCGTGTTTTACGAGTTTTGATTTATGAATGTCATGAGGTTTACATACACAAGTCATTTTAAGTTGCATATATCTCCATTTCAAAGATCTTTTAACATCCCCACATTTTTACTCCCCACGCTCCATGATTATTTTTGACACCACATTTTACATATTTGTGTCTTTTTTTTTGGACATACTGTGTGTGGCTTGTGGGATCTGAGTTTCCTGACCAGGTATTGAACCCAGGTGCCAGCAGTGAATATGAGAGCTCTAACCAGGGACATCCAGCATCTTCTGTCTTGTGTATCCCTTAACTACCTATTGCAGATGTGTAAATGACTTTACTGCTCTTGTCTCAGCCGTCCTACTGGCTTTGTAAGTGGTTAATTTATAACCTTTTACTGTATATCTGCCTGTACCAATGGACTTTTTCCTTTGTTATTTTCATGTTTATAGTTGTGTCCTTTTTTTTTTTGCTTAGAAAAGTCTCTTTAATATTTCTTATAAATCTTATTTGGTGGTGATGAACACTTGTCTGTCAAACTTTGATTTCTCGTTCAATCTAAAAGTGTTACTGGGTAGAGTTTTCTTTGCTGTAGGCTTTCCTTTTCATTACTTTATATCATGCCACTGCCTTCTGAACTACAGAGCTCGTGATGAAAAGTCAACTGACAGCCTTTTCAGAGTTCCCTTGTATGTGAACTTGTTGCTTTTCCCTTGCTGCTCCTCACATTGTCTTTGAATTTTGACAGTTTTTGACACCGTGTCTTGGTATGGTCCTCTTTGGGTTGGTTCTGTTTGGGATTCTGTGCTTTCTAGACCTAGATGCCTGTTTCCTCTCCCAGGTTAGGGAAGTTTTCAGATATTATGTCTTCAAATATATTTTCTGGCCCTCTCTTTTTTCCTTCCAAGCCCCTACAACGTAGGTGTTGGTATGCCTGATGTTGTCCTGAAGGTCTCTTAAGCGGTCCTGATTTCTTTTTTTCTTTTCTGTTTAGCTTCAGTGATTTCCATTTCTCTTTCTTCCAGCTCACTTATCCATTCCTCTGTACTTTTTAATTTACTGTGGATTCCTTCTAGTATATTTCTCATTTCAGTTATTATTCATTTCTGCCTTGCTCTTCTTTATATTTTCTAATTCTTTATTTAAAAACTTCTCCTTCTGTTCATCCATTCTTCTGCCAAGTTCTTTGATCTTCTACAATCGTTACCTTGAATTATTGAGTAGATTGCCTATACCTTCACTTAGTTGTTCTTCTGGG
This sequence comes from Redunca redunca, assembly GCA_006410935.1. Lineage (NCBI taxonomy): Eukaryota > Metazoa > Chordata > Mammalia > Artiodactyla > Bovidae > Redunca > Redunca redunca. The sequence goes on along the minus strand of SJYQ01002548.1, from coordinate 806,187 downwards.
ATTTTATCTTGTTTCTTCATTTGAAACATGTTCCTCTATTATCTCATTTTACCTAACTGGCTGTTTTTATTTCTATGTTTCTGGTGGGTTTGCATTTCCTGACCTTGGAGAAGTGGCCTTTTGTAGGAGACATCCTACTGGGACCAGCAGCACACTCTTCTGTTTTCAGAGCTATATGCCCTTGGGATATCCCGTGTGGACTGCATGGCTCACTCTGTTGTGGCAGGCTGACTGCTGTGGGTGGTCGGGTAGGTGTCGCTGACTGCCAGTCCAACTGTTCCCAGGCCCTACCTCATGCAGATGCTTCTGGTTCTAGGTTTGGGAAGTTTTCAGCTATTCTTTCTTTATATATACTTTCTGTCCTTTTAGATTTTCTGCTTCTGGAAATCCCATAATATGAATATTTTTTAAAAAATTGTGTCCTAGATGTCCTTAAGTTTTTGTCATTCTTTATTTTTCTTTTTGTTCATCCGATAGGATAATTTCAGATACCTTATCCTCCATCTCACCAATTCTTCTGCATTTTCAAGTCTGCTTTTGACACCCTTTATTGACTTCTTGTGTTTATTACTGTATTTTTCATCTCTAGGGTTTCTGGTGCCCTTTTTTTTTTTTTTTGACTGGTCTCTACTTCTTTGTCCAACTTCTTAGGTTTCTTCTTGCCTTATTTTTCTTATTTTGCTAAATTGTCTGAATCTTTCTGTAGTTTGCTAAGCTTAAGAGGATTATTCTGAATTCCTTGAAAGTTCATAAATCTCCATTTCTTTAGCATTAGTTACTGGTGCTTTATTTGTTTCCTTTGGTGTCATGTTTACCTGATTTTTTGGTGACCCTTGAATTCTTATGTCCACATCTGCACATTTGAGTAATTAGACACTACAGGTTTGCTTTGGCAGAGACAGATTTTCACTAGTCAGCTCAGTTTGGGTTTGTGGGAGTGTTTGCTGGTAATATACTTGGGTAGGTGGAACCTACTTTTTTTTTTTTTTCCCCAAGTAAAGCAACTTTTCAAGCTCTTTGATCAGAGATAGGCACTCTGGTTGAGTACTGGTAACTTGGTTCTCTACTATGGGATGGGCTCCATGGTTACCTGAATTCTATAGTCAGGCTTTCTAGGTGGTTAGGGCTAACTCCTGTATTTATATTCATACTCAGTAGTAAATGGGGCTATACTTGGCTTTCCTGCCATGGCAGGGCAGTGAGATGGGCCCCAGGGTCTGTAATATTTATTGTTGGAGATTCACATTAGGCAGGAGTGTGCACTGAATACCTTGTCAGATGTTCCTCTTGGTCTACTCTGCAGGTAGGGAAAGCCATAAACCGTGCTCCCTATTCAGGTGTCAGCATTAGCAAGGCTGTTGTATGGTCTACATTGCTTTCCCACGGCTTCCCCACATGTTCTGGTTAGGTCTTGGTCAGGCAGGCTAAAGGCAATGAGTGGAAACAGCAATAAGCATGGCTATGAATTTGTTTCCCTGCCCTGTGGCATCAGAAGAGCAAATCTGAAACTGGTAAAAGTCTCTGTTTTCTTAAGCCAAGCCATGCCCCAAGTTCCATGGCCAAGAAGGGTTGCTAGCTTCAGTCTGCACTGTTGCCCATGCTGCCAGTTCCTCAACTCAAACACTGCTGAATTTTGCAGCTTTCAGGTGTTGTCACCAACCCTTCTTAACAGATGGGACCAGGAAACACCTTCCACAGGAGGTCGGGCTGCTGGGTCTTCATGTCCTTGTCTGGGGGAAGAGAGAGGGGCTATTTCAGGCTTCTCCAATTTTTTTCCAAGTAGGCTTTCTGGTTGGAAGGGGTTGAGCTACCCTCAGCCTTGACTATGAGTGAATCTTCTGCAGGGGCATATCAGAGGAGCTTCCAAGACCCCCATGTTGACTTTGCTCTGTGGGCAGTCAGCTCCCACTCACCTCTCAGCTAGAACAGTCCTGGACTACACAGCTTCTAGGTACTATCACCAGGCCCACTCTCCCCAGGCTACACTCTCCCCCAGTGCGTTGGGCTATGACTCAGCTGTTTTCATGGTTGTAGGCAAACCAGACTAGAAGACCGACAAAACTTATTTGAGGACCAAAGGCAGGGAGATGTGCACCCCAGTGGGTTCCCTGGTCAGGGTGGACTAACAACTTGGGTCTGCAGGTGATCAAAGTTTTTGGGTGGTAATGAGCTCCATCTGCCAAGATCGTGGACTGGTTTTTGGGGAGTCCCTCCCCACTTCTCTGTCATAGTTGGATCCCAGTGATGCTCCGTGCAATCCCACAAAGTGCCTCACAGTGCTGGGGTAGTTGTTTGAAACCCATGAGATCTCTTTTCCCATTGGGGGAACCAGAGACTCGGGGGAGACCTCTCAGCAGGGTGCTGTGCTGACCTGAGGGGAGGCGGTGCAGTCACTGTGTGACTGTTCTTATCCTTCTAATATGGTCTGTCTTGGTCTTGGTGGTACAGGAAGGTACTTCTGCCTCACCCCACTGTTCTAGGATTCCCTTAACGCTGTCTTGTTCATGAAGAGTTGCTGTTTTTGCGAGGGGAAGCAGAGTCGGGAATGACTTAGGTTGCCATCTTGGGGATTTCACTCTCCCGGTCTAACCTGTAGGCCTCTCCATGTGCTGCTTACGGCCCTGAGCAGAGAAAAAGAATCTGTGCTTCCTGTGGGCAGCTGGTTGCCTGGGGGGGTGGAAGGGGTGGAGTCCACAACCACTCTGTTGGGTTCAGATATTGACAAGAAGACAAAGACAGGGGAATTCTCAGTCTAAAACCTGACACCACGCTCTAAGGGGGAAAATTTCTGATGTAAAACAAATATCTTGAAGTATTCTCTCTACAGACAGAGCCAGGAGACCCACATGCCCATCATGCTTCCTCTTTGGGGACAGTATAATAAAGTAAAGAAGCACATGTGTCTTAGCTCAGCCAACTGATTTGGGCTCTGATTCTGCCCCTTTCTTATTTTGGGAGCCTGGGCAGATATCCAATGAGATATTTGTTTCATCTGTAGAACAAAAGATAACACCCATCCTTCGGGCTAGTATGAGGATTAAATATGATGTTACATATACAGTGTTTGACAAGAAGTACCCATGCAGTAAATGGTAGCTATTATTATTATTTATTGTAGAAGACTTTTAATCCAGAAGAGTCTGTAGAGGAATTTTTAGCTTTTCTGTAGACATACCTTCATTTAGCTCACAGGGACACAGTGCCATAAGAGTCAATAGCTTTCTCATCTTATCCTTTGTTTTCTCAAATCTCAAATTGTGCTACAAAGAATCATTTGGTATCCCAGAAAGGTGGGAGGGAAATGATTTGATTAAACTTCTGCAGCCTGAGAATATGAATAACTTTAATGGCCACAAACTTAAGCTTGAGTTCAATGCACCACTGCTCATACCAGCCCCACACAGTCCTCACCATTATTCCAGAGTTGGTTTGGTTCAGGCCTTTGATTGGATCTGAGACCTCTGGACACTAAGGGATGATGTGTTGACTCTGAAAACAGCTTGACCATCAGCAATCTAACAGTCATAAAGTAGCCATAAAGTGATGCTTGTGTAGGCTGTAATATTGATGTTATTCATGGCGGCCAAATAAATGATGGAAGTGCCACAGTGCTGGGCAGTGAAATCTGGAGTGCTAATCAGCTGGACCAGCCTGTAGAGTGCTGCAAGGGAAACATAGAGCCATTCTTTCTAGATGAAGCAAATCTGATAAGCATTTTTAGCCTCTTGGCAAGAGACACAGTGAGAGCTCCAGGAAACCAAATGCCCATTCCTGTTCCCATTTATTCATTTAAACAAACTCCTGCTGGATTTATTTTGGGAAGTAGGTTCTACTTGCCCTACAGAATTTATTGATTTAAGGGAGGAGGTCATTGATCTAAACAAACTTTTCTTGGAGGGATTTTGAAAAGATCATCACAGAAACTAAACATTATTATGTAAATGTGGCTGTACCATTCCCATCTCTCTAGGCTGAGCCCTGTTATACTGCCTTAAATCTACACACTCTGGTGCCCACCCAGGATGTCCACACTCAGTAAAATCATTGTGTTTCCAAATGTCCTAGCTTCCTCTGTCATTCTTTTCCTCATCAGGAAGCTAGTATCCATTAGAAACTGGGAGAGAGACTAAACTCAAACTGATTCACAATAATGTGTTCATAACTGACAATCCTTAGCACCAATACCACAGTATTTGCATTTTAAAAGGTAACATCCCTTATGTCAAATAAATTTATAATTGGTAAAATTTGAGGCTAAGTGAAAAGAGAACATAAAAAGCCCCAGAACAGAGCGTCTGTGGTTAGCTCCTCTGAGCGGTTGCTTTGTTTCACAGCTTTTCCGAAGACTTTTTCTAAAGAATTCATTCATTTATTCATCATCAAATATTTGAGAACCTATAATATCCTTAGTACTCTTCTGAGAGTTAAAAAATATCAGTAAACAAAACAAAGATTTTTAACCTTGAGTACAGAATGAGAGAGTATATACTAGACCAAATAAGTACATTTTATAGACTGTTAGAGGGTGATGTGTTCTTTGGGAGGGAAAGTAGCAGAGTAAAGGGGATTAAGAGTGCTGGGTAATTGGGTTGAAGGTTGCAATTTTAAATGTGGAGTTCAGGAAGGCCTCATTGAGAAAGTAATGTTTATTCAAAGACTTAGAGAAGAAGAGAGAATCAGCCAAGGGGATCTGGGAGAATCTTGTTTCTGAAGGAAGAGCTAAAGCAGTGCCTGCTCTGTTAAAGGGAGGCCAGTGAAGTCAAGGGGCTTTCCTTGTGGCTCAGAGGGTAAAGCGTCTGCCCGCAATGCGGGAGACCTGGGTTCGATCCCTGGGTCAGGAAGATCCCCTGGAGAAGGAAAAGGCAACCCACTCCAGTACTCTTGCCTGGAAAATCCCATGGACAGAGAAGACTGGTTCGCTATAGTCCATAGGGTCGCAAAGAGTCGGACAGGACTGAGCGACTTCATACTCATACTCACAGTGAAGTCGAGAACATAGAGGAGAAGTCATGGGGTTGATGGGAACCATCTGCTCCTACTCCTGTCGACTTAAAAAAGATGCCTAACATCAAAGTCTCGAGTTAAGTTTTATTTCAGGCAAAATGAGGACTGCAGCCTGGAGATAGAACTTCAGATAGCTCTAACAAATTGCTCCAAAGAGGGAGCGGGGGGAGGTCAATATATATGATATTGCTGAAGGGGTGTTAGTTCCATTAAGCACTTATCTTACAAAAGTCTTTCTGCTAGTCACAACAAGCTAATGTCACCGTAAAGGTATTTAGTGCTTTTCTAGATATGAGGAGATACAAGGATTGGGATCATGTGATCAGTTGCTGAAAATGTCTAACTATCTAAAGATTTCCTGATGCTGAGAAAGATTGAAGGGGGCAGGAGAAAGGGATGACAGAGGATGAGATTGTTGGATGGCATCACCGACTTGATGGACATGAGTTTGAGTAAACTCTGGGAGCTGGTGATGGACAGGGAGGCCTGGTGTGCTGCAGTCCATGGGGTCGCAAAGTGTTGGACATGACCGAGAGACTGAACTGAACTGAAAGAGTTCCTGGAGCACAGTGTGCCTCCTCCTCCACCCTGAACTCCCTTCAGGGTGTGTCAAAGGTCAACAGCCGCAGCCTCACAGGATTCAACCCCGGAAGAGGCAGATGGCAAATGCCCTTGGCAAGTGCCAGTTTGTCCCTGACATTCCCAAGACAGCAAGGGGATCTGTGGAAGAAAACGAGAATGGAGAAAGGGAGACAGAGGATTAAACTTATATGGAAGAATTTTTTTTTTATAGACCAGTTACTGTGTCTTCTCAAGATCAGTGTAAGGTAATAAGAGCTTTATATCTAAGTAAGAAAAGGAAGTTGAAAAAAATACTGAAATCTACACTCTCATCCTCCTGTGTTCTGAGCAGGTGGACAAAATGATGCCCTTTGAATAATATGTTTGAGGAAAAAGTCATCACAGATTATACTTGGCTCTCCTTCCTCATTTTGGATTGACTTTGGTCAAAGGGCTATTTTGAGGTTGGCATTCCGAATACAACCACCTCATTGACATGTCAACTACAAATTGGCACTTCCAAGAGCATTTGCCTGTAACTGAACAATAACAAGGAGGGCATTTGCCATCTGCCTCTGGGGAAATTGAACCTGCCCTGCTGCCGCTATTGACCTTCAACACCCCCAGAGGGAGTCTGAACTCCAGGGGTATTGGAGAGATGCACCCTATGCTCCAGGGAATCTGATGGAACAGGTCTTTAGATAGTTAAACATTTTTCAGGAACTAATTTTATGATCCCAACCCTGTATCTCTTCATATCTAGGAAATCACTAAATCCCTTCATGGTGACATCAGCTCCTTGTGACTAGTGGAGAAACCTTTGTAAAGTAAGCACTTGATTACACTGAACTCCCCTTCACCAAAATCTTACATATTGACCTTCCTCCACGCCTCTTTGGAGCAGTCTCTCAGAGCTACCTAAGGTACTGTCTCCTGGGCTGCAGTCCTCATTTTGCCCCAAATAAAACTAAATTCACAACTCTCAAGCTGTGCATCTTTTTTAGTCAATAGGCATCAGTTGCAAACTGAAGGACGAGGAGTGAATACACAGCTTTGACAGCCTTCAACATAGAATATAGGTGTAGAGAACTTTCCCTTGTTCATTCATTGTTGAATTAATCATTTCCCTGCAGCTGAAAGCTTCAAGGTGATTTGCTGAAACTTTAAGTTTATATATCAAATTACCTCCCTGTGTACTTCTGCGTATATTCCAGACTAGGGGTTTTGGGGGATCATATTTTGGGGATCACCTTACATTTAATATATGCTCTCTGATTAAAATGTTCCAAAACACAAACCCTGACCCACTCAGAAAACTGTCTATTCTCTATTTTCAAGATACTCCTTCTTTAAAAGGAAGAGAATTTCTTTTCATGTGGACTATAAGAAATACAAGGCTGGGAGTTAGAAAGCTTGGATTCCAAAGATGATTGCAATGAGATTAGATCATATGATTCTGAAATCCTGTGATCTTCTAAGAAATATCAGTGAATCCAGATTTGAGAGAATTGGTATGTCAGCCATAACATTCATTCATTCAACAATAATACTCTTTTGTGTGTAAAGTTGTTAATAAAATAGGCATGAGGCTCTTGTTTTTATGACTTAGCTTACTTCACAAGTGCCTAATTAGTTGGGGTTGTCTAGATTGCTGTGCTGAAAAATACTGAGGTTCAAGAGAAGATATTGGTGAATGATTAGTGATGGCCACTATGAGTAAAAGCAAAGTCTTTGTGCATAAATGGAGCCCAGACACCGTTGATTCCCTTTTTCAGAGGCAACCCCAAACTGCTCCCTGAAAATTACAGAGCTCTACCAAGGGCCCAACATTATATCATTGTTTAAAAACCAGTCTCCTATCTTCCCGATGGAGTGTGTGCATGTGCACGCATGCGTGCTCAGTTGTGTCTGACTCTTTAAAACCCAATGAACTGTATAGCCTACCAGGTTCCTCTGTCCATAGCATTTTCCATGGCAAGAATACTGGAATGGGTTGCTGTTTCCTTCTCCTGGGAATCTTCCTGACCCAGGGATTGAACCCACGTCTCCTGCACTGGCGGGCAGATTCTTTACCACTGAGCCACCTGGAAACCCTTCTGATGGAGCAAAAGAGCTATATACAGAATACAGAAGTGATTTAGACTCAAAGGTGATCTTCTATGGTAGTGAGCATTGTCCAGGTGATACTTCGAGGAGTTTAACCTTATCTGGTATAGATATCCTTGCTGGTTCTGAGAAGTTTAAGAAAATTGACTGATTCTCCCAAAGTGGCTGTAGCAATGGAGAAGTCAACTCATTCTCTCTTAACCCACACTGAGGTATTATTCTGTATTTCTCAGTTCTGGGCTGATCTTTTTAGCAATTTGCTACTTCAAGTCTACTTATCTGTCAATCACTGTTAAATTCATTTTGCACAGCTGACTGTGGTGTTATCACAGCCTTCCTTATATTAATGCATTTAAGAGTTCTGTGTCTTTGAAAGGCTGCCAACATACAGGAATAGCTGAAAATGCAACTTCCCAGTCAGACTGTCCTTTTCATGATCAGCCTGTAACTACCATTTGTGCTTTTTATAGCTTGAATTCTTTGTTGGTCTGACTGCAGTCATTGATTTTCAACAATATATTTCTCGTGTTGGACTTTTTTTTTTTTTAATTTTCCAACACATGTTGAATGAGGGCCTGTACCAGACGATTTAATATTACAAGCTTCATTTGAAACAGCTCCTATGAAAAACTTATACTCTATTTATTGGGTTGAAAGGCAATCAAATAACATTATAAGCAATACAGGGAAAGCAAAGTGATATGATAGGAAGAAACAGGCATGTTCAAATTCCAGTACTGCTATTTATTAGCTGTTGACCTTGGGTAAGTTAATACTTTACTTCTCTGAACTTCATTTCCATTATCTGTAAGGTGGACACAGGCAAATCTACTTGGCTTATAAGGTGGTATAATATGTATGAAAAGCACCTGGAATATAGTTATGCAGGTTACTGTTTTTAGCAATGGTAACTATTTTTAAATAATTTTAATATTAACAAGTCAGAGAACAAACATGTGAGAGATATTAGGAATATGCAATTTCTAGACTTTGGTTTTGACTTAGATCCTAGGATCATTGAGGACACCATGGCTGCTGTTATTCAGGTTTGACAGGGTGTGTGGTTAGGATCATTTGTTAGGGGTCTCCCTCCCTGCGTCTCCCTTTACCACGCTTTCTGCCTCTTTTCCTTTAAGGGGAGTTCTGTGGAGAAAGAAAGAGCTTGGAGGAATGGCCCTTGAAGAGTGCTGTGTGCTTAGGGTATAATCCCAGAAACAGAGAATACTTTAAGACCATGTCCACTAGTTAATATAACATGGAGAAAAAATGCCTATGAAGATAGGTATGGAGCCCAGAACTGTCTGATGGCTTCTGCAGCCTGAAGACTGTGCTGTCTCCTTCCCACACTGATGCATCAGCTCTCAAGAGGCTCCAGGAAAATAATCAGAAAGCAATAAAGCTGCCTTGTAGAGCTATGACCCACTACCTCTTTTTTCTCCCTAGCTTTATTGAGCTATAACTGACAAATAAACATTATATATATTTAAGGTGTACAACTTGATGTTTTGATATACACATACATTGTGAAATAATCACCACAATCAAGTTAATTAACATATTCATCTTTTAAACTTCCAGTAGATGGGTCCTGATTCCCTGTACAACTCTTTGCTGTAACAAAATATGCTAATTAGCTGATTGGAATTTCAAAAACCCTACTCACCAACAGCTCAACTGTTACAGCTGAATGGATGGCAAGTTCACTCAAGCAGCCAGTGGTTTATTCGTTCCTCTGCTCAATTAGGTCCCTAGAATGTTCATGTTGGAAAGGAAATTAATGATCAACTAATTAATCCCCCCCGTCTAAAATTGAGTAGACTGAAGCTTAGTGAAATGGAACTTGGGTGAGGTCACACTGACAGTCAGCAACAAAGCCTGAGCAGAAGCCGTTTTGGTTTTGATATTTTATTACCAAAGAATGTAAATTTTTTTTTAAATTTTAGGGTTTTAAAGACATCTAAGATAAAGAATCAAACTGAAACTGTCCTTTCTCAAACAACTATTTCTGATTCTTTGATCTTGGGAAAATTGTACTTACCTTGCTGAATTTGGAAACCACATCCCAAAAGGCTCTAATGAACATAAAAGTTAGTTACAATACAAATCATGAATGTAAAGCAAATGCAACATCTATGGCTTAGGGGCAAAATTACCAGGAATAATCTTCAGGTACCTTTGCAAGACTACCTAATTTTCTATGAATAATTTTGCACAGAAAATTTTTTAGTTTTCTACCCCAACCTGTGTAAACTTCAGGACCCACAAAATCTGATTTGCCCTTAGGTAACTCTCTAAGGGATCATAGTGGGAATGCTTGGAGTCCACTGATTTGGATTCAGTTCTCTGTCACCTGCTACCTGGTTGACCTTGGAGAGGTTACTAAAGATCTTAGTATATCTGTTTCCTCACTTATAAAAGGCAGATAATGAAACTGATCTCCTAGAGTTGTTGCACGCCATAAGCAAGATAAGGTGGGACAAACCTGCAAAAAAGCGTTCTTTTGTCTTATGTAGGGAGGTTGCCGGATATAGCAATTAAGAAAGTGGGCCTTAGAACCAGGTATACCTGTATTCAAATTCCTGTTTTATATTACAGTACTTACTGTATTATCTTGGGCAACTTAGTATTTCTGAGCCCTAGTTTTTTCTAAAACCTAATCAATACAGTAGTTTGAGATTAAATGAAATGATGTAAAGTGCTCATCAGAGTTGCTTTTGCCTGCAAGTAACATCAAGAACAAACATTTAAAATAGCTTAAAACAGTGACTTTTCATCTTTTTGACTACAGCCCACAATAAGAAATAGATCTTACATTGTTCCTCAGTGTAAAAATATACATTATCACAGGACTAACATGTGAATCAAATTTGATTATGTATATGATCAAGCTTCATATAGTATTCTAAAATGGTAAAATATGAGCGTGGTATCTGAATGCAGGCATTTCCCAAAATATGCCACAATAGCATTAGTATCCCAATATGTGACGTGCTTGTATTTTTCTTCTACCTTCTATATCATTTTAATTTACTTTTAAAATTTAAGTACAGTTGATTTACATTATATGTTTCAGGTGTATAACATAGTGATTCAATATTTTTACAGGCTGTAGTCCATTTAAAGTCATTATAAAATATTGTGCTGTATTCCTTGTGCTGTACAGCATACCTATGGAGCTTATTCCTTTTGTACATAGTATTTGTACCTCTAATCCCCTATCCCTGTTTTGCTCCTCCTGCTTTCTCTCCCCCAACTGGCAACCACTAGTTTGTTCCATGTATCTCTGAGTCTATTTTGGTTTTGTTATATTCATTCATTTTATTCTTTAGATTTCATATACAAGTAATAACATACAGTATTTGTCTTTCTCTGTCTATCTCACTAAGCATAATACTCTCCAGATCCATCCATGTTATTACAAATGCCATAAGTCACAAATGGCAAATTTTCATTTTTTTCATGACTGAGTAATATTCCACTTATCCATTCATCTGTAGATGGACACTTAGGCTGCTTCCATATCTTAGCTATTGTAATAAAGAAAGCTGCTATGAACATGCATCTTTTCAAATTAGTGCTTTGTCTTTTTTGGATATACACCCAGAAATGGAATTGATGAATCATATGTTCTATTTTTAGTTTTCTGAGGAACTTCCATGTCTTTTTCCATAGTGGTTGCACCTATTTATTATCCCACCAATGTTATTTTAGGGTTCTCTTTTCTCTACATCCTTGCCAACATTTGTAATTTGTACACTTTTTGATGGTAGCCATTCTGACAGGTGTGAGGTGGTATCTCATTGTGGTTTTGATTTGAATTTCTCTGACTAGCAATGTTGAGCATCTTTACATGTACCTGTTGGCCATCCATATATCTTCTTTGGAAAAATGTCTATTCTAATCTTTTGTCCATTTTTAATTGCTTCTTTAAATATTTAATTGTATGAGCTCTTCATATATATTTTGGATATTAACTCCTTTTCAGTCATGTCATTTGGAAATATTTTCTCTCATTCGGTAGACTGACTTTTCATTTTGGTGATGGTTTCCTTTGCTCTGCAAAAGCTCTTAAGTTTAAGTCCCATTTGTTTGTTTTTGCTTTTGTTTCCCTCACCTTAAAGACAGATCCAAATATTACTGTTTATGTCAAAGATTGTTCTGTGTATTCTTCTCAGAGTTTTATGGTTTCTGGTCTTACATTTTGGTCTTTAATCCATTTTGAGTTTATTTATCTATATGATGTGAGAAAATACTCTAATTTATTCTTTTACATGTAGCTGTCCAGTTTTCCCAGCAGCACTTAACTGAAAAGCCTGTCTTTTCCCCATTGTAAATTCTTGCTTCCTTTGTTGTAGATCAATTGATCTAAACTGTGTGGCTTTATATCTGGGCTCTTTATTCTGTCCCCTTGATCTATACATCTGTTTTTGTGCCAATACCATACTGTTTCAGGTACTATAGCTTTGAATTATAATCTGAAGTCAGGGAGTGTGATACTCCAGTTTTGTTCTTTTTCTCAACATTTCTTTGGGTATTTGGGGACTTTTGTGGTTCTATATAAATTTTAGGATGATTTGTTCTAGTTATGTGAAAAATGCCTTGGGCATTTTGATAGATATTTTGTTAAATCTCTAGATTGCTTTGGTTAGTATGAACATTTGACAATATTAATTCTTCCAATCTCTGAACATGAAATATCTTTCAATATTTTTGTATCATCTTCTACTTGTTCCTAATGTTTTATAGTTTTCAGAACATAGGCCTTTCGCTTCCTTAGTTAAGTTTCTTTCTAGGTGTCTTATTATATTTCATGTGATTTTAAACTGGACTATTTTCTTGCTTTCTCTGAAAGTTCATTATTAGTGTATAGAAAAACAACAAACTTCTGTATGTCTTGTGTCCTGCAATTGTACTGAATGCATTTATTAGCTCTTATAGTTTTTATTAGGGTTTCATATATATAGTAACATGTCATCTTCAAATGGTGACAGTATTCTTTCTTTCCAATTTGGATGCCTTTTAGTTTTTTTCTTGCCTAATTGCTCATATATTGAATAAAAGTGACAAGAGTAGACATCCTTTCCTTGTTTCTGATCTTAGAAAAAATGTTTTCAGTTTTTTGCCAGAGTATGATGTGGTTTGTCTTTTATGGCCTTTATTATGTTGAGGTATATTCCCACTATACCCACTTTGTTGAGAGTTTTTAATCATTAATAGATGTTGAACTCTGTCCAATACTTTTTCTGCAACAATTGATATGATCATATGATTTTAACTGTTTGTTAATATGACATATCACGTTGACTAACTTGTGGAGCTTGAACCTCCCTTGTATCCTTGGGATAAATCCAACTTAATAATGGTATATGATCCTTTTAATGTATTGTTGAATTCAGTTTGCTTAATATTTCTTTGAGGACTTTTGCATCTCTCTTCATCAGGAATGTTGAACTGGTTTTGGTATGAGGGTCTCATAAAAATAAGTTTGAGAAAGACAGGTATTATTTCTTTTATAAATGTTTGGTACAATTCCCCTGTGAAGCAGTCTGATCCTGGACTTGTATTTGCTGGGAGGTATATTTTAATTACAAATTCAGTGTCACTACTACTGATTGATCTGTTTAGATTGTCTGTTTCTTCCTGATTACAATCGTCTTAGAAGATTGTATAGTTCTAGAAATTTACCCATCTTATCTCCATTATATTGACTCATTTCTTTTTCAGTTTACTTGGATCCTGTGTTTTTTATTGATGACCCTTATCAATTTTATCTTAAAAAAAAAAAAACAGCTCTTGGTTTCACTGATCTTTTTTTCTTTTTGGCCTCTATATTATTTTTTCATTTCTATGTTGTTCATTCTCTCTCTGAAACTTTTTTTTTTTCCTGGTGACTTTGGGCTTTGTTTAGTCTTTAACAGATTACTTTAGAAGTTATATTAAGTTGTTTATTTCTAATTTTTCTTGTTTCTTGAGGTAGGCCTGTATCACTATAAACTTTCCTCTTAGAACTGTTTTTGCTGCATCCCATAGATTTTGGAAAGTTGTGTTTTTAATTGTCTTAAGGTATTTTCTGATTTCCTTTTAAATTTCATGTACTCATTAGTTGGTCTGGAGTTTTGTTTTCATTTTTTGGAGTGTAGTTTATTTACAATGTTATGTTAGTTTCGGATGTATAGCAAAGTGAATCAGTTACACACATATATGTATCCTTTTTTTTTTTTTTTTTTGAGATTCTTTTCCCCTATAAGCCGTTAGAGAGTATTGAGTAGAGTTCCCTGTGCTATACAGTAGGTCCTTATTACTTATCTAATTTAGTAGCGTGTAGTTGAGTCTTGATGTGTCTGTGTTTTTCCCATTTTTCTTCCTGTAATTTATTCCTAGTTTCATACCACTGTGGTCAGGAAAAAGATGGTTGATAGAATTTCTATCCTCTTAAATTTATTGAGACTGGTTTTGTAGCATAGGACGTGATATCCTGGGCAACATTTCAAATGCACTTAAAAAGAGTGTGTATTCTGCTGTTTTTGGATATAATGCCCTATAAACATCTGTGGAGTCCAGCTAGTCTAATGTGTCATTTTAAACCACTGTGTTTGCCTCCTATCCAGCCTGCCTCAGAACACTGAGCAGAGTTCCATGTGCTATTCAGTTGGTCCTTTTTGATTATCCATTTTAAATATAGCAGTGTGTAGAGGCAACCATAAGTTTGTTCTCTAAGTCTGTGAGGAGTTTGGGGAAGAATGGATACATGCATATGTATGGCCGAGCCCCTTCACTGTTTACCTGAAACTATCACAGCATTGTTATTTAAAGAAAAAAAAAACTGTTTTGGTATTGGTTTTCTGTTTGGTTGATCTATCCATTGATGTAACTGGGGTATTAAAATCCTCTCCAATTATTGCATTATTGTCAATTTCTCCCTTTATGTCCATTTATATTTGCTGTATATATCTAGGGGCTCTTACAATAGGTGTTCACAAATGTCTTATCCCCTTCTTGTGTTGATCTTTTTATTATTATATAATGTCCTTCTGTTTTCGTCTTTTGTTGTAGACTGTGTTTTATTTATATTATTTAATTGTGTAGACTGTTTTACAGTCTACTTTATCTGGTATGACTAGTGCTACTGTGCCTTTCTTGTCATTTCAATTTGCATGAAATATGTTTTTCCATCTCCTCATCAGTTTTTGTGCGCCTTTAGCTCTGAAGTGAGTCTCTTGTAAGCAGCTTATCTTTTAATCTAATTAAGCCATTTTAATTGGAGCAGTTAGTCAATTGACATTTAAAAATGGTTATTGATAATATGTACTTACTGCCATTTAATTGTTTTCTAGTTCTTCTCTGTTCTGTTTTTCTTTTCATTTCTTCCCTTATGGTTTGATGATTTTCTTTGATGGTATGCTTGTGTTCCTTTCATTTTAGGTTGTGTGTATCTGCTGTAGGTTTTTGATTTGTGATTATTATGGGGCTTATATATGTTCATCTGAACCTATTATCTACTTGTTTTAAAGTCATTTAACTTTAAGCGCCTTCTAAAAGATCTATGTTGTTTTACTCCCCTCCCCCATGCTTTGTATTTTTGATGCCATATTTTATATCATCATGTTTATCTTTTAACTGTGGTTGATTTTACAGTTGTCTCAGTCTTTCTACTAGCTTATTAAAGTGGCTGATCCACAACCTTTACTATGTATTTTTCTTTACTTAGTAGGATTTTTCCTTTCCTATAGATTCTAACTTTTTGTTGTAGCCTTTTCTTTTTTACTTATAGAAGACCCTTTAACATTTCTATTAGGGCTGGTTTAGTACTGATGAATGCTCTCTCTTCTGAATGATAATCTTGCTGAGATTATCCCTTTCCACACTTTAAACATGTTATGCCATTCCCTTCTGGTCTGCAGTGTTTCTGCAGAAAAATCTCTCATAGCCTTATGAGGGTTGCCTTGTATGTGACTCCTTGCTTTTCTCTTGCTGTCTTTAGAATTCTCTCATTAACTTTTGCCATTTTAATTTTGATGCCTAGGTGTGAATCTTTGGGGGTTCATCTTGTTTGGGACTCTGTTCTTCCTGTACCTGGATGTGTTTCCTTCTTCAGATTCAGGAACTTTTCAACCATAATGTCACTAAATACATTTTCAACCCCTTTTGCTCTCTATTCTCCTTCTGAAACCCTTACAATTCAAATGTTGATACACAGGACATTGTCTCAAATGTTCCTTAAACTGTTTTAATTTCAAAAATTTGTTTTCTTTTTGTTATCCTAATTGAGTGATTTCCATTCTATTTTCCAGATCAGGTGTTCTGTATCAGTTGGTTTGCTGTTAATTCCTTCTAGTGTGTTTTATCATATTCTTTAGTTCTGATTGGTTGTTTTTTACTTTCTAGTCCCTTGTTATAGTTCACACTATGTTCATCTGTTATTTTCCCTAATACAGGTAACATTATTACTAATTCTCTGAACTGGTAAATTGTGTATCTGTTTCATTCATTTTTTCAGGTTTTTTTCCCTTTCTTTTATTTGAAACAAATTTCTCTGTCTTCTTATTTTGCTTATCTTTTTCTCTATGAAATTAGATAAAGTTTACCTACGACTGAGCGACTTCACTTTCACTTTTCACTTTCATGCATTGGAGAAGGAAATGGCAACCCACTCCAGTGTTCTTGTCTGGAGAATCCCAGGGACGGGGGAGCCTGGTGGGCTGCCGTCTATGGGGTCGCACAGATTCGGACATGACTGAAGCGACTTAGCAGCAGCAGCAGCAGCATCCTGGTCCTGAATGGGGTGTCCTTGTGTGGGAGCATCCTTGTGCAGTCCGCATGTGCCTGGTGGCTTTGATGGGTGAGCTGTGTCTGAAGTGAGCCTGAGTCACATTTCTCCTCTGGGTAGGCTGGCGGCTATCACTATTGCTAGGAGGTGGAGCTGGAGATGGCAGAGATGGGGGAGGGTTAGGGCTAGAGCCAGGTGTGAGGGGGACTTCTCTGCTCAGTAGCCAACAGCATCCTGTCAAAGGATAGGAGTGTGTCCAAAGTTGCTACACCAGAAGCCCCAAGGGTCAAGTCAGAGCTGGTTCTGCTCCCTCAGTGTGTGCTCTCCCCATCCCAGCATTGGCAGGTGCCCTGTGCAGGCCAGGGTATGAGCTGGCATGGTCCAGGCATGCCAGTCAGAGCTCCAGACTGCTGCCTCTGCAGGTGCCAGTAATGGTAACCCTCTCCCTGTTCAGGTACAGTGCTGGGTCCAGGTTGGCGCCATCCTCCATGGCAAAGTACTCTCCAGCAGCAGCAGCAGCCTTTGCTCTAGTGGGAAGCTGTGCTGTGGAGCAAGAAGGGCCACAGCGTGTGCTGGAGTGATCCCACCTCTGGCCCGAGCACTGACCTTTCACCCCTGTGACCACCAGGGTGTATGCCATGCCAGGTCTGAGCCAACTCTGTTCCTGACAACTGGGCACTCACCTTGGCTGCCGTAGCCTTTGCCTGAGTATGGAGCTCCTCTGCAGAGCAAGAGGAACTACGGTGGGTGCTCAGCTTGGCCTGGGCCTGCACGAGGGCAGTTACAGAAAACCAGTCGAAGTCTGGGGTCCTTTCAATCTGCTTCCTCTGCCTCGTTGAGGGAGTAAGAGTGTGTGTGCACTTCTTAAGAGTGGTCTAGGTTTCTGACAGCCCCACTGTCAGTCTCATTGACATTCAAACCTGCTAAGAGACCTTTCCTTCCAGTGTTGGACCCCAGGGATGGGGTGCCTGATACATGGTTCAAACTCCTCACTCCCCAGGAAGGGTGTAATCCCCCTCCTCTTCTGTGTTCCCCTCCAGGGGCACAGGGCCTGATTGCTTCTCTTCCCTTCCTGATCCCGACTCTGTGTGGATCTTTCTTACAGCCTTTCGGATGCTGAATACTCATTCTGCCAGTCTCCAGTGTGTTTCCAGTGAGAACTGCTCCACATGTTTGATGTCTTCATGGAGGGAGGTGAGCTCCATGTCCTCCTACTCCATCTTGATCTCCTCCTCTTATGTACTCATTAGTTTACTGAACATTCTACCTAAACAATAAGCTGGTTTCTTCTGTGATCAATTACAAATCTTGGTTTCTCAAGCCAGGATTCTACATAAGCAATAAATACACAACAGGAATCATTACTCTATTACTGACCTTTCTTCACTCTGTAACAAATTCAAATAATAGCATAAGATTGTAATTCTTAATAATATTCCTTGCCCTTTGAGTTATGAGCTAAATTATACAGGTTCAATAAACCCCTTCAGCTAATGATGCTCCTTTTGTAGGCTCTAATTCATGTAGGGGAAGTTTTATGTACCTTTCTTTAAGCATCCATTGGCTTGGCATAGATGCACAGTACCTGATAAGCCAATTGTGCAAAATTTTCTTCTGTTCTCTGGTGCCCAAAGTAGCCATGGTTAAGTCTGTTGAGTAAGGTGTAAGAAGACAGGTAAAGAAGCATCACTGTTACTGGACCATGGTTTTTCTCTGTGGCAAAAAAGCATTGAGGCAATCACTGAGACATTTTGGAAACAGGTACATTTTGCCATTTTTTTATGTCTCTTCTATTCCAGTGGAGTGCCAGTTCCTTTTTTCGGATGTTTTGGGTGTTAACTGATATTGTATCCAGGGTCCCTGAGGGAGTCGGTCACTTAGTCATATTTTAAACATATGCCTTTGTAGTCTCCACTCTTTATATGCATTAAACATACTCATTCTTGGTAGTACACATTCTAAATACCTAACTCCAAGAAGTATTTTATCCACTTAAAAGGAATACTCTTATGATCAAACCTCATTACTTAAAATTTTAGTTCATGCCAATATGCAATGGAAATGATCACTTGAAAACCATTTGTATATGGCAATTCTGCCTAGTGGTAGACCTCTTTTCTAGGTTGGGACATTCTGGCCCTAAGGGTGTGTTTTAGCACCATCCACCTTGGCACACCACCTATCTTAACACCCAACGCTGCCCTTTAATTTCCTGGTGAGAGTATGAAATGGGTAGATTAGACAAATGTGTGCAACAGAAAAATGAGGGTATGTTTGAGTTCCTTTAATTGCATCATAATTGGATAAAGCCACTTTTGGATAAGCCAGAAGTATTGCTCTCTATACTTCTGCTATAGGTATGGATAAATTTAAGCTGATCATATGATTTTACTATCACAAATTCAATGGGCCTAAGCAATAGCTTCTCTTATCCAGTATACCTCTAAGGCAAAAAAAGACCTCAGACCATTTACTGTCAAATATGAATCCTAATTTCTGGCAAAGTCCTCCCTCCAGTGTTAATTTGCTTATATTCACCATCTCTGTAATGTAATTACTTAATTGTAGATTCTGCTTACCAACTTAACTTTGGAAGGTTAACCAGGAAAGTACGTTGCTTAACATGAAACAGGTCACAGGTGCATTGTTGAGTGAGTGAAAATTCTGATTGAAAAAAAAAAATTCCTATGCTAGGATTTTATATGGGATTAGATTTGTTTTTTGAGAGAATTCCTGACTCTTCCCCAAAAGACTACTACTTCACCCTACTCCAACATGAAGAGCTACCATATTTACCAGCATATAAGATATGTAACACATAGGGAAATAGGTAACTTTCCAAGAATAATTTTTTGGAAAAAGACTGCTTTCACACACAGTCTAGAAGTGTCTCTAAAAGTTGTCCTATATACAGAAAACCATGTTGTTCATATAGGAACAATATATGGACATTAAAATGAGATGATAATGTCCTTCCATTTTAGATCTCTGCAAGTTGACCACAGTCGGGGCACAGGGGGTGACGGACAGATTTTGTGTTTGTATGAGATGTTAATCCCTTGATTTTACGAAGAAGTGTAAACCCTCCTGTTCGTCAGAGCATGTGAGCTGTCCAAGTTAATAATGCCAAGTATCTGTGTTTAGTGAAGTTTAGGTTTTTGCCAGTCAGCAGAATCCCAATGTGTCATGTTTAATCAAAAGCTTGATGAGGAGAAATAGTCACACAGGATTGCCTAAAGGAAATGTACCCCACTCATCCCACTCAACTTTAACTGCTATATCTTTCTAGACCACACGTGAGAGCAGCTGCTTGGATCATGATCTCAGCTCCTCGCTGACCAGCACTTCCTATCACATACCCTGCATCTGGGCCTCCACAGAAAGCACTGGAAATGGTAGGTGTTCAAAACTTGGAATATATGGATCAATGCTTTCAGTTTTTAAGTTTCTAAATTCATAACTCGAATTTCCTAGAAGAATTTCATTCCAGGCTTTAGTACTAGGAAAAATCGGTGTTCATCCTTACTTGAAAGAAAAACAATGTTACTCTTCACCGTTGGTGGGTTGGGAGCTCTAATCCCAGTCTGTGTGCTGACTGACCTCGTCATGAGCTTCTGTGTCCTAATTTTACACTTGCAATTATCTTGGTAGCCAGTTCTTACCCTTCATCTTAAATATTTTTTTCAAGTACATAAATTATCTTGGTATCTGGTATATGTAAGCTCCTTCAAATACCATTAGAAAACATATGGGAATATGAGCATAAAAAATATAGCATTTATTCATTACTGTATGGCAAAACAGAGTTCTATATAGTTCCTCATGTATGTTTTACTCTGAATAGAATTTGTGGATTTTTTTCTTACACTGTTTTGGCCACAAGTTGTGCGGCAGATGTCAGGAGACCAAAAAGCTGTGAAAGGCCCTGGCCAAGTTCCCCTAACCATTCTTGCCTTAGTGGTTGGAAGGAATTCTTCCCACTTGTCTACTGCAGCCCTTTGTTTTTGACTTAAAGATAGACTGTCTACATTGAGAGTGAATGTCTTTCATTCTTTTTGTCAAGCTAATTGTCAAACCTGATTCTCTGTGACTAGATGGATGCTTTAGTCTTCCTCCAGGGCATCCTCACTAGGCATTTTATGAAAGTGCTAAATATCACTGTAGCAGTGCAATACTACCTAGAGGAGGAATGAGACAATGGGACACTATCTCTTTGTGCAATAATACACTTTTATTTTCCTTTTACCTCTGCAGTCATCTTTGAGTAATTATTGTGTAAACAATAGAATGGAATGAAATTACATTAAGTTGTATGCAAATGGCTCTAGAACACCTTAACAATTATGACAAGGCAATTATAAATAACTTTTTTTTCCTTAGTAATATATATTTGCTTTTTAAAGTACATTAAAGAGCTGCCATATCTAGGGTTAGCTAGGAAAGAGCGAATGGTACCATCTGGGAGCCACCACCCTGAAAGTTTAGACTCCAATTTTGAAAATCTGATGGTTTACTATTCCATAATATATAGTCAAGCAGAGGGTGATTTGGGTTGAAAATATTTATTCTTGAAACTTAACAGCGTTTTACCTTTTAGTCATTGCACAAAACCCTTTTTCTATTATTTTTCACTCCATCTGGGTATTCTGCAGAATTTCAAGTAAAACACGGATTCTGGTATTTTCAAGTTTATCACCTTTGGAACGACAGATTCTATCATTTCAGGAGACATCAAATCAGGGGTGGGTACATAATTAGCAATCTAACAGAATGGTGCCATTTTATAGAGCATCCTAAACGTTCCAGTGAAGCAAAACTTACATATGCCACTTTATGTAGAGGAAATTTTAGATCTGAGACTATTCCAGAGTAAAGCAGCCTCAGGCACATTCTTAATATGAATTTTTTTTTTCCACAAGGCACCTCCCTCTCCCAGGAGACAATCAGATTGTGAACTGGTTTTCAGGCAAACCAAAAGAGTAAGCATCCTAGTTCCTAATTCAGTCATTTCAAAAATCACAAGTTATAAATACTTGAAAGATAGACCTGAAATTTTTTGTTTAAATAACAAGAGTAACTGCAGGAAGCATATATAATCAAAAATGTTTTTTTTTTCTTTCTTATAGCTAAGGTGTGTAATGCATAAATATATGAAAAATAAAATTCACAGTCAGTTTTAAAACTAGAATTCAAGTTTGGCTAATAAATCTTAATTTTATAAGTATATTAATTTCTAAATACAACATAAGAGGCAGTATTGTCAGATGTACAATTAAAGTGTCATAACAGAAAGGACGACAATGAGAGAAGAAATAGGCTTCTGATAGAAAAGATTCCTTTTGTTGCCAATAAATAGGACCACCTGAGTGTTTCAGATTCTTTTCACTTAAGGGAGATCCAAATTGGTTGCTGAGGATATTAAATAGCTTTTGAAAAACGGAGCAACAGTCGTGCAGCTGTGGCATTTGCTTGCTCTCATACTGTGGGTTGCTAGAGAATAAAGCAGAACTCAGTGTTGTTAAGTTTAAAAAAAATTCTCTTTTATCCCATTACGTTGAAGCCGGCCTCTTCACAATCCTCTGATTTTGCTAGGGGGTGGGAGGAAGTGGCAGGAAAGGTTGGAGGGAGGGTGTGGCGAGGGGAGGCATGACAGATCAGGGCGACATCAAGGGACAGGTATCAGCTGACACTCAACTGAGCAAACCCGATCAGCTTCACTTCGTCGGGAATCTCCGACCCATCACAGCCAGAAGCCTGAAAAGGTAAAAAGACAGCTTCAGTGCTGGTTGGTCGGTAGCGGCCTTTTACAGAGTTGTTCGTGGGAAGGCGGGTCCATGTGCAGTCTATGGGGTCAGGGGTTCCATCTCCGCCAGCAGACATGCTAAGAATCCCTTTCTTCAGTGACTCCTGGGTGTCACCTGCTCTGAAAAATCTGATCATCAAGCCCATTGAGGACAGAGGCGAAAGGCTTTGCTGCTCATGAAATGGAACCGCCAGGGAGCCAGCCACAGGACTGCTGGGAAGGTACATACACATTCTCAACAACTACTATGTAAAATGTAGTTTAAAATATGCCTTACTGGTACCCCATTCCAGTACTCTTGCCTTGAAAATCCCATGGATGGAGGAGCCTGGTGGGCTGCAGTCCATGGGATTACTAAGTCGGACACGACTGAGCAACTTCACTTTTCATTTTCACGCATTGGAGAAGGAAATGGCAACCCACTTCAGTGTTCTTGCCTGTAGAATCCCAGGGATGGAGGAGCCTCGTGGGTTGCCATCTATAGGGTCACACAGAGTCAGACATGACTGAACTGACTTATCAACATTAGCAACTTTTAAAGGACTATTATGAAAATGAGCAGAAGAGATCTAATAGGCCACACTCAAGGGTAAATTGGCCTTTACCAAAATCATCATCTCTGTCAAACTGCTCAGGAAAAAAGGTCACCAAGTAGTAGAATGGCTCATATTTAAACAACTGTTGTTTAAATATGAGCTCAGATCATGAACTCCTTATTGCCAAATTCAGACTGAAATTGAAGAGTAGGGAAAACCACTGACCATTCAGGTATGACCTAAATCAAATCCCTTATGATTATATAGTGGAAGTGAGAAATAGATTTAAGGGCCTAGATCTGATAGACAAAGTGCCTGATGAACTACGGATGGAGGTTTGTGACACTATACAGGAGACAGGGATCAAGCATCCCCATGGAAAAGAAATTCAAAAAAGCAAAATGGCTGAGGAGGGCTTACAAATAAACAGCTGTGGAAAGAAGAGAAACGAAAAGCAAAGGAGAAAAAAAAAACACCCATTTGAATGCAGAGTTCCAAAGAATAGCAAGAAGAGATAAGAAAGCCTTCCTCAGTGATCAATGCAAAGAAATAGAAGAAAACAGCAGAATGGGAGAGACTAGAGATCTCTTCAAGAAAACTAGAGATACCAAGGGAGCATTTCATGCAAAGATGGCTCTATAAAGGACAGAAATGGTATGGACCTAACAGAAGCAGAAGATATTAAGAGGTGGCAAGAATACACAAAGAACTGTACAAAAAAGAGCTTCATGACTAAGATAATCACCATGGTGAGATCACTCACCTAGAGCCAGATATCCTGGAATGTGAAGTCAACGATGAACAAAGCTAGTGGAGGTGATGGAATTCCAGTGGAGCTATTTCAAATCCTGAAAGATGATGCTGTGAAAGTGCTTCACTTTATATGCCAGCAAATTTGGAAAACTCAGCAGTGGCCACAGGACTGGAAAAGTTCAGTTTTCATTCCAATCCCAAAGAAAGGCAATACCAAAGAATGCTCAAACTACCGCACAACTGCACTCATCTCACACGCTAGTAAAGTAATGCTCAAAATTCTCCAAGCCAGGCTTCAGCAATATGTGAACTATGAACTTCCAGATGTTCCAGCTGGTTTTAGAAAAGGCAGAGGAACCAGAGATCAAATTGCCAACATCCGCTGGATCATGGAAAAAGCAAGAGAGTTCCAGAAAAACATCTATTTCTGCTTTCTTGACTATGCCAAAGCCTTTGACTGTGTGGATCATAATACACTGTGGAAAATTCTGAAAGAGATGGGAATACCAGACCACCTGACCTGCCTCTTGAGAAACCTATATGCAGGTCAGGAAGCAACAGTTAGAACTGGACATGGAACAACAGACT